>BSBN01001968.1:0-336402 GCA_027924645.1 Cunninghamia lanceolata
GGAAATTCATATAAAATAGAGGAATACTTCCCCTTTAGCCCATCCCTTGTGTTCCTATTGTTGCTTGTCAGATTATTATAGGGGATTCCAACTACATTAGTCATTTCAGCAAGTCTTTCTTTTTTCAAAATTTGCACATCTTCTACCTCAATTAATTTACCATTTTGATGTGTTTTATCTCTCTCTATCTATCTTTACCTCACTATCTCCCTCTCTCTGTCCTTCTCTCTGTCTTTGCCTCTATCTCCTTATCTCTCTTCCTCTCTCTCCCCATGGTCATGTGCCATATTTGGATTGTTGGCATGAAATAGATGATCAAAAGTTAGCCTCTCTTTCCCTTTATATCTCTCATCTCTATCGCTCTCTTGCTCTATCTTTATATCTTTATTCCTCTCTATCAATCTCCCTCTCTCTAAAACTCACTCTTTATCTTTCTATTTCTCTACCTCTCTTTGTCTCTCTCCCTCTTTATCTCTTTACCTCTCTCTACCTTTGTCTCTATATCTCCATCTCTCCCCTTCTCTGGATTCCTCTCTTACTCTCTCTCCCTCTTATGGTTTTAGTTTTTTTAATAAATGTTGGCACTTAAAGCTTTTTATTAACATTTTTTTGAATGGGTCTATCCTTGGATATTAATTTATTATTGTACTTCAAATGTTATTAAAGATAATCCATGTATAGTTCTTTGTTCACGTTTATTGTCCTTCCTTCTTACTATCTTCTAGGGTTTTGTGTTTAAATATAAAAATTTTGTTTCATTTTTTAATAGTAAATTTTAAATTTTACATAATAGGGTTTTGTGTTTAAAAATAAAAATTTTGTTTCATTTTTCATAGTTAATTGTAAGGAACCAATATTTTTTAAGATAATTATTGTATTATTCAAAATACATTTCAATTAATTTTTTATTACAAAATATATACTATTATTACAATGCTTCAAAGGCATGTACTTATCACTATTGTTTCCACTACTAGTGGGGATGCTTTATGTGATGAGAATAGCAAACAATGAATAAGTCCACTAGGTAATCATTAAAATTTGGAGGCCCCACTTGATTGTTGTATATATCAATTGAACTCAATAAATACAACAAAATCAAAATCATTTTCTCAAATATCCATCTTCATCTTCTCCTTCCTCTTCACATAAGGACATTAATTCAACCAACCACACTATCCCAAATCCCCCTTTTTCTTCCCCTAAACTTGAAAGATTGTATGGAAAATGATTTAATATGTTTGTAAACTCTTCATATAAAGGAAAATACCTCAAGCCCTGTGATGATAGTATCATTGAACTTATCTAACTTAAACCATACCACCATAGAATTAGTCTTGGATTGAAGGTTATTTGAGGTATCTTGTTGCACCCTATTGTACCTTGTTTCCTATAAAAATGCAACATAAGAACTAAGAGACAACCCCATTAAACACAGTATTGCCTAGATTCATAGTTTGCCAAAGTTGCATGCAAAGGTCATTGGTGGTGGTTTTCTCCAACTCTAGAAAGCCAAGGTTCCTATAGAATTTATAGTTACAACACACAATAGTAGATTTCATTAATGATATCCCTATGTTATACACTATAGAAAATAAAACCTTTGTTAACACTATCTTCCTAAGTATTCTTGATCCACTCCACCACATATACTTCTCTAGCAGATTGCCTACTTTATCCATACCAGTATTCGCCTCATTATGATTTATTCTTCTTTCCATGGTAGTTCATTGACCTAATCATATTATTTTTGGATCTTCAAGCCTTTCATATTCCACTTTTGCCTTACCACATTTATAATTACCCGTATATACATTCACTACCCTATAGTTATATGATGTTCATGATCAGGTTGATGTAGGCTTCTTTCCCTCTCTACATCCTTGATATTTGATCTCTTTAGTGACTCTTAGAGGCTTATAGGTGGATCATCCCTTCTCTTCCCTCATTTAAGTCTAGAGTTCAAAAAGAAATGCACATCAAACTTTGCTATGTACATGCATGATGTTTGTACTCCCAAGTCTAACCTCATGGAGTAGAATACACATGTATACATGGTGGTAAATAAACTTGGTTGTGAACAACATTGAAACCATGTAAGGATGTGTGTTGTTCTATGTCTCTTTCTCTATTCCTCTCTCTCTCTCTCTCTCTCTCTCTCTCTCTCTCTATTTTTGTAAAAGCACCATTTCATGAGGCTATAGTGGAGCTAGATGATCTAGACCAACCCATACCAAGCTTCACTTTTTACATTGTACAAGTACCATAGCTTGATCTTTAATGTAGGATTTTCCATTGGAATGCTTGACTATAGACCCAAGTCTATCACACAACAGAACACTTTTTGCCATTATGTTTATGCAGTTAAGTCTCTTTTCTCTATCTATCTTTCCCTCGATATATCTTATCTCTCTTTCTCTACTCCTTTATTAATCTAGAGTTCAAAAAATAAATGCACATCATACTTGGCTATGTACATGCATGATGTTTGTACTCTTAGGTCTAACCTCTAGTTAGACTACAAAGGTGACATCCACAAGAAAAAATGCTTAGTATTAATCAAAATCTAAAAGAAAAAAATACACAAATCAAATCCAAACATTGAAAGCAAAATCCGTAAAGAAAATCAACACAAAACAAGCAAATGCCAAATCAAGCAATCAAAGCACAATCAAGTATCTAAAGCAATGTATTTCCCAAGCAATACACTCCACTTGATCAAGTTGTCCTACTTCAACTATTCCCTTTCTTTTGATCCACCATCTAGGTTACCCTAGGATTTAACTCTTGATTTCAAGATTCCTTCTTATCCTTTTATTACAACTTGCACAAACTTCGATTGGATTTCTACTATAATATACCACTACATCCCTTCATATTCCACTCCTTAATTCAATAATCCTCCTTTTCGCCTCTTACAGCTTCACATTCATAGAAATGGATGGATTCTTCTCACTACTGTTACAAAGAACTGAATATTTATTGCTTTGTTTTTCTATGAGTATTTAAAGGCTTTTTATATAAATATATTCAAGAAAAAAAGATGAGTATTTGATTAACCTCACGAATGGCCCATCGTAAACACAAAACTGAAATCTATAGTTAAGAAGGATGCAAGATGATTGAATTAATTGTCGCTACACATGTGTTAGTTTCTCTGATGTTGATCATTTTACAAGTGTATCAATCTTTCTCATTTGACAAGATTGACAAAAAGTGAAAGGGAACCACTTCAAATTTGACACCATTTTTAAATTCCAAAGGTGTGTACGAATTATGCTCAAGCATGCATTTTAGGTGTGATTCACGTATTCTTACATCCTCATTTTTGTTAATAATTCTTATTCCTTTGTTGCTAACACTAAGCTTGGCACGTGGTGTCATGGAATGAAGGAAATGGTTTAGAATAGAGAGTGGGTAGAGATGTATTGGTAATGGTTAATATTTATATATATTTACTATTTAATTCTTATATATCTATTTTATATATAAATCTATATTAAAATTAAATTTATTATTATGTATTATATTTTTTATAATGTAAATTATTAAATTTGAATAATATAATATTATATTAATAAAATATATATTTATCATTTAAATGTATTTATTTTATATATAAAATCTATATTATAATTATATGTATTATTATATATTATGTTTTATGTAATATAAATTATTAAAATATAAAATAAGCAAGGCCTTGTCAAGTAAACTGCCATAAAAATTTTAGAGTAATTTGAAATTACCACATATGATTTTGAGAGGTACCGAGTTAGGGTGCTCAATTATTGGGTCCTCTCCTCTGCAAGAGTTGAGGCCAATAAGAGTGAGGAGAAACAACATTTTTGAACTTATTATTAAAAAAAACATAGGGTTATGACTCCATGAAGTGGTAGCAGGGCTTAAATTTGACAGTTGTATAGCTGTATTTAGGCATTTTAGCTGTAAAATACAATTGAATTTTTGAAAAGACTGTATCATATGAAAGAAGAGATTTTGGACAAACTGTCAAAATTTATATAGGATTATATGATGATAGATAGATTTGGTTTTTATATAATTTACTTATACTAAAGTGTGTCATAGTATTTTAAAGGAAAAATTGGTTGACAAGCAAGGTTAATTATCAAATTAAGTCCTGAGTGGGAGGACTCTCAATCCTATGGTTAGGTGCGTTGCACCTAGTAAATAATTATTTTTCTTTTCTTCACATTTTATCGCACTTAGGCATGTGGACCGCGGTCATACAAACTCCAGCCTATTTTTTAAATAGGTGCTCAAATCTCCAATCTAAGACTGCATTCCATAGAGCTCAGAGTGATTATACATCGTCACGTGTAATATTGCCAATAACAAACTACACATTCCCTTTAATGGTGAAGTCTGACCCATTACATAAAACAAAACAAAATGGAGCATACAGCAAGGACATGGGCTATCATCATTGACAGGTGGAAGAGTTTTAATGGTAAAAAATAAACGGACGAAATTAGTTCAATCGTCTTGCATTGTTGAAAGAAGTTTTGACCATAGATTTTCAATGCCAGGCAGGTCCCTCTCATAGAGGGAACGCCTTCAGCGTAATATATAAAAATGGAATGAGATATGTGAAAATGTCACTAACTACCCACTAAAACCAGCCTATAGGAATAAATATTTGAGTAATGTGTATTTGGTTGGAGGAAATCAGTCACAACCCAATCCCAATAAGGAAACTATTGGAAAGAGAGCAAGGATAACTTTAAGAACCCCCCCTCGCAGAAGGTGTAAAAACTTGGCCAATCGTGTATACTTCCTAAGAAAAATATTAATTTTATTGGCGATTTTTTTCTTTTTTCGGGGAAAAAAATAATCTCAATTGGTGAATCTTTTGTAATCACTAGAAGTCTATGGAAAATCTTGGCAAACTGTAATTTTTTTAAAACCAATAAAATATTTCCATTGGCGATTAAAACCTATTTTCAAACCAGTAAAATATTTCCATTGGCTAATTAAACATGTTTTCAAACCAATAAAATATTTCTGTGGGCGAATTGAACATGTTTTCTAAATAAAAAAATATTTTTGTTGGCAATTAAAACTTATTTTCAAACCCAAAAAAATATTTTCATTAGCGAATTAAACCTATTTTCAAACCAATAAAAAAATCATTGGCGAATTAAATATAGTTTCAAACCAATAAAAAATTCATTGCCAAAATAAATTGTTATGCCAATAAAAAATTATATCGTGGGTGGTGAAAATATCAAATGCTACATATTGTTCTATTCTAGGATAAATTTTCCACACATCCAAATTCCTTCATAAAGTGTCCAGAATGGGGACAAGTGTCAACATATTTATTATGTCTAAAGCAAGATGTCAGTGCAAATTAATATAATCGATGACCGTTCAATGAATTTAAATGTTAACTATAGAAGAATAAGAAATATTTTAGCAAATATTTCAAAGTAGCCTTAAGAGACTTGAAGGGTGAGCTATTAAAGGTTTAAATAATGCACATGGGAAATTCCTCAGCAAGATGTTTTAATCTTAGCCGTCCAATGTTGAAGAATTTAAACAGACAAGTGGTGTTGACTTTTTCCCAGACTGGATGCTTATTCCCAGATTTCCCTACAAGGTAGCCATCAGTGATCAACAGGACCTCTGGGCCAGGGGGTCAACAGTGTAGGAGATAGACTCTATATTTTATCTCCTCTTCTTCTTCAGGCTCTGCAAGACCTAGGGGGGTATTCCCTACTCAACATCCATGAGGATATGCATGCAAGGCTGGGATGTTGACAGAAAGCAGATGAGTCCTCCTGTGAGTAGACCAAAACTGAAAGATAAGGGCAAAGGGGCTAGCTTTGGGCCTATTTGCAGTTGTAGACAGAGGACTGAGGTTCCTAAAACTAACTCTAATGTCCTAATGTTTGGTTTTAGATTTTGCTTTGGAGTTTGAGTGTGGATGCAAAGCTGGATATGGTTATAACACAGAACAAAGCATGATTGGTGCCTATCCAGGGCCTGGAGTCAGTAGACATACACTTGTGAATGATCAGCATGAACAGCTAGAACTGGATTTCAAGGGGATATATGTGATACCTGCCTTACAGGTATCTCCCAATACAGAGTGTTAGGTTATCTCTACTTATGGTATCCCTACTGCAGTATACCCTTCCCAATGTTCAACCTGAAAACAGTTTAATCTACCCCTTGAGTAGAAGTTAAAAGATCAGACAGACAACATAGGAATTCTATGCTCTAGAATCTAAACATTACCAAACATCCAGATTCAGAAGAAGAATACATGCAATACTGGAGACAGAATTAACACAACACATGCCAAACAGCATTTCTCATATAAGTTTAATCATGAAATCAGTGGGTTCATGCCAAAAACATACAACAAGAGATACATAAACTCACAGGTAAGCTGTACAGAGCAACCAGATCAGCTTGTTATGCATTACAGAGCCAAAATCATCAACTTTCAACAACCTCGAATGAAGCAACACAACCTGCTTATATCAGCCAGGTAGGTGCTCAGCAATTAATTACAATGTTGACCAAAATTTTCGCCAGATACACAGTACCAGGAAAATGGCGCTCAAACACAACCGGATTGGCGCCCAAACTTGAATGCAGCAGGTGGGGGAGGAGACAGGAAGATATCTCGAGCCCTGCGCCACTGTCCGCTGATGTACATCTTCAGTCGGGTACAGGATCGACCCACGCCATCGCCCATACCTCTGCAACAATCGCCATTAATGGCGCACCAACCCGCGGCCTTGGGAAGATCATCAAATCTGCAGTCGCAACCATTTCCCGCCGAGATTCATCATCATGATATTTGAAAATGCAGGATATCAATTATCCCACATGCACCCCACGATGACCTCTTTAACACTTTATATACTAGGTCATGAGCATATATCATGTCGGTGCTTTTGCTCCTGACGACACTAGTATAGACCTCATCATCATCATCCTCCAGCAGCATGATATCCTGTTGTTCGAAATATCACCCTGACGTCATCATGATATTTGAAATATAACCTTCATGATAATCGGCACAACCTGATCCTTCGGAGGAACATCCTCCTGCTGAGCTTATAACAAAAGTCTGGCCGATGAATCATCCTGATGACGTCATCATCATATACTGCTGACGTCATCATCATATCTGCCTACTGCGCACCTCCTCATATCCGGATGACGTCATCATCATGTTTGCAAATATCAGGAGGTCTTCATAAGATGATCAGTGTTAGAAATATGACCCCCCCTCGGACCTTGATGACGTCATCATCATATTAACATCATCATGATATTCGGAAGACAACCAGATGTTTGGAAATATCCTCCTGATGCACAAATATCAGGTTGCACTGTAGCTTCACTAAAAGATCGGGGCGATAGACGAATATGATGATGCTGGAAAAGATCACCCTCAGTAGATAATACATGAAGCCGGCAGGCGGATATCTCCTTGATATCAGCATCATCATGATGCTCGAACAAACATATATCCGGGTGATATGAAAATATCACCCCTTCCTTCGGAATATCATGATGCAGATAGGCAGATAAAAAGATATCACCCTGATATAAGGATGACGTCAGCATCATCAGGATGACAAAACAACGAACAAGAAGTAATACAACATCATCAGGATGACATTGCCTAAGATCATCCTGACGTTCAAAATATGATGACCCTAGTGAATATCGGGTCGCACTCAGAACTCTTCAACAACATCATCAGGATGATATTAACCAAGATCACCCGATGATAAAAATATCACCCCGGCGAAATATCATGAAGGCAGAAAATATGATGACCTCCGTAAGCAGCAGGATGATAACAGGAAATATCATGATGATGACGACGACCCTTAAGAAAAAACAAGTTAGGTCGAGCAACTTAGAGAATAACCCCTTCAGGATAACGGGGCAACATCATCATCATGAGAAAGGTGATAAATGAAAGATCACCGGATACTTTGAAAAATCACCCTCGCAAGCAGATGAGGGCGCACTGTAGCTCACCAGTATCATCAGGATGATAAGCAAACATCACCCGATAGTTGAAATATGATGATGACGATGAGAAACCGGCCGACGAAGAACATGATGATGCAGACCATCATCGAAGACAAGATGATGATGATGACCTCCTCCTCAGGAAAATATGATGCTGTAGCTAAAAAAAATGCTGAGGAGGTCCAACACTTAGAAAATTTGGGCAAGAAGATAAAGGCTTCAAATGAAGAAACCTCATGATCATGACAAATCAACCCTAGGTCAAAATAAGTGCTAACAGTGGCTCCGAATGGGGACGTGCAGGTGAAAACCTACAGCGAGAATCAGATCTCCGGGCAGACCTGACAAAAAGCCAAAAAACGCGAGCTGTACAAGGCATTTACACTACATACATATTTTACAAATGTGCACAGCAACCAGCTATTCATGCAAAATAGAATTTAAGGAATTGGCCATGCACAGGCAACTCCAGAATTTCACCATCTAGGGCCTGGAGGAAGTAAGAATCCTCCCCATGAGTATTGCAAACCTGATATGGGCCCATCCATAAGGGTTGAAATTTACCATGTTTACCCTTTTCCTGATCTTTAGCATTCCAAATAAGCACCAGATCATTAACTTGAAACTTCCTTTTTGTAGTTCTCCTGTCAAACTGATATTTCATATCCTGTTGTCTTTTGAGATTGATCTGGTGGGCTCTCCTTCTGTCTTCATCCAATGCAACCAGCTGATTCACCCTTTCTGTCATAGAACCCTCAATCTCCTCATCATTTTCCTGAATGAATCTGTAGACTGGCAGGAGATTGTTTATGGGTAGTCTAGCTGATGTACCATATACTAGCTCAAAAGGTGACTTTCCAATAGCCCTTTTCACAGTCACTCTGTCAGCCCATACTGCTAAATTCAACTTTGAATCCCAAGCTCTCTTGTTCTTGTCCAGTATCCTCTTGACAATTTTCATGATGCTCTTATTGCTTGATTCTGCTTGACCATTTCCTTGTGGGTGATATGGTGATGTATATGACAGATTTATCCCATACTTGTTGCAAAAATCAACAAATTCACCTGATCTGAAGCACATAGCATTATCAGTGATAATCTTAAATGGTACTCCAAACCTGATGATGATGTTCTCTAGTATGAAATCTGTCACCACCTTACTTGTAGCTCTTTTAGTTGGGATGGCCTCAATCCATTTGGTAAAGTAATCTGTTGCCACCAAAATCCAACTGTGTCCCCCACTTGATTTGTCTGCAATTTCCCCTATGAAGTCAATTCCCCATTGCTGGAATGGAGCATCCACAGGTACAGTTCTGAGGGGTAAAGCACCATCATATTTTAGCTTTCCTGAGAATCTCTGGCAAGGGTCACATTTTCTTACTAACCTTTGTGCATCTGAAAAGAGAGTGGGCCACCAATATCCTGCCCTAAGAATTTTATGAGCTGTTGTTTGGGCAGCATAATGTCCACCACACAATCCTTTATGCATGTCAATCAAAATATTGTTAGCCATGTCCTCATCCACACATCTCAGCAGCACACCATCAGGATTTTTCCAGTACAACTCACCCTGAACAATGACATACCTGATTGCATGTAGCTTTAGAGTCCTCTTTTGATTATCACTGAAATGGGAAGGACAATTCAGATTTTGCAAATAATAGACAATATCCTTGTACCATTCAGATCCTGATACATCTACACTCATCCTGGACTGCATTAACTTGGCATGCTTCCAAGTTTGACTGTGCCATCATCTTGGCTAATCCTTGTCCTCTTATCAACTTAGTAACTTGTATGTCTATGTTGAATTCCTGCAGTTTGTTTATCCATCTGCACCTTCTTCCAGTCACCTCCTGCTGAGTGAATATGTCTTTGACTGCAGCATGAGGCACATATGCAATTATATATGACCCTACCAAGTATGGTCTGAAACTTTTAATGGCTCTGACTAGTGCATATGCCTGCTTTTCCATAATGTCATATTTCAACTCAGAGGCCTGCAGGGACATGCTGAAGAAAGCAATGGGCTGTTCAAAACCCTCTTCATTTTTCTGTAACAAACATGCAGCTACAGTATGAAAGGAAGCAAATGAAAACACTTGGAATGGCCTAGAAAAATCAGGAGATTTAAGAACAGGGGCCATCTTAATTGCCTCTTTGATACTCTGAAAAGATTATGTTGCTTCCCTTTCCCAGTTGACAGTTGCATCCTTCTTCATCATCTTGGAAATGTTCCTTGTGATCTCTGCAAAGTTGGGAACAAATCTTCTGACAAAGTTTATCTGTCCAAAGAAGGACTGAACTCCTTTCACAGTCTTTGGCATTTGAATCCTGTCAATAGCTGCCACTCTCTCTGGATCTATTCTGACTCCATCCTTGGAAACAATGTGCCCCAGAAGTTTTCCTTCAACTACTCCAAAAGCACACTTCTTTGGGTTTAAAGAAATACCATATTCTAGTGCTCTTATGAAAATTTGCTCCAGATGCAAACAGTGCTGCTCTTCTTTCTTTGAGTAGGCAGTCAGGTCATCCTGATATACAGCCAGGATTGAATCAATCAGCCCTGCAAAAGCAACATCCATTGCTCTTTGAAATGTAGCACCTGCATTTGTTAGTCCAAATGGCATTCTAACATACACATATGTTCCCCATGGAGTGGTAAAGGCAGTCTTATATTGTTCTGATTCCTTTACCTTTACCTGATTATATCCTGAAAATCCATCCATCATGGATAGGAGTTCACAACCAGTCACTCTCTGCAACATAGCTTCCATATTAGGCAATGGATAATTATCCTTCAAAGAGGATACATTCAAGTTCCTGAAATCAACACACAGCCTAATATCACCATTCTTTTTCCTGACTGGGACAAGGTTATACACCCAAGTTGAATGTCTGATTGGCACAATTATTCCAGCTTCCCTGAGCCTTTTGAGTTCTTCTTGCATCTTGGGAGCTAAGGTTGGATTAATAGGTCTCTGCCTTTGTCTAAATGGCTTAGCTTCAGGCTTCAGTGGGATCTCATGCTGGAATAAATCTTCTCTATAAGCTTTTAGGTCCTCATATGACCAAGCAAAAACATGTTTATACCTTTTTAGTAATGCAATCAGCATACTTCTAATATGTGGTTTGAGCTGTTTGCCAATATATACTTTCTGAGGGGCCTGAGGTGTCCCCAAGTTTATTTCTTCTAAATCCTCCTTATTTGTGGGGGATGTTCTTGTGACCATTTTGTCTCTACTGTCAAAGGCTCTTTCCAAAGCCACTAACCCTCTAGGGATCTTGTTAGTCTTCAACTGGATGATCTCTTTTCCCACAAGAGTTTCTTTTCCATTTTCAGTCTCTACAAAAGCTTGGAAATCAATCTGTTGATTCTCATAGTCATCTATGCAGTGCAAAAAATTTAGCAAATCCCTATCATCATCAAATACTTGCCAACTGCATATATTTTCTGGTATGGCAGGCCTAATTTTAACTTCTACATCTGTGACACCTGACAGAGTGATGTCATCTGGCCTTATTGCAATATTAGCTAAGAAGTCAGCCATGACATTTTTTGACCTTTCTACCCAGCCAATTGAAAATGCATCAAATAATTCAATAGTATCCCAAACAGCATGCTTGTATTGCTTCAGTCTTTTATTTTTTGCAGCATACTTATTTCTGATTTGGGATACAATCAGCTCAGAATCCCCAAATACTCTTAACATCTTAATCCCATGTTTGAGAGCAATATTCAGGCCTAAGAGTAAAGCCTCATATTCTGCAATATTGTTTGTGCAATCAAACCTCAGCAAGAAAGAGAATTTGAGGAGCTTACTAGTTGGAGACAGGAAAACAACTCCAGCTCCAGAGCCTTCTTTTGCGCAAGCTCCATCAAAAAAACATAGTCCATAAGCCTTGCTGATCCAGCTCTTCAATGCAGGCATTTTTCTTTTTGTCTTCTGCATCATCTGAGACAACCTTGAAGTTATCACAATCAGTGTCTACAAAGCATACTTGTTCATTTGCTTCTTGGTCTTCCACTGTCTCTGATGATCTTTGCTCTCTGCTTAGCTTGACATCCCTGCCATTCATTGGAATCATGGCATATGACAGGTCCAGCTGCATACTTCCTCCAATTAGTGCTGCCCATCTTCTTGACAACAGCATACCATACTGTGGCTTGATGTCAACCACTGTTATATTCATTTTGTATCTTTTTTCAGGAAATGCTGGCAGCTTGAAATCTACATCCTTCATGATTCCAATAACTGGTACCTCTCTGGCATCCATAGCATAACACTTTCCACATGCTTTGTCAATCTTTAATCCAGTTTGTTGCATGATGGCCAAAGGCATGACATTTGTAGATGCTCCAGAGTCAAGCATACAATTTCTAATTATTTTACCATTTATGACCAGGGAAACATAAAATGGTTCCACCTGTGAAGGACACTTTGTCATGGTCATTCCTAAATAGACTTCAGGAGTCTCATCCTCTTCATTACACATGACTTGTTTCTCACCCTGGGTCTGATCATTTTGCTTAGCTTGAAAAGGTACCCCTGAGATTAGGGATATTGTCCTATTCTTGATCTCTTCCACTTTCATGAGTTCCATAAGTGGAACAGAGACCTTTACCTGAGAGAGGATCTGGGCTATATCAAATGGAGCACAGTTTTGTACAACAGTTGTGGCTTGCTCCACAATCTTGCCTTTATCCTGAGCTGATTTAGTTTTCATTTTCATAGTTCCCTGATCATCATTCTTGTCTTGGGAACCTCTACTTTGATCTTCAGCCTGAGGGATTTTGCTTTCTGGTCCTTGAAATTCATGACCTGTTCTGCATCTAAAGTTCTGCTTATTACTTACCCACTGCCTTTTTTGTGGTTCAGTTCCTTTATGACCATGCACCAGCTGACCTGTAGAGATATCCTCTGGCTGATGTGAGCTGCCAACTTGACTTCTACCTCTGAGATTGTAGTTGCTTTTGACTTGAGCAACTGCTGCAGCTGTGAAGGCTCTAATCTCCTCATCAGAAGGTCTTTGTAGGTTACTCAGAAAGTTATGTGAGTTCTGAGCATACACATAATTATCCTCATCATCTTCATCATATGAGGACTGTTGGCAGGCCTGAATTTGATGATCTGCCTTCTCATCAGCATCATAAAGAGTATATCCATTGCCTATGGACATCATGTTTACATCATCATCCTGCACATGATGTGGCTCATTGCACTCATTACAAGATGTAGCATTATCATACAAGGATTGAGCAATCATGCACTGTGACTGTGAATGTGGCATCTGACAAATTATACACCACGGAGCATCATCAGCAATATTTATAGTTTTCTTTAGGGGATCAGGAGTTTCCTTGGCATGTTGAGCCCTATGATTTGTGTTGTTACGTGGATATACAGGCTTACCATCATGCCAATTGGTGTTATAAGGCATATCATGTAATGATGGCCTCTTTTCCTGCCTTTGATAGACTTGCCTATCAGGACCCATCCCTTTTTCACTTCTAGCTAATCTATAGCTTAGGTCCTTGACAACATTTGCCAGTTTGTCTATCTTATCTTCAGGAGCAGATGTACTACCTTGAGTGTTCTGAGGCTTGTTGGGATTCTGCAGAATTTTTACATCATCCCTTCTATTTGTCTTGCCTGATGCTTTCCTATTGTTTTCAATATTTACTGCAATTCTGAAAGCATCCCTGAGAGTGGCAGGACCTTTATCTCTTAGTCCATATGCAGTCTTTGCATCAAAGGCATTGATATACAAAATTATGCACATAGGTTCATTTGGCCTCATGTGATGTCGCAGTTTGTTCAACACTTTAGTAAATCTTGCATTAAAGTCTGCAACCTGTTCATTTGACCCTTTTGTGATACTGGTGAACTCATTTACAAAGAAGCTAGGGTCTGTTTTATCACCATATTGCTCCTTGAACATTCTCTTAAAATCATCCCATGATGATATACTCCGGTCAGGCAGATTCCTGTACCATTCTCTTGCCTCATCTATTAAGGATTGCATGAATGACTTCATGAAAACATCCTCATGCTCAACCTCATAATTATCCATGACATTTTGGAAGGCCTTTAGATGATCTTCTCCTGACACTGTGTTGTTTCCTGAAAACTTAGGCACTTGCAGCCTCAGATGCTTGTCAATGGGGTTAGGATACCCAGGAATACCATCAAACACCAGCTTCCTGAATCTATCTAGCTGCATGGGCTGTCTGTTTGGCTGATTAATATTAACATTTCTATTTGCATTTTGGTTTCCTGCATGGTTCAGTGGTATCCTAGCATCATTCACATATTGTTTGTCATCATGATGCTGATGTTGCATTTCATATCTTTGCTGATGTCTTTGCATATTTGCATTCTCTAGAGTAGGAACTGAATCATTTTGGGCAGTTCTTAAGGCTTGCACTTTCTACTTTATATCATCTCTGATTTTCATGGCTTGTAGGTATTCTAGTTCTGCTCTTAGACTTTTGATTTCTTCAGCTAGCTGTTCATCCTTAGGTCTGGAGGTAGATGGTCTCATGCCATTTTGGTCATCATCTTCATCATCTCTTAGAGACTCTGCCTCTTCAAACCTCTCACTTGGGTCTAGAAAAGGGCGCTCTTGGAACACCTCTGACCTCATTCTCATACTACCACCCTGTTGCCTCTCATATGCACCTTGGATATCAGCTTCTGCACTTGAAAAATAAGGCGCATGCTGTCCTGATGGCCTAGGGTTATCTTGTACCTCATCACTTTTTCTGGGGGAGCTCTCATGACTAGCTGAGACAGTTCCCTTTCTTCTATACATCATTCTCTTTGTTAATGGTAACTCTTCAAATAGAGGATTTTGTTGGGATCTTCTCCCCTGCATATAAATTTACCTTGACCGGTTGGGAGATTACTTCGGAGTCGCCACCTATTTCTAGGAACTGTTTTCTTCTGAAAACCAAGGTTCTTTTACAAGGTTCCCCAGCGGAGTAGATTACTGTTGCTGACTCAGATGGGTCACATATATATCACTGGAGATGATTAGATAGTACTTTTACTTCTCAATCCCCAGCAGAGTCGCCAATTTCTGTTGACTTTTTCCCAGACTGGATGCTTATTCCCAGATTTCCCTACAAGGTAGCCATCAGTGATCAACAGGACCTCTGGCCAGGGGGTCAACAGTGTAGGAGATAGACTCTATATTTTATCTCCTCTTCTTCTTCAGGCTCTGCAAGACCTAGGGGGGTATTCCCTACTCAACATCCATGAGGATATGCATGCAAGGCTGGGATGTTGACAGAAAGCAGATGAGTCCTCCTGTAAGTAGACCAAAACTGAAAGATAAGGGCAAAGGGGCTAGCTTTGGGCCTATTTGCAGTTGTAGACAGAGGACTGAGGTTCCTAAAACTAACTCTAATGTCCTAATGTTTGGTTTTAGATTTTGCTTTGGAGTTTGAGTGTGGATGCAAAGCTGGATATGGTTATAACACAGAACAAAGCATGATTGGTGCCTATCCAGGGCCTGGAGTCAGTAGACATACACTTGTGAATGATCAGCATGAACAGCTAGAACTGGATTTCAAGGGGATATATGTGATACCTGCCTTACAGGTATCTCCCAATACAGAGTGTTAGGTTATCTCTACTTATGGTATCCCTACTGCAGTATACCCTTCCCAATGTTCAACCTGAAAACAGTTTAATCTACCCCTTGAGTAGAAGTTAAAAGATCAGACAGACAACATAGGAATTCTATGCTCTAGAATCTAAACATTACCAAACATCCAGATTCAGAAGAAGAATACATGCAATACTGGAGACAGAATTAACACAACACATGCCAAACAACATTTCTCATATAAGTTTAATCATGAAATCAGTGGGTTCATGCCAAAAACATACAACAAGAGATACATAAACTCACAGGTAAGCTGTACAGAGCAACCAGATCAGCTTGTTATGCATTACAGAGCCAAAATCATCAACTTTCAACAACCTCGAATGAAGCAACACAACCTGCTTATATCAGCCAGGTAGGTGCTCAGCAATTAATTACAATGTTGACCAAAATTTTCGCCAGATACACAGTACCAGGAAAATGGCGCTCAAACACAACCGGATTGGCGCCCAAACTTGAATGCAGCAGGTGGGGGAGGAGACAGGAAGATATCTCGAGCCCTGCGCCACTGTCCGCTGATGTACATCTTCAGTCGGGTACAGGATCGACCCACGCCATCGCCCATACCTCTGCAACAATCGCCATTAATGGCGCACCAACCCGCGGCCTTGGGAAGATCATCAAATCTGCAGTCGCAACCATTTCCCGCCGAGATTCATCATCATGATATTTGAAAATGCAGGATATCAATTATCCCACATGCACCCCGCGATGACCTCTTTAACACTTTATATACTAGGTCATGAGCATATATCATGTCGGTGCTTTTGCTCCTGACGACACTAGTATAGACCTCATCATCATCATCCTCCAGCAGCATGATATCCTGTTGTTCGAAATATCACCCTGACGTCATCATGATATTTGAAATATAACCTTCATGATAATCGGCACAACCTGATCCTTCGGAGGAACATCCTCCTGCTGAGCTTATAACAAAAGTCTGGCCGATGAATCATCCTGATGACGTCATCATCATATACTGCTGACGTCATCATCATATCTGCCTACTGCGCACCTCCTCATATCCGGATGACGTCATCATCATGTTTGCAAATATCAGGAGGTCTTCATAAGATGATCAGTGTTAGAAATATGACCCCCCCTCGGACCTTGATGACGTCATCATCATATTAACATCATCATGATATTCGGAAGACAACCAGATGTTTGGAAATATCCTCCTGATGCACAAATATCAGGTTGCACTGTAGCTTCACTAAAAGATCGGGGCGATAGACGAATATGATGATGCTGGAAAAGATCACCCTCAGTAGATAATACATGAAGCCGACAGGCGGATATCTCCTTGATATCAGCATCATCATGATGCTCGAACAAACATATATCTGGGTGATATGAAAATATCACCCCTTCCTTCGGAATATCATGATGCAGATAGGCAGATAAAAAGATATCACCCTGATATAAGGATGACGTCAGCATCATCAGGATGACAAAACAACGAACAAGAAGTAATACAACATCATCAGGATGACATTGCCTAAGATCATCCTGACGTTCAAAATATGATGACCCTAGTGAATATCGGGTCGCACTCAGAACTCTTCAACAACATCATCAGGATGATATTAACCAAGATCACCCGATGATAAAAATATCACCCCGGCGAAATATCATGAAGGCAGAAAATATGATGACCTCCGTAAGCAGCAGGATGATAACAGGAAATATCATGATGATGACGACGACCCTTAAGAAAAAACAAGTTAGGTCGAGCAACTTAGAGAATAACCCCTTCAGGATAACGGGGCAACATCATCATCATGAGCAAGGTGATAAATGAAAGATCACCGGATACTTTGAAAAATCACCCTCGCAAGCAGATGAGGGCGCACTGTAGCTCACCAGTATCATCAGGATGATAAGCAAACATCACCCGATAGTTGAAATATGATGATGACGATGAGAAACCGGCCGACGAAGAACATGATGATGCAGACCATCATCGAAGACAAGATGATGATGATGACCTCCTCCTCAGGAAAATATGATGCTGCAGCTAAAAAAAATGCTGAGGAGGTCCAACACTTAGAAAATTTGGGCAAGAAGATAAAGGCTTCAAATGAAGAAACCTCATGATCATGACAAATCAACCCCAGGTCAAAATAAGTGCTAACAAGTGGATGGCTTGAGAAGTTAATGTGCGAGCAGGTTGGAGGGCCCAGGTTAATCCTAACCGTTCCCTGCTAGCCCATTATAAAAAGATGCACGAGCAATAATCCTAGCGGGCTAACAAATGAATGCCACGTAGCAGACTTCGCAGCCTGAAGAGAAGATGGGGTCCACCAAAAGATGAGTAAGCAATTCCATGTGGCAAAAAATGATTGGAGAAGAATGTGGGTCAACGTTGTTCAAATTTTCATGGCTATCCATCTTGTCATCTCATCAAGAGATCAATGGCTAGAGTTTGAAATTGAGAAAGTGGCCATGGGAGTTATTCTACTTCGCACGAGCGAGTAGTAATGGCGGGCAAGACATACAAAACTACCAAAGATATGGTTTTAATGCCATAAAAGCAATCTTTTTGCATAATTGAAATATGTCTAAGTGTTTTAAAGCATCTAGAGATCTCGCAAGGCAATTTCAATCTTTTGGCGATCAAAACTAGGGTTTTCAAAGGGTTCAAAGCCGTAAGTTAAAATCTCGCCTTCTATGCTTTAATTGTGTAAAATTCACTACTTGTGTTCACTCTTGTGGTTCTGTCAATAGGAATTACTGGTAAATTTTCATTTCTTTTAGGGTTTTGGGTTCTTAGATTGTTGAACTACAAAATTTGAGCTTTATTGTTGCTTTAAGTCAGAACCCTAGTTGTGAACCTACAATTCTCGCTAAACTAAAACCCTAATTTGCAAAATTCTCACCATAATGGCACCCCCACAAGCCCAAACCTCAAGCATTGGAGAGATGAAAAGGCCCATAGTCCAGGACCTTCTTGATCAATTAAAGCCCTCCACTAACAACAAAGTAAAAGGTCTACTTCTGTTCCAGGGTCCCAAAATTAAAGAAGGCCTCATAGATAAACATATTCATATCAAGGATGCCACCATACCACGTATAAGATGGTCATTGTTCTAGAATTGGTTTGGGAATAGGAATTTGGGTGCTCCTATATGTAACCCTTGGAGCTTGGACATGGGGAAATTGGTTGTCCCAAATGTCTACACGGATGTGGACTTGTTAAAAGCTGTGGCAGCCAGATATGATCCTATCTCCAGAATTGTCAAGACGTATAATGGGATCAAAATGGTAAAGATCATCAGGGAAGAGATTGCTGAAGTTTTTCAACTTCATGAGTGGAATGAGGATTTGGTAAAAATTGATTTGAAAGCCTTTAAAAGTGAATACGAGAAGACAAGTCACACCTTTAAAATCACAATGCTGCCAAATCATCTAGCATCAGCTGGAAAGGGAAAGGGGAGAATTGTTAATTGTCCATCAGATAAGGAACCCTTCCCAATAAAGTATTTTGCTCCATATTTTCAAAAAACCTTCTATTCTTTGTGTCAAATCTTGGGGTTTGATCCTGCTTCCGACATGCCAATGGGTTTCATGTAAATGGCTGCTCATATCCAACACCTCGCTTACAATATAGTATATGACTTTGCTTCCTACCTGGCAAATAACATTCATCAGGGTTTATTTTCATTAAAGAATGGTAAAAATTGGGTTCAGCTTTGGTGGTATTCATGGTTAATGCACATGTTTTTATTCAAAAGGGAAAAATTCTTTGAGAATGATATGAAGTTGGAAAAGGAGAAGGATGGTATTGAGCTGCATGTCTAATGTTAGACAAGAATTCTAGACAAGGATGGTATGAAGTTTGATTTTACGGTATTTGAGAATGTCTTTGCATCAAAGTTGAGGAATGACCTAATCCTGAATCCACCAAGGATTCCAACTGAACTACATGATTTTCTCAGGCCAAAGGAAAGGAGGTCTAATTTTAAAATTGATCACAATTGGGGAGATGTCATCCCCTATCCATATTGTACAATTCTTAGAGTATATGGCACTATGGTTAGACCACATGTTCTCCCAAGAGATGCGCCACTGAGAATTGGATTCCTTGAGGTCATTTGGTAGTTGGGTGATGTTGAAGATGGCCACTTGTTAAACATGAGGAAATGAACCTTCTTCCCAACATGGATAGTTTTTGTAGACTTTGTGATGACTGATGGAGGGTGGAGAAAAATGGATGAATTACTTGAACCATACAACATGAGGAGAATGCGCCCAAGAAATCATGATCCTGAAGGTTTCGTGGTTGCATTGAAAACGAGGATCAGAAGAAGCCAGTTCATACATAACTCTATTTCCTTGAAGATGTTATTAGGAACATCTTTAATTAGCAAATACAGGAGGACAAGAAGGCAAAATGGATCGCCTATGATAAGATGGTAAGGGAAAAATGAAAGACTGGTCCCCAATATGACCCCCTGCAACTGCCTCAATTCAAAAATGAATTGCAAAAAGTCGAATATATGCTCTAGAATTTTGAGCAAGTGGTTGGTAGGATGAAAGGAGAGAGATTGGTTGTTGACAAAGGAAAGGTTGTGGTTGGGGAAGAATAGGAAAAGGATAAGGGGAAGGCCCCAGTGTTGGAGGAAAGGCCTACCTACCAACCACCACAAAAGATCAGAGTCTTTGCAAGGAGAAAAGGTATTGTGAGGAAGCAATAAACTATTGCCACCCCAACTGCATCTAAGCGGTCAAGAGTTTCCTCACCATTTCATGAAATGCCACCACTGTCTCCCCCAAGGCAAGCAAATCCACAAGTGATTGAGGTGGATTCACCTCCAAGAATTCCCTCACCACCAAGACAACCACTACCAAAGAAGCAAAAGGTTGAAAAAAGCAGCTTGGTGGATTATCTAGATGACTCAGATGATGATATCATTATCACTGAGGAGGAGATAAGACAAGGAATGCCCTCTCCCCCTAGGGAGATAATAGAAATAGAAAGCAGTCTTAGATTGGGCAAGGTAGACCTCATGGGGATGAGCAACACAAATGACCTTAGGGAGGAAGCTTGCAAGACCTTCATGATAGATGATTCATTTGTCCAGACCCCTACTTTTAGAGAGTTTGCTTGGAGGGCAAAGAGAGATGAATATGTTGATAATGTTGCCAAAAAGAGAAGCTTGCACCTCGAATTACCAGAAGTAGTTATTTAGGCTAAGGTTAGAAAGGAAATGAAAGAATAGTTTCATAAGATAATAGCTGAAGAAGGCAGAGAGTTGGTGAAGAAAAGTGGTATTTTATTGCTGCCAGATTGGTATTTAGCCTCATCAATTGCTTTTGACACAGTGAGGAGGCATGACAGACCCTTGTATCAAATAGATGAGGAAGTAAAATTGGCTTTGCAGTGGTCTGCTTTCATCAAAGAATGGGATACACTTGTTATTTGGGCTTTGGCCCCAGGTGCAAGGAAACCTGTAGTTGTTGAGCCTGCTCCAAACATAAGTGGAGGGCTAATTATTAAGAGAGTGTTTGATACCCAGCAATTAACACAGCAACCATGTCAGTGAACATTGCCAAATTCACAAAGACAACAGTAGAGAATGTCACTGAGGAAAGAGATCAATATAGAACCAAGTATAATGACATGGTTGTAGAGTATAATGAGAGTCAGTAAAAGGTTGCCAAGTTGGAAACTAAAGTGACATTGTTAAAGCAACAATTGCAAAATATGCATGTTCATGCCCCAACACAGACCGACTCTGTTGTCCCTCTATCTCCACAGGATCAAGCTCAGCCTGCCTCCCCTCTTCCAGAAGTTTCAATGGAAATCATTCCATACAATCTTTGAGATACACCCCTTGCAATTGAGGAGCCAAGCACATCAGGTGCAACTCCATCAAGTTAGCCTACTAAAGAGGAATTATTGGATCAAATTGAGGTGTACAAGAAAGTGTTGTCACAGGTCAATGATTCAATTTATTCAAGTAATGTGAAGATTGTAACTATAGTTCTTGAACACTTGAATAAAGGGATTGATGGGAGATTAATTAGCATTCATTCAAATTATTCTTCTATGTTTGATGTCATAAAGAATTTTGATAAGGATAAGGATGTTGTAACATCATTAATGGATACATGGATCCCTAGAGCCCAGGAATTAAGAGAAATGGCAATTGCAACCAAGCATGTCAAGGATGCATCTCCTAACATTGTCCCAACTCTCAGGCTTGTAAATTCAATTAAGGATTTTTAAGGGGTGGTAGGTCCCTTGGAAATAAAGATCAGGGAGCTTGTCAAAAAGTTTGATGGATGGAATTTTAGTTTGCTTCCTATTATTTTGAGTGAAAATGGTGGAGTTAAACCTCTACAATTGTGGAAGGCTGGGCATTTTCTTAGAGGAATTTGACAAGGAAGGTAATCAAGTGGTTATCAAGTACACACCCTACAAGACCAAAGCAGACAAACTTGTCAATTTCATTTGGCCAATAGAGGAGGAGTATCAGCTATGGAGGTCCAAGTATGTTGACACTTTAGATTTCTAAATTGCTAAAGTTATAAATAGCCCTCTCTACTTTACCACAAAACAAGAGCGCCTTGCTTTGGAAATTTTGGAATTTCCAAGTGGATTGCAAAACCAATCAAACAATATTGAAAGACTTTTGTTATGAGGGCAAACCTTTTACTTATTTACTTTATCTGTAGAAATGTCCCTATTGAAGTACAAAGATCTCATTATTTTGTCTCCATTTGGAAATATTAAGTATTTAAGAAATTTATCAAGGCCCCTACTATAAGGTTCTTAGATTTTTGTTCATATGTTGATTCTTGTGTAACTCTGAACTGGTTATGTACTTGGACAAGTGGGATTTGGTTGCCTGGAATGCTTAAAAACTCTTTTCATTATACAACTAAATATATACTCTAACATCTAGTAGAGTTAAATATTTCTTGATTCTCAGACATCTTTTTAGATTCTCTCAAATTAGAAGTTGAATTATGATTTGTAACTCCTCTCAGAGTAATATCTTGACCTCACTGTTGGTGATGTTCAAATCTTGATATTATAAAAATTTTGACACTTATTAATACAATACTTTTATTACAATTTACAAATATTATGCTCCTTTTAACTCAAAATTGGTGACATGGATTGCATACGTGGAACATACTTTGGAATATTCCTTTTCCCTTTTCTTCATTATTCATTGACAATAAAGAATGATTTTCTGTGTTTAGTGTCTATGACTCTATTCAAATCATTTTTTTTCCTTTAAGAAATTAAGTATTATCTATTTAATAAATATTTGCATGCAGATTTAAAACATAAATCAATACAAATGAAAAAAGAAAGTTGTCATCAAATTGACAAATTACATTATAAACACTAAAAGTTGTCACTAAAAGTAGATCTGTATAAACACTAAAAGTAGATCTATATGTGACTCACGTAACCATGGAATGGGGAAGTGGACTCATCTCACTAAAGTTTAAAACAACTTTAAAACACATGTTTATTATTTATACCATAAATTACTTGACCATTCAATGAACATTTGATGGATGGTTGTAGTTGCATTCTGGAATGAAATGCACAAAGCGCTAGGCTTTCAAACTTAAATCTCCAGAATCACCCAGTAACTGTTAGATTTACAAACATCAATTGTTTAGAAATTGTTGTGAGCTATCAATGCAGGACAACCATGTACTAATTGTTTAGTCCAGAAGCAACACGTTGACGTTTCATTCACTTTAATGTTCATAAAAAAAAACCTTCTACTGCTAATTTCAGATTGCTCATTGCAGTGCACTAGGGAGATTCTAGGTTCCACTTCCAACAAAGCCAGTCCACACCTGTCGGTATTAAGAATCAAAATCTAGGTAAGTGAAAGACATAATTCCTAGGCTACGTTTCATCGTTTCTTAAAATCTTATTTTGTCAAACTTTTTTCTTAAAATCTTATTTTGTCAAACTTTGGGTTTAGGGTTGAGAGACTTAAGAAAAATTAAGGACTTAAGAGGGAATTCACAATTTCACACTATATAAGCATGTCTACCACCACTAGCAGACCAGACAAAGTTTTTGGGAAAGGCAGAGTAAGTTCATATAGAAAAATAGATTATTCTGGATTGCTTAAAACCTCAGGTTTCATTGATGAATACCATGATATTTATGAACCTAAATCTATGGTAAACTTACCTCAGAACTTCGATTTTCGTGTGAGAATAAGACTGCAAACCAAATGCAAGTTAATAGTATTAGTGCACCATGGGTAATTGGATTAGGGCGTATGATGTTACATGAGGTTTTCCCTTGCCTAGAATTTATCATGGTCTGTGCCCACAATTATGATGATAACAAAAGAGCAATTGTAAATAAAGATACCAAAGAAGAAATTTTGTCCATTAATGCAGAAGAATTTGGAAAAATGTTGGGGTTTACAACCAAAGAATTTGGAGACGTCCACATTGACCTAGGAAAACTTGCTAGTGATTATGAAGCAGCGAATGAAAGGGACAAAAATGTTTTCCTAAATAAAATAGTTCAAGAAAGAAACAAGTTGCAAGGTAACCATAAGCCTCCTTATCGTTTGGAAATTTTTAGATCATGGGCTTAGGATACTATTTCCATGCTAGCATTTTGCCTCAGACTGGATAACAATTGGGAAGTGGATGCAAGCCTCCTTGAAATGGTATATAATATCCATTAAGGTGTACATGTCAAATATAACTTTATTGAGCACATTGTAGAATCCATGCATAAACAATTTTTAATGATTAAAGGAGGTTCCACCAAGACATTTAGGTTCACAACCTACATGTGCTATTTTTTTTCTATTCAAATTTAGTGGAATGTTTCAGACCAACAAGATTCAGATTCAACCCTATAGTAATGCCTAGGAAAAGAAAATGGCTCCAATATATGATTGGACCACTAAGATAAGGATGCATGATTCTCGAAGGAACTACAATCATTTTGTAGACTACTTTTTGGCTCCATTGCATCAAGCAATTACAAATACTCCAATGCCTAGATTGCCTATATCATGTAAAGATTGCATTCAACTAGGAAAAGAAATACAATTGGCTGATTGGCACTTATTGGAAGAATATATTGTGCTAAGATTTTTATGGATCAAGAGTAGAGCCATACAAACTTCCAATACATGTGACAGAAAGGGTTTTTGCATTGGAATATGTAAGGCAGATGTAGAGTACTGATGAACTACACTTTGTCGATCAGTGAAAGACCTTATTTCCTTCTTTACCTATTTCATGTGGAGGGTTCACATTCGAGAGAAAAGCATTTAAGGTAGTACATGATCTTTTGAAATTTTTTAATTTTGGTGTTGTCTATCACTGGTAGTATGATCCATGTGACACCATTAAAATAATAATTGTGGCCAATAGGAATGCCGCAAGTAGAATTCAATATCAAAGTAAACCCTTGCTTGAAAACTTGAGAAACAAGTATTCTTGGGATGAGGTCAAAATAGCAATGGAGAAAACTGTTACTGAGAAAGGTATTTCTTTTGAACAATTGTCAGCAGAAATTATGGCATTGCACCAAAATATAGGAGCACGAGCAAAGAATCAAATCAGGAGGTACAACAATTTTTATGAAAAAGGTGATAAACCATATAGTAGAGTAAAAATGCCAGGTTCTCTAGATAAGGATGTTACAAGCAAAAATTGGTCACGATAAAAAATTACTACCCTTTGGTCTATGAGGAAGGTGTTGTTATATGGAGCCTAATCAGACTCAGAGGTTAAATTTTCCCCACTTTTATCAATGTGGTTTCCCACCAAATTATTTAACGGGGGTTTGGGGGAGTGCCCCCAAGACGGGGTCACGCCTTTATAAAATAAAAAACCCTGTTTTGTAACCGAAATAAGTCTTGATAAAAATAGCTAAGGGTTAGGGTTTCTATTGATATTATATTGTAGCATTTGTAGTGGTATTAAGTTGCAAGGATTAATGGTTGTAATTAGTTTGATTTGCTGGATAATAATATTGGACTCTCTGTTGGTGGATGTAGCTTGAGTTTGGGTGAACCACGTTAAAACTTATCTCTCACTGTTATTATTTCTGTGTATTTTCATTCCTTTGTTTAATCTTTATTTGCATTTAATTGATATCTTCTGCATGCAATCCCTAACAGAAGGAGCTAGGTGAACCAAGAACTCTTGCAGAGTATGGAGAAATTGATGAAGATGATGAGTTTAGTAAATTGTGGAATACAGAACATCCCAATGAATGTGAAGATCAAGAAATTGATGATGAACCTGATGATGATAGGGATGAACAAAGCAATTTTAAATCTGGTTTAAGTCAGGCAACAAAAGAAGCATATACTTCAGGAGCAACCATAGCTGAAAAAATGGGTTATGAACGTGGTGCTTTGGGGTCCCAAGGACAAGACATTTGGAAAACAATAGATGTAGTCACCAGAAAACTAGTTGATAAACGAGGCCTTGGAGCTGATAAAATAGACCGAGGGCATACAAGTACAACTAAAAATTTCATTTTCTTACAGCGTCAAATCCTAATCCCCATGGGCAGATGCAATCACAACTTGGGCATGCCCATGGTGGAGAGCCTAGTGCGACTGGCACCGCCACTGGTGGAGAACTTAGTCAACATGTGCTACAATAATAGGTCCAACAACAAATTACACATAAGGGGACTCCAATACAAGATACCACACAAAGTCTCAATGATCAAGGGATACAGAAGAGACAAAGGATTATGACAGCTCCAAGTCCAACTACCAGTTCCACCACAAAGGAGTTATTTCCAAGCACTCCCCCAGTTAGTGTGGCTGCAACAGAAACTACAAGTACTATTCCTTCACCATTAAAGCATTCCATTATTTCTGCGTCCCCAGGTTTTGATTACATTCAAGAGTTTAAAAAGAATTTAGAATTGTATAAAAAAGAAAAGAAGCAACTGATGGAGAGTGTGGCTGCTGTAACTTTAGAGCCTACAACAACCATGATATTACCCACATTTGACACAAATTCATAAATCATGGAGTACACAAATATTGTTCCCATAGTTCAAAATAAACTAGAAAATCAGATGGATCGATCTAAATTTTAGGTGAGTAGATTGCAATTTGATTTTTTTGGATTAAAAAATACTGACAAAATTAATATATCAAAGAAGAACAATGAATTGGTGTAACATCATTACTAAAGCATGATAGAGAGGAAAAAGGTTGCAAAATCAAATAGAAAAATTGCAGGTAGACTTAGCAAATGAGAAAGGAAAGAGGAAATCAGCAGATAACAAGAGCAATGAATTAGAAAAAAGAATTAAAAAATCTGCATCTACATCAACAAGCAAAGAGGATAAACAAACAAAGGTGGAATTGAATAGACTGAAGCAAAGGTTAGATGAGAGCAAAAAGAAATATGATGAGGAAAAATCCACTTCAGAAAAATTGAGACAAAGCATTGGGAAAAAAAATGAATAGTGAAAACAAAAATTGGAGAAAGAGAAAAAAATGAAACATTGGCCGTAGAGCTTATGAAAGCAAAAAATGAAATAAAATCTTGTCCAAATAAGTTAACTAAATTTTGTAGACAAACAATGAGACATATGAAACAAAAGATCTGGGAGGAAATAATGTAGAGGGTTGATCATTTGTGTGAATTGTTTCAATTGATTGATGCTATGAGACTACATCATAAGAAGCTAAACAAATATTTAATGGACAACAAAAATGTGCAACTGCAGGCAGAAGAGAAATCTGCAAATCAAGTTATACAAACAATCTACAAAGCCAGTGACAATGAATTGATTTCAAAAGGCATTACTAATTGGATGGAAGCCTCAATGAAGGTGACATCTATCATTCAAAAGTGTTCAAGAATGCGTGAAACAACATAATTTGTGATTCAGGTTGCAACAAAGATTAAGGAGGATGAAAAGGTAAGGAACTTGACAAAGCTTGGTTTGCCACAAGCTTTTGACACAAATGAGCAATTCATTAGAAAGGATAATTTCAGAAAGAAGATGGAGGGTGCAAGGAAGATTGATTTGGACTAATTTCCTCATAACCCAGATGAGGCAAACTTTTTGGATTCTGTCAAACCACTAATAACCTTGAATGTATCTTTGGCTGAAACATTCAAGTCAGGATCCAAATTTGATCATACATTCTTAACAAAAATTCAAGTCAGACAACATCAGCTAGAACAAATGACAATTCTGCCACCTGAATAGTGGAATTTGCTAAAAAAACTGATAGAATAATTTGATATTGATAATATGAGTTTCCAAGTTCCAACTCATCTCTGTGCAGAGTTGTCTTTGAGCAAGATTTTACATTGCCTCTATGTATTCCTTCATTTGAAAATCAATAGAAAACTCAATTCAATAATGTGTTGATGTTCAATTATCTGTATTATTTATTTTATCAATTGAAGAAAAACTCTAGTTTCAACTACTAGATACACATTCAACGATTGTTGATGTTCATTGTTGTATATGCTACTATTGTTAATATGTTATTAAGCATTGCCATTGCGTTGAGAGATGAATCACTGAGTACATGTTTGACACAATTAAAATATGAAATATTAATAATATATTAATTTCTTCAATTTGATGCATAATTTCAAATTTTCAAGGAATACAGTAAAATATCAAATACAATATAAAATATCAACTATAGTTTGAAATATAAAATTCTTAGTAATCCTCAACTGGTTAAATTAGGGTTGTTATGTCTACAATCTAGGGCTTTCTAAAACGCTATTATCCTAAAACCCTTCAACTTCATTGATGGGAGCGATAACAGTATGCATCGATGGGAGGTTGACATATCGGTGGGATGACATTCAAAGTCCCTTCGATGTTCTAACAAGTAGTAGTGAACAATTGTGTAGAACTCCTGTCAGAGGGAGATACTCATATCGTTGGGACAGTATTCTAAGTCCCCTCGACATCCCAATGGAAGGCAGGTTTTCTCAACTTCATCGATGGGAGTGACAGCAGTATGTTTTGTTGTTGACATCGTTCACTTTTTGACTGGTCTTTAAGTTATGACTTATGGGTATCGATGTCGTGAGTCCCGCATCCCCTTTTGCTAGGAAGTGGGAAGTGCCCCTTTAATATTTTGTTAAGCTAATGCTATTTACTATTTCAAATGTTTTATTCACATGCCATTGAGACCGCCTGCTATCCCTCTGGCTTCAGCAGTGTTTAGATCTACGACAGCGGGGTAACCAGGAACGGTCTAGATTAAGTCTGGGCCCATCAATTTGCATGTTATTTAACATCCTTAGTCATCCGCCTAGCAGCTTAACTTTTTTATCATCAGACGGTTAAGATTAAAATATCATACCGCATATTTGCCCATGTGCTTTATAGATCCTTTAAGTAGCTCACTATTTAAAACCCAATGTAACTCCTTCAAAATATTTGACAAAATATTTCATGTCTTCTAAAGTCTCTTCAACGGTCTAGATGAAGACACCCATCATCTCCCTGTGATGTCCCCTTCTAGCTAGATACTTTAGTCTAGCTGTGGTTTAGCCTATTATTGGACCCTCGTAGGCTATTATAGATGGATAGGGGGGTCAGTTTGGACACAGGAGGTTTGGGTTGTTTAGTGTTTTTGGCTTTCTCAGACTTCAGTGGTTGGTTTGAACTTAGAGAGTTTGATTTAGGCTTCATTTGAGTGATTCTTGCTATTTTTAGCATGTCTTTTCAGGTACTTGGGAAATAATCTCTTGGACTCCAGTTTCAGACAGTTTGGCCAGATTCTCAATATTGAGAGTTATGATTATTTCAATGAATTTCAGCATGTTTAATGATTAATGATTAAATATAAAGTTAAATTGACTTTATATTTAAATCACTTAAGTGATGGGTTTATAACACATCGAATGGGGTCAATTGAGTATTTTATATTGGAGGAGAATTATTAAAAGCTTTCCCTAAGTTTAATTCAATTAAATGTTAATGATTTTATTTAATGTTATTTCATTAAAAAAAATCGCAGCCTTGAAGAGGAATTTCAATTAGGGTTTTTGGGGGCATATATTTGCTTGAGAAAAGAAGAATATGGTATCCATTGTTATTGCTATCATTTTGAAAACAGGTTTTTGTGCTCTGAGAAGGGTTTCAGCCACTGCCATTGAAAAACATAGTTTCTTCTGTGAGTCTCCATTTGAACTGGTGAAATATCCAGCGAATTTGGTATCCATAGAGTTTCATACAGAGACTCTGATTTGTGCTTCAACAGTTGTGAGGAAGATTCAGAAATTTATAGGGGTTTCATTGCAGATCAAAATATTTTAAAGATTAATCATTTGCCTATTAAAGTTCGTACCTGCTGCTACAGTACGACCGTGAACAGTACCTGTGAATAGTGACGTGTGAATAGTACCTGTGAACAGTGCGCTATAGTGCTCGTGAACAGTGTGCTACAGTACTTGGATCAGCAGTTTGGGCATTTATATCAGGTTTCCTATTAGTTACAGTTGTTTTTGTATAAGCATTCAATAAAAAGTTATTGTTTTCCATTGTAAGAATGAGTATTTGTTTGCATTCAATATAGTTGTTTATCATTGCAATTTCTCTTCCTTATAATCAAGGTATTAGAAGTAGTTTGCTTTTTATGTCAAAACCCTCAAAGCACAAAAAAAGTAGAAAATACAAAAACAAAAGAATTACAAACAAACCAGCACAGTTGTAGCTGATAGTGAGTTCAGTGATTGAACCAGTTGGGGTTTCTACATTGGTATCAGAGCGAAATCTTGCCATCTTGAGGGTTTAGCAATCACATGCATCCACCTGAGGCTGGCTCTCACAGATATTACACTCGTAGGTGAGCATTATTTGATAGGGAACTGGTTGTAGACAGGCAATCGGACATCATGGGTGACAGGCAAGAAGGTAGCCCACCTAGAGGCAACAGGAATGAGGATCAGGAAACAAGTGAATTTTTCAGAGCAATGGTTACAGGACAACAACAGATGGCTCAGGCCTTGTAGGCACTCACCACCATGGTTGAGCACATGAATCCACATGACAGATAGAATCAGGAGCAAGGGGATAATAGGAGTGCAGTGGGATCACCTAGAGCGCATAGGACTCATTCCAGGATAGCAGACCGACCCTTGTCCTACCTTCATTAGAGATGAGCCTGAGGTAGCACGTACAGAAGAAGCAGGAGAGGAGATATTCGCAGATATTCTCATGGCTGCAAATGATGAATGGGAATTATTAGCTCCACAGGTGCATGAGAGGATGACATTTGAGAGGTTTGTTAATCAGAGGAGAGAGTATTATAGGGCAGCGAGACAGGATAGGAGACCTCGTGGCCAGAATAATGAATTAAAGCGTGCTACAAGCAAGCTTTCCTTGACTACATTCGAAGGTAGTAGCAGAATGACAGCGTAGGCTTGGATTCACAAGCTTGATACCTTCTTAGCACTAAGACCTATGACAGAAGTGGAGGCAATAAAATATGCCACGCTACATTTAAAGGGAGCTGCACATGATTGGTGGTACCATGGGATGGTTACCCTTCAGCATAACCAGGGGACTTCATATCAGAACTTCGTGGACAGGTTGGTAGAGAGGTTTGATAAGAAGGATCCAGAAGTCTACTTCAGGGAGTTGGCATAGTTGAGACAGTCAGGCGGATTGGAGTATTTCATTAGTGACTTTTAGAGGCTATCCATTATGATGCCAGATATCTCAGATAAGAGATTGGTTGTTTTGTTCATTGAGGGATTATCCGAACCACTGAAGGGTTGGGTAAAAGACTTTGATCCATTCAATTTGCAAGAAGCAATTAAGAAGGCTAGAAGTATGGAACAAGCAGCCCCAATAAATAAATTTCAGTCAAAGGGTGCATCATCTAGCAAAGATAACAAACCATTCTTCAAGAAACCTGAGAGGAATGAAACAAAGGCTGAAAATAAAGATAAATCATTCGCTCCCTTAGATAGAGAGACATTGAATGATTTAAGGAAGAAAAAACTCTATTTTTATTGCAAAGGACCCTATGACATGAACCATGACTGTCCTTTGAGGCAAAGGGGAAAGCAAACAGGGTTATGTGGGCTTACTATGAGGATTCTGATTCTAAAAATTCAGACCAGCAAACTAAAAATGAGGAATCCAGTGAACAAAAGGAAAGTTTAGATGATGAAAAGCTCAAGCAAATGTCTACCAATGAAGAGAAGGTGGAAGGTAGGCTTAAGGAGGCCCGTCTCACTAGTGTGCAGCAGAAGGGATCATTTAGAATGAGAGGAGTGTTGGCTGGACAATGAGTTATTACATTGCTAGATACAGGGGCCACACATAATTTCATTGATTCCAGGTTGGTTGAGAGATGTGGGATCTAGACTGAGCAGTTTGAGGGATTGAGAATGAGGGTAGCTGATGGCTACGTCCTTAAATGCAATAGAAAGATCACAAGTTTACCATTGAAAATAAATAACTTTGAATTCAAGGCTGAATTTTATGTGGTTAACATGGGTGACATAGATTTAGTACTGGGCATGACTTGGTTGCATGATATTGGAGAGTTCACTCTCAATTTGAGAGAAATGGTGATGAAATTTTAGAATGATGGTAAAACTCACATACTTAAGGCCATTAGAGATAGTGAGTTGAAGATGATGTCTTGTAAGCGCATGGAGAGTTTGTTGCGTCATGACCAGGTTGAGTGGGCAGCCCATTGCACGTTGATGCCATCACAGGGGTAGCAAGAATCAAAATACCATCCAGACATATAGGAGATGAGAATTAAGCATTACAAGGTTTTCAGTGATATTCCACCAAGTAGACCTCCAGATAGAGGTATTGAGCACATCATTGAGTTAGAGGAGGGTGCTAAACCCATCATGATTACACCCTACAGGCATCCATAGAGATTGAAGGATGAAATTTAGAAAACCATCAAGGAGCTACTTGCTATGGGGCATATTCAACCAAGTAAATCTCCTTTTGCTTCTTCTATGGTTTTAGTGAAGAAGAAGGATGGTACTCTTAGGATGTGCATTGACTACAGGGTCCTGAACAGAAAGACAATTAAAAACAAATACCCCATCCCACGGATTGATGAGTTGTTAGATGAACTACATGGAGCATGTTTCTTCTCCAAAATTGATTTGAGATCAGGCTATCATCAGATCAGAGTTAGAGAGTAGGATATAGAGAAGACAACATTCAGGTGTCATTGTGGCCATTTCGAGTTTGTAGTTATGCCATTTGGGCTAACTAATGCTCCAGCTACCTTTCAGTCCACAATGAACAGGGTCTTTCAGCCTCAGTTGAGGAAATTTGTATTGGTCTTCTTTGATGACATTCTTGTGTATAGTAGAACATGGGATGAGCACTTGCGACACTTGGATTTAGTGTTGAGCATTCTGAGCAGGGAGTCCTTGTATGCAAAGGAGTCCAAATGTGATTTGGGATTATCTAAATTATTATATCTGGGGCACATTATCAGTGCACAAGGGGTACGCATGGATCCTGAAAAGATTCGTGCTATTGTTGATTAGCCTACTCCAGTGAACCTTACACAGTTGAGGGGATTTTTGGGCTTGTGTGGGTTCTACAGGAGGTTTGTTAGTGGTTATTCTAGGCATGCAGCACCCTTGACGAATTTGATGAGGAAAGGGGCTTTCTTATGGACTGTTGAGGCACAGGAGTGTTTTGACATATTCAAGGAGTTGATGACTTCTTGTCCAGTGCTAGCATTACCAGATTTTAGCAAACCATTTGAGCTACATTATGATGCGTCTGGTGAGGGCGTTGGAGCGGTGCTTATGCAGGACAAGCACCCAATTGTATATGAGAGTAGGAAGCTCAAGGGACCTGAGAGGAGCTTCAACATTTATGATAAGGAAATGTTGGCCATAATGCATGCTTTGGCCAAATTCAGGCAGTACTTAGTGGGCAGCAAATTTAGCATAAAAACAAACCACAATAGCCTGAAGCATTTCCTGGGGCAGTGAGATCTTAATGACAGGCAACAGAAATGGGTAAGTAAATTACAGGCATATGATTTTGATATTACCTATTTTAAAGGGACACAGAATGTTGTAGCAGACACCTTGTCATGGACACCTCATCTGAGCTTGATGATAGACATATTAGAGGACTGGAGGCATTTGATCCTTGCAGAGTATGCAAAGGATACATGGGCATCAGGATTCATAGATGGATCGGTCCAGGATAGTGATTTCACCCTTGTTAATGAGATCATCATTTACAAAGGGCACATTTATTTGGTGCTAGGATCAGAGGTGAGGAGGATGGTGTTGAGAGTTTATCATGACTCACCTATGGCAGGACATCTAGATTTTTATAAAACCTACCGGCAGATTCGTGAGCATTTTTCTTGGAAAGGGCTCAAAGCTGAGGTGTTACAGTATGTTAGAGAGTGTCCTACTTGCCAGGAGAATAAATAGGAGCACTCTTATCCAACCGATTTACTTCAGCCACTTCCGATTCCTAACAAGAAGTGGGAGTGTTTGTCCATGGACTTCATCACAGGACTGCCGAGAGCCCAGGGCAGAGACTGTATATATGTTGTTGTTGATCAGCTTACGAAGTTTGCCTACTTCTTTCCGATCACTACCACATACACTGCTATGCAGGTGGCAGATTTATTCTTCAAAGAGGTATTTAGGTTGCATGGCTTACCTTAGAGCATTGTCAGTGATAGGGACAATAGGTTTATGAGTCACTTTTGGCAGGAGTTGTTCAGATTGTGTGGGACAGAGCTCACTCTAAGTACTAGCTACCACCCCCAGATAGATGGTCAGATAGAGATAGTGAACAAATGGGTGGAGGGATACCTCAGGAATTACATAACAGGGCATCAGAAGGCTTGGGTTAAGTGGATATATTTATGTGAGTATTGTTATAATTCCACTTATCACATGTCTATCTAGATGTCACCATTCATGGCATTATATGGATATGAGGCACCCAGTTTCATGGATTTTTTGCTATCAGATAGTAGAGTGCCTAGTGTTGGAGACTTATTACAAGAGAGCCAGGACATTGTAAAGGCTCTTAGGGAGAATATCACTAAGGCACAGAATCAATAGAAGTAGTATGCTAATCAGAAGAGGACTGAGCGGACCTTTGAGGTAGGTGATATGGTATATTTGATGCTACAGCCTTACCACCAGTCCACTCTCAAAAAGAGTGGTGCCAAGAAACTTAAGCCACGTTATTATGGGCCTTTCAAGGTGATCAAGAGAGTTGGAGAGGTGGTTTATGAGTTAGATTTGTCGGCAGATAGCAGAGTGTATAATGTTTTTCATGTATCACGTCTCAAGAAGGCGTTAGGACATCAGATTGTTCCTTCCACTGTGCTGCCTCCCTTGGATGATGAGGGAAAGTTGGTATTAGTACCTGAGGCTATCATTGAGTTCAGGGAAAGGAATTTGAGGAGGCACACTATCAGAGAGTATTTGGTCAAATGGAGGGACATGCCAGTTGAGGATGCTACTTGGGAGAGTGAAGAGATTTTACAGCATCCAGAGTTGAGATTGCCTGAGGACAAGCAATTTCAGGAGGGGCGGACTATGATGTCCCCTTCTAGCTAGATACTTTAGTCTAGCTGTGGTTTAGCCTATTATTGGACCCTCATAGGCTATTACAGATGGATAGGGGGGTCAGTTTGGACACGAGAGGTTTGGGTTGTTCAGTGTTTTTGGATTTCTCAGAGTTTAATGGTTGGTTTGAACTTAGAGAGTTTGATTTAGGCTTCATTTCAGTGATTCTTGCTATTTTTAGCATGTCTTTTTAGGTACTTGGGAAATAATCTATTGGACTCTAGTTTCAGACGGTTTAGCCAGATTCTCAATATTGAGAGAGTTATGATTATTTCAGTGAATTCCAACATGTTTAATGATTAAATATAAAGTTAAATTAACTTTATGTTTAAATCACTTAAGTGATGGGTTTATAACACATCGAATGGGGCTAATTGAGTATTTTATTTTGGAGGAGAATTATTAAAAGCTTTCCCTAAGTTTCATTCAATTAAATGTTAATGATTTTATTTAATGTTATTTCATTAAAAAAAATCGCAGCCTTGAAGAGGAATTTCGATTAGGGTTTTGGGGGGCATATATTTGCTTGAGAAAAGAAGAATATGGTATCCATTGTTATTGCTATCATTTTGAAAACAGGTTTTTGTGCTCTGAGAAGGGTTTCAGCCATTGCCATTGAAGAATGTAGTTTCTTTTGTGAGTCTCCATTTGAACTGGTGAAATATCCAGCAAATTTGGTATCCATAGAGTTTCATACAGAGACTTGGATTTGTGCTTCAACAGTTGTGAGGAAGATTCAGAAATTTATAGGGGTTTCATTGCAAATCAGAATATTTAAAGATTAATCATTTGCCTATTAAAGTTTGTACCTACTACTACAGTATGGTCGTGAACAGTACCCGTGAATAGTGACGCGTGAACATTACCCGTGAATAGTGATGCGTGAACAATACCTGTGAATAGTACCCGTGAACAGTGCATGAACAGTGCTCGTGAACAGTGAGCTACAATACTTGGATCAGCAGTTTGGGCATTTATATCAGGTTTCCTATTAGTTACAGTTGTTTTTGTATAAGCATTCAATAAAAAATTATAGTTTTCCATTGTAAGAATGAGTATTTGTTTGCATTTAATATAGTTGTTTATCATTGCAATTTCTCTTCCTTATAATCAAGGTATTAGAAGTAGTTTGCTTTTTATGACAAAACCCTCAAAGCACAAAAAAATTAGAAAATACAAAAATAAAAGAATTACAAACAAACCAGCACAGTTGTAGCTGATAGTGAGTTCAGTGATTGAACCAGTTGGGGTTTCTACATTGGTATCAGAGCGAAATCCTACCATCCTGAGGGTTTAGCAATCACATGCATCCACCTAAGGCTGGCTCTCACAGATATAACACTCGTAGGCGAGCATTATTTGACAGGGAATTGGTTATAGACAGGCAGCCGGACATCATGGGTGACAGGAAAGAAGGTAGCCCACCCGGAGGCAACAGGAATGAGGATCAGGAAACAAGTGAATTTTTTAGAGCAATGGTTATAGGACAGTAGCAGATGGCTTAGGCCTTGCAGGCACTCACCACCATGGTTGAGCGCATGAATCCACATGACAGACAGAATCAGGAGCAAGGGGATAACAGGAGTGTAGTGGGATCACCTAGAGCTCATAGGACTCATTCCAGGACAGCAGACCGGCCTACTCATCCTACCTTCATTAGAGATGAGCCTGAGGTAGCACCTATAGAAGAAGCAGGAGAGGAGATATTCACAGATATTCTCATGGCTGCAAATGACGAATGGGAATTATTAGCTCCACAGGTGCGTGAGAGGATGACATTTGAGAGGTTTGTTAATCAGAGGAGAGAGCATTACAGGGCAGCGAGACAGGATAGGAGACCTTGTGGCCAAAATAATGAATTAAAGTGTGCTACAAGCAAGCTTTCCTTGACTACATTCGAAGGTAGTAGCAGAATGACAGCGCAGGCTTGGATTCACAAGCTTGATACCTTCTTAGCACTGAGACCTATGACAGAAGTGGAGGCAATAAAATATGCCATGCTACATTTAGAGGGAGCTGCACATGATTGGTGGGCCCCTCACGGGCTAGCAGGGAACAACCCAGATTGACTCTAATCTTTAGATCACCATTGTTGATTTTCAATGCTTTGATGTTCAACACCTATAGTGGATGATGGGTCCTACTTTGATAGGTAACAGGTGTCACTAGCCCGCTATCCCTCTAGATTTCTTAAAACATTATTTTATTCAAGCAGGTTGGCGGGAAGCAGTCAGGATTCAATCTGTGAGATCCAGTGGCTCCCATTAATGTTCAAATATGCACATGTGAATTTTCAGTGACTTAAAAGCAGACATCCCTAGGTTGACAGGACAAAGGGACAAAAAATTTGGGGGTCAAGACTTAAGATAAAAGATGAAATATTTAACCCCTTTAAACATTTTGACACATAATGTTCCCAACCAAGCGGTGACTAATGAGACAAGGCAAAGGGACCGGTAATACTGATGGGTTTGATGGCTTAAGTCTGAACTTGGATGACCGGGAACCGGCGGTAACAAGTCAACTTAAAATTATAACGCAAAAGGCTAAAAGGTTAGGTTTATGTATGAAATGAAGATAAATCCTAAACCCTACGCATAAAACCCTAACCAGCGGATCAAATGGTCTATTGTAGGAATGTATTTCATTTTCTAACCCAATTGCAGATAAGGCACTGATCAAAATAATTCATAAACTGTGAAAAATGATGTAGAATCACATATCAAATAAAAAACCAAAATTCTACTTTACTGTAAATTTTATGTTTTATGCACAAATCAAGGCTAGCAAGGAAATATTAAGCATTGAGTTGAATGATGAATCACTGAGTACATGTAAAACTTATCAATATGACACAATTAAAATATGAAATAATTAATAATATGTTAATGTATTCAATCTGATTCACAATTTCAAGGAATACAATATAAAATATCATCAACTACAATTTTGGAATATGATTCATGAAATGCAGTATAAATACCTAAAAACTGCTAATTCACTTCCATTTGCCAAATCGAGTTAGGGTCCTCAAACTAACGTTCAGATAAAGTAAAAGAGTTGTCTTGATTTTGAGTCTGATCTTCATTTTCTTCATCTTGATTCTAAGTCTCAAATTCATCATTCATTGTGTCACTGTCATTTGTCCCACCACCACTAGTTTGAAGTGTTGCACAACCCTCTTCTTTCGCATATGGACTGTAGAAGTTGTGAAACCAACCTCACAAACCCACTGAACACCTGCAAAACCTAAGAAACCTTCCACAAGAGAAAAAAGCAAAGAGAGCAATTTGCACAAAAAAGGATGCAATTAATGAAATGGATTAATGAATTACATGACATCACTTGCTTTTATATTTGCAAGTTAGAAAACCCTAATGAGAGATTCCTAAGTTTAGCTCAAGTGAAATAAAGTAAAGGTGACTTAATTAATTAATCAATATGATTAAATTAATTAAGTCAATAACCTATTACTCTAACACCCCCCTTAAGATGAACTTAGGGAGAAGCTAAGAAACTAAGGACAAATGCATGAAAGCAAAGATGGGTCCTAGCAACTAGGCCTGATGACGTGCCCATGTACAAAAGAGTCTCTCACAAATAGAGAAAAAGGAGAAAATCACGTGGAAAAAAATCCTCTCCAAAAGAGAGAACAAACCTCCCTACAAGATAGAGAGAAAGAGTGAAAGACTAATAAGCCTCCACAAAAGATGTTCCCAAAGAATAGGAACATGAAGAACTCCACTGAAGCATGAAGAAGTTGCAAACACTGTCAAAGACTAACTGCTATAGTGCTGAAAGAAGAACCTCCTCTAAAACAAGATGAAGATCAAAATCAAGAAGACAAGAATCTGCATGAGTGCCCCCAATGACACTACTCGAATCAGATAGAAAATAAAGGTAAAACATCTAGAACACGAAGATACAAATGGCACAAGTACCAAAAGTTTGATGAACTAATCAAGTGAAAATAGGTGGTCACCTCCACAAAAGGAATACAAGAGTGTCCATATGGTAAATGCTCCATCTAACTGATATGCATGGGTAACTAGCCACTAATGTACCACTACATCCACCTAGTACATAGGAACAAATACTAGATACATAACTCACTCCAACACGAAACCAAGGAAGCATTAGCACCAACAGTAGAAACCCCCCATAATGCGGACAAGGGAGAGCCATGATAGGTACACTGAAACTGTGTGAAACCAAGAAGTGCATGTAGAAGAAACAAGAACATTTGAACATGCAAACATGAAATTACCAGCAAATAAAAGGGTGTGCAAACCAAGGCACACACACATGAGTGCGATGGCAAAACAAAAGGCAAGCATCAACCCCCCATGGCACTTTATATCATAGTGCGCGTACAATAAGGCACAAAATGATGCGCAAGATCTCAAGAATACATGTACAACGCTAATGGCACTTTATTTCAGTGTGTTTATATAAGATAAGTGCTTAAAATGGAAGCTCACAATCTCCAAAAAAGGACAACATGTTGAAAATACAATTCTCTAACAAAAATGGAAAAAAACAATAGCACCATGATAATGTACATAGAAAAACATGCACTTTGAAAAAAAGGGACCCAAAAAGGAGTCCAAATGCAGAAGATATGGCCTGTCAAAGTCTCCAAAATGAGAACTACATAGCAAGAGCACTGAGAAAATAGATTTTTGGAAAAAATTAGAAGTCGAAATTGAAAACCACTTGCACCATTGCGAAGAGCATGAAATTCTACCCTTTTCAAAAAAAATTGCACTGAAAAATACCACCGTATGACTGAGATATGGCCTCTAGAAGATGGAGTGCAAAAATGAAAAGCCCAACGGAGAGGGGCTATGAGGACAAAAAAGCATCATCGCCAAATTTAGAAAAACACCTCCAAATTTGGAGATCTACCAACTTTAGAACCCTACCAAAAAGTGGTCCGTGTACAGTAGTTTGCATGTGATTTTTTTAATAAAAAAACACAAAAAAAATACATGTGCTTTTTTAATTAAAAAAATCACAAAAAAATGCATGTTTATTTTTTAAAATTAAAAAAAAACATTAAAAAAACATGATGTTTTTTTCATTAAAAAACATTTAAAAAAAGCATGTTATGTTTTTTTTCTAAAAAAAACATTTGAATTTTTTTATTTTTTAAAAAAATTCTAAAAAAATAGAGAGTGGGGGAAGGGGTTAAAGACCCCCCTCCCCCCACGTAGCCATTAAAGGCCTGTAGCGAAAAGGCCTACAAAAAAAGGTACACAGGTACATGGGCCTGCGCAAGTACCCTGTACCTTGCTTCTTTTCTTTTCTTTTCTTTTCTTTTTTTACTTTTTTTGTGTTTTTTTAAATTGCCTTTGTAATTTAAAAACCTATCTTTTTAATATAAAATTTTTAATAGAGTTTTTTGAAAAAAACTTTACATGTAGGGAAAATAATTTTTTTTTACAGTCACCTCAAAATGCGTGCTAGGGAGGTCGTATGGCTTCCCTGGCAAAAAAAATTGCCCCAAAAAATAACCTATTACTCTAACATGGACTTCTAGATTATGACTGCCCTTTCATAAGGAAATTTTTTGACATTATACGCACTTCCTAACACCCCCAAGCAATTTTCCAAATTCTTGTCTAGTTTGTTTCTTATCTTTGATTTCAAAAACCCCAAAGCACTAAAAACTTGCTTATCTTCCATCGACCCCAATATCATTGTTTGACATAAATTAGCAAGTTTGAAATATTCTAATATCGAATCACGTAATATTTCACTATGACCTAAGTTTTTCCAAGCCTTTGTTATTGATCCCGCTTCAAAGGGATTATCCATGGCTTTAAACTGGTCTATCATACTTCTTGCAAACCATCTACGTTGTCCTCTAAGCTTATTTCCATCTATGATTCCTTCTATTGTCTGTCCATTGCATTATGCACTTTTCGAAAAGTATGTTGACAAGGTAGTTACTTTTTGATGAAAAAAGGTTGGGTCATCTTGGTGGCCTTGAACCCAAAATTGAGGATACACAATAGACATGGCTTCAAGTATTTCTTCTCGAGGAAATTGATTATAAATCTCTGTTGAAAGATTGCTTGCAATTTCCTTCAAATTATTACTAACAGATTCAACAATGTCGTCAAAATCTTCCTTTCTAATAGGTACTTCTCTGATAGAGCGCCTAACTGTCTTACAATGGTGCATTGGTATCTCAAATCCACGTACAAAGGCACATAACTCCCCGCTTGCATTAAACTATAAATATTTTTTAGGATGATTCAAATATGTAATTATCTACCACCTAAAAAAATTTGGGCTTTGAGAAGTTAGATCTAGATATAGATTATCGAGGGCCATGCATGTCATTCTACGTAGTTTGGTATACTCATAGATATACATAGTTTTGTCTTGGGCTTTCTTCACAAGATTGTTCATTTCATCCAGCATGGGGAGAACACTAGCTAAAGTTAAGAGTGTCTCTATATCGCTTAACCTATGTAAGAGGTCAGGAGCTTTGTCTGCTCTGTTGCGATGCTTGTACATTATTCCAATCAAGGATAGAGATTTTGAAAGAACTCGTTGTGCTAGTCCATGCAAGGAGATCCATCTGGTATCAACATCCTTAAGAAGCTTGTTTCCTGATGTTATTCCCTCAACAAAATTTTGAAATTCTACAAAACGTTTGGGATTTCGGCAATAGTATGCGTGGAGCTCGCGGACTAGATTTTCAACTTTTGATACTGTAGGAAACTTGCTTACAATTTTAAATGCTAAATTCATTATGTGGGCCATGCAGAGAATGCCAAGCATGTATGGTGCACAAGTAGTTTGTAATTTGTGCAAAGATCGGTCTTATGACCTTGCATTACTGCAGCTCCATCGGCTCCTACACACACCAACTTTTTGGCAATTCTCAAGTCATCCATACCTGCAATTTCATTCAAAGACTTCTTAACTAGTTCAGATAGATTTTGTGATGTTGAACTATCCTTCATTTTATGAACACAAAGTAAATGAGCTCGATGAACATGTTCTTTTACAATATACACATGCATATAGACCTAAGAAGTATTATCTACCATAGTAACTTCATCTAAAGATAATGCAATGAAGATTTAATCTTTTACATTCTCCTTTAAATCTTGTTTTTCCACCACAGCGAGACAGTTTGCCCATTCCCATCCAACGTTTATTGACCAATGTGTGCTAGGCTAGTGAGGAACACTCAAAAAAGATAATAAATTACTATATTTTGGGTAGTTTGTCATAGGACACCTTCTAGACAAAATATGAAAAATAACACTCATCTGAACAGTTTTTGCCAGTTGTGCTCCTTCCATTGCTTTTCCAAATTGATCCTTGATTGTACATCCACTTGCAACAAGCTTCGTCATTCTTTTCTTATGCTCATCATATTTCACGGCATACTTAACATGAAGACATTCTTCCTTTGATTTTCATCTTATTATTGATGTCCTTTTCGTCTATGATTTGTTTTTCATAAACTTTACCGATATGCTTTTCTATAGTGTCAAGCTTTAGCTGCAACTTCTTGTCTCTTTTACATTTCCAACTACAAATCATAAACTTGCATTCTATTGGTTGTTCATCTTTGTTTGCTTTCTCCACTGGTTCAATGAATGAGTACTTTGACACCCAATCAAGCTAAAAATTCCTTGACATTTCCAACTCCGGCCCCGTTTTTTATTTGCCTTTTATTTTCTTCCTACCAACATTATCTATAGTGCCAGCATTTTCATCCAAGTCAATTATCTCATTCTGGCTAACCCGGATATCCCTTGGAACATCTTATGCGGTATTGCCATCCTCATTTGACTCATTTAACTCAATGACAATCGCACCTTCTGGTGGTGGTGAGGTATTGTGAATGGCTTCTTCATTAATATTTGGTGCAAGAGTTGATGATGTAGCTCCATCTTGATTTGATGGATTAGAAACATTGCTAATTCCAAAGTAAGACTGTATGGTACTAACTCCACATTTTTAGCATTTTGATGGCCTCCTAGTCCCTTCACCACCCTGAGGAGTCTTACCCTTGTCGCACTTGTTGCTCGACATCTTAATCTCTCACTTTGAATAAAAGCTGGAAAAAAATGTCTTCTTGTTTAAGGACATACTCATATAATATAGATCCCATTCCCTACTAAATATCTTCTTTAAGATTGAAGCAAGAATGGAAAAGAGATAAAGAAATCTTATAACACTAATACTATGAAGAAATGATTACTCACCTTTAAGTTTAGGTTTTCATTGACTTGTTATTCGTTAATGCAGGAATGCTTGTGTCGTAAGTTTGTAACTTTGCCTACGATCAACTTCAAGGTTCCAACTCCAACTTCTGAAATCTGAATCGAGAGCTCACAAGCTCAGAACTAAACAAAATGTGTTAGAATAATTAGAGTTTCAATTGTATTTATATTAATCCATATTTGGCGAATTTCATAGGATTTTTAAATGGTATATTAAAAATTTTGGTGATTCCTGCGTGATTATATAAGGAATACGTTTAAGTGTCAGTGAATCAAACCTCAATGGAGTACACACTTTGTAATTTCCAAGGCAAATATGGCACTACAATTAGCACAGAGGTGTCATGGCAATTGGTAAAATGTGTCTTCAAATGTAATTATTTTTTTAATGTTATTGGCGAAATGGGCCTTCATAATCAACTAGTTGTAAATTTTAATTGGTGAAATGGGTCCTCATGCGCAGTGACCATTTAATGGCATTGCCAAAACGTGTCCTGATACACAATGTTGTTTTAATAGTGTTGGTGAATATATAGATGATTTAGTACTTGCTTCCAAGATTCTAGGTGAAAATATTAGTTGGCCCATTCAAAACGTGTAGTTTGATATGGTGAAAATATTACTTAATTGATTCTCATAAAATAAACTGATGGCAAATGGATAAGCATTTGATCGATAATACGTAAAATCTAAGTGATTTGGACATCCTTTTGGATGCAATTTATTCGTCAATTCCAACTTGGCCGATCTACAATATTCACCAATTGGTGAATAATCGTCACTAAAAAAATTTGTGTTCCAAAATGAACTATCAAGGTAAAGGCTTAGGCCTTCATGAACAAGGTATTTTGGAGCCCATCCATGTCAAAGTTCCTCCACACTCATATGGCCTTGGATATACACCCCAAGGTAAAGAATCTCAAGATGTTGGTACTTCCTCCATTCCTCCTAAATTCACCACTTTCCATCACAAATCCTATCATATTCCCAAAACATATGTTGCCATTCCACCTCCACCATCTTATAAACCCCAAAAGCATGTGACCATACACCTTCCACCATCCACTTTACCTCCACTACTTCCAACTCCTAATATTCCTTCATCCACTCTACCACCATTTCTCCCAACTCCTAATATCCCTATCATCCAATCCCCTTATCCATTCATTCATAAGTCTCCTCACATTCCTAATCATGATCAACAAATGCACACATCACCTAAACATGAAGCTTCCACCAATTCCAAGGGATTCAGAAATAAAAATTTAGATGCCTCTACCCATAAAGATAAAAACCATAAAAATCCTAATGCCTTAGGGCACAAATGCAAAGAATTAAATAAAAATACATCCAAAAGGCTACCCAAGCCCATACCCTCACAAGAAAAGGTCAAAACTACAATGGTTTGGGTACCTAATAAAACATAAAGCAAGTCGAATGAAGCATTCACATCTCAAAAATCCCAACAATCCTCTTCCATTCAAAAATCCCATTCCATCCAAAAATTTCAAATTCCTTCATCCCACAAGCAAAATAAAAATCATAAAATCCCTAAGTCTATGTGGGTACCTAAATCACTAAATCAACCATCCCATAAGCAAACATGCCCATTGCTTCCTACACCTCCTCCAAGTCAAATGCTTCAACGTTTATCATGGTGTGGGCAACTGTTGGTCTTGGTTCCCTTTCATTCCACAACATTCACACATACTTCCATATCCCCATCTTTCAGCCATTATCCTACATATTTCACCGATCACCTTCCTATGGTCCATGCTTTTGGATAAACCTTTCATCCAACCTTTTACATAAAATCCATCCTAATCCACTATTTTTCCTTCTCTAATCCACATCATAATCCACTATCTGCCTAATCCATTTCCCTTTCATGCAATCCCCTACCAACATCTATGAGCATAATAACATTTGACATGGTCCATGCATGACATTCACCTCTAATGGGACAATATCACATTTCATGGAACTAGATATTTGAGTCCCTCCTTTCCATATCCACCCATCCCATCCAAATATTCAAAAAAAAAAAAGACAAAATAAAAAAAGTAAAAAAAAAGGAAAAAAAATAGTAAAGAGAAATCCCTTCGTCCAATGGTGAAAATCACCCTTGGTGGCACCTTCGATAATTACCATGATGAAAAGATGGCAAATAGGCATCATGTGTAGGTTGATCTTCTATATCACTTACACTTGGAAGCACGTTGTGTCATCCAAACTATCTATCCTACTATATCATTTCCTATCCTATCTTACCATCCTTATCCATTATACCATATACCTATCATATTGAGTCCATTCATCCTCTCTTTCTCCTTTTGAACTTGATAAAGATATTGGGCAAAATGTTGACAAATGCTTTGGATATCTCTTGATATGCCTCATCCTTTCAAACAAATCCTATCATTATCCTCTTGTCATTATCTTTGTCATGAAAAATCCTAAGCATTACACCTAGAATGGGGCATATTATTCATATGTGACATAGTCTTTGGAGAGCACATCCTTGCTATCCTACGCATACATACATTTATCATGATCTTTCCATCCTATCACTCCCCCCCACTTTTATCCATTATCCAATCCCATTCTTCATCCTTGCACCTAGACTTGGTTTTCTCTTGTCATTGGTATCTATCACAAAGGCTACCCAAATTGTAATCCATTGACATCCCAAAACATTCAAAAATCCAAAAAATTAAAACATTTTAAAAATACAAAAAAATCAAAACATTCAAAAATCCAAAAAAAATCAAAACATTTCAAAAATCCAAAAAATCAAATATTCCCAAAATCAAAAACACAAAAAAAAACTCAAAACATTCAAAAATACAAAAAAAAATTCCAAAACACAAAAAATCAAATATTCAACAAAAATCCAAGCAATAAAGTCAATCCAATCATCAACTCACTTCAATACAAACAATTCAAATCAACTCATTAATCCAAAAATCAGATCACATCAATCCCATTCATCAAATCATTCCAATCATCCCAATTATTCAAGTCAATCATCAATTCAATTCTTCGATCATCAATCCAATTCATCAATTCAATTCTTCATTCTTCAATAATCAATCCAATCATCAATTCACTTCTTCAATTCATCAAATCCAATTCTTCAAGTCCAATCAACAAATCAATCCAACTCATCAATACAATTCATCCAATGAATTCATCAATTCTTCTAATCAATCCAATTATCAATCCTTCATCAAATCATCCAATCCAATCAATTCTCAAATAATCAACCAAATCAATAAATCAAATCAATTCTTCCAATCATCAATTTAATTCTTCTAATCACTCAACCAAATGAAATCAATCAATCAAATTCATCATATCAATCAAACTCAATCAAATCAATCCAAGCAATGATCCAAAATGAATGTCATCCTCAATTCATACCAATCAAGTCAATCAATCTTGTCAAATCATCCAATTGCATCCTTGGTCTTGATCATAGCCTTGTTGTAAACCCAATCAATCAATCAATTAATCAAATCCTGGTCTTGATTTGCATGGCCAACAACACTAGTGTCAATCAATCATATCAATTGTCTTATACAGGATGTTGCATTGTCAAAACCAGACCAGGCGTCTTATACAACATGTTTCATTTCCTGAAACCTGACATAATTATCAATCAATCATTATCAATCAGTCATTGGTTTACAACTTGACAAGGGCAATACCTTGTTTGTTTTTGTATCATTTGTGCATGTTTGCTTGCTTGCTTGTGTGTGTTAACATTTTCATCTTGCATTTGTATCACATCCATATCATTCCAACTAATATTCATATCTTGTGTATGTTGGAATAGCTTTTTTGCATTATCGTTTGCATCTAAGGTCATATCATACCTTTTGTGCATTCAGACTTTAATGCTTTAAGTTTTCTTCCTCATACATCTAGACAAGGTTGTATTACGCTGGATGCACAAGACACATCGTCATGTTGGTTCTTATACCTTGGTAAATAACGTCTAGTGCTATATCAAACTTCATGGTTGCTCACCTTCATTATAACATAACATATCATTCTGTTCTTCTATCCATTCCCTTATCTGCCTTCCTTGGCCAATCCATTTCATTTCGAGAGCATACTCGTGTTTGTCCAACCCACCTATCCTCTCTAGGGGGCATCATCATCCTATCCTTACATCATCATCCTTTTCTTCTATCCATACCTTATCTTCTTTGAAATGATGTTACTTTTTTTATTCACAACATCATTTCAAAGAGGGGTAAAATGTAGACACTAAAAATTGTCCATGTCTTACAACATCACCTTGTCGACACATTAAGTGAGACATCTTGTAACATTTTCACCTAATCCCACTCCTAATCCTCTTAACCCCACTAGTCAATTAATTAAATAAATCCTATTTATTTAATTAATTTCCCTTCTCTCATTTTTCAACTAATTCAAATAAAATATTTGAATTTGTCCTCATCTTTCACCTCATTGTAACACATGTCACATATTACATTTTCCATTTAATGCCTTCACATGACCAACTAATTTAAATAAAACATTATTTAAATTAGGCCAGCCCTATTCCCATCTACACACTTGTCACATGACTACAACTCCTTGTGGAGTGGGAAACCCTATTCAATCTCAACCATCCACATCGTTCAAATCAACTTTCAATCTTAGCCATTGAATCAAATCACTCATTTCCTATAAATCAAGCATCACCTAAGCCATTTGTGGGGATCCATTCATTTCAAGTAGCCTCATGTTGTCGAATTTCCTCTAGAATCATCCATCATTCCTCTTTCATTCCATTGTTATGCTGCTGAAATAGTGAGCAATCAACATTCGTCCTTCGATATTTTGCATTCCTATGCATGATTGAGAAGATCAATGGAGGAGAGCCAAGCTTAGCATAGGGATTTGATTTAGTTTGCTTTGTCATTTGGATTTGTATGTCTATCTTGTACTCCATTGTGTTGTTAGGGTTTAATGATTGTTGTTTGTGATTTATAGCTCTGATTTGCCCCTAATATATAATGATCAAACTAGATTGTACTCATACAAATGAATCAAATCAAATCCCTAGCCATTAGTTTATGCAATTAGATCTAACTCTCAATTGAAATTCTTCATTTAAATCATACAAGATCTAGAAAAGATGAACATCCAACACCATGAAGGCCTCCAAACTCTTTCCACTACCATAAACTATCAAGCCCTAGGCTAAAAATGCTAATTTAGGCAAGGAATTTCTGATGAAGAAAATGTTAAGACTTTGCCAAAAAGCTTATGATGTTCAAAAACTCCATGCACAAGCTTATGAAGGGTAAGTTGGATGTCATTTATAAAGCAAATGGATTAAATATGTGTCCTCAACACCTTGTCCATACATGTGTATTGAAGTTTCATTACATGTGTATTGCAGTGGAAAGGTGTTAGGAGTGATATTTTTCATTCCATAGCTCATGGGACCAAACTGACTAAGCCAATGCATCAAGGTGGGCAAGTAAATGCTAGGGGAGGTCTCGTTTCATATGTCAAGTGTCCTAGTCGTTCAGGGCAATAGGCTATCGGCAAAGTCCCTTAGGATCCCTAAGACCAAAAAACTACCAAACTATGATGGAATAGTTCTCAGAATTCATGGTAGCTGAGAACATTTTATTTGGACCTATAGGTGCAAGTGGGGTCTATCCATAAAAACCTCCCTCGGTTTTGGTCAACTCTAGTCCATTTGACTGTGTTGAATCAACTCCATTCTTGAAAAATGCTTCAATTTCATGCAGTAGAAAGGTGCTAGGAGTAACATTTTGCATTCCATGGCTTGTGGGGCTAAACCAACTATGCCAACAAGTTGGGGTGGGTGGGTAAATGCTAAGAGAGGTCTCGTTTGGTGTGCCAATGGTCCCAGTCATTTGAGGCAGCATGCTACTGACTAAGTCACTTAAGATCCTAAGAGCAAAAACTACCAAACTTTGATAGAGCAGTTCTCAAAATTCATACAGGTGCATGTGGGGTCCATCCACAATAACCTCTCTCAGTTTTGGTCAACTCCAGTCTATTTGACCATGTTGAAATCAAATGCATTCTTGCAAAATGCTTCAGTTTCATGCAGTGGAAAGGTGCTAGGAGTGACATTTTGCATTCCATAGCTTGTGGGGCCGAACTGAATCTTCCAAGACGTCAGGGTAGGTGGTTAAATGCCAAGGAAGGTCTCATTTTGTGTGCCAAGTGTTAGGGTTAAATGATAGAAGATATCAATTAAATGCAAATAAAGATTAAATAGAGGAATGAAAATACACAGAAATAATTACAACGAGAGACAATTTTAATGTGGTTCACCCAAACTTGGGCTACATCCACCAATAGAGAGTCCAATATTATTATCCAGTAAATCAAACTAATTACAATGACCAATCCCTGCAACTCAATACTGCTGCAATTGCTACAATATAATATCAAAATCCCACCCGCAACATACATCCCAGCCACTTATAACAAGCCTTTTGGAAGCTTCTAGAATTAGGGTTTTACAATGTCATTTTTCTTTTGTCAGTTAACAAAAAAATTAACAACCGAATCTGAACGGGCATGATCAGTTGCCACATACCAACACCAAGGGTCCCATTTGTTCAAGGTAGCAGGCTACTAGCAAAGTCACTTAAGATCCTAAGAGTAAAAAATGCCAAACTATGATGAAGCAGTTATTAGAATTTATGGTAGCTAGGAATGTTTCGTTTGAACCTACAGGTGCATGTGGGGTCCGTCTACACTAACCTCTCTCAGTTTTGGTCAACTCAAATCTATTTGATTGTGCTGAAATCAAATGCATTCTTACAAAATGCTTCAATTTCATGCAGCACAACCTTGTCAGGTGCCATACTTTTTGTTCTTCTTTTCATGGGGCCGAACTAACTATGCCAATGCTTTGGGGTGAGTGAGTAAATTCTAGGGGAGGTCTCATTTTGTGTTCCAAGTGTCCCAGTCATTCGAGGCAGCAGGCTACCGACAAAGTCCCTTAGGATCCCTAAGACCAAAAAACTACCAAATTATGACGGAGCAGTTCTTAGAATTTGTGGTAGCTGGGAAAGTTCCATTTGGACCTATAGGTGCATGCGGGGTCCATCCACAATAACCTCTCTCGATTTTGGTAAACTCCAATCTGTTTGACCATGCTGAAATAAAATGCGTTCTTACAAAATGTTTCAGTTTCATACAGTGGAAAGTTGCTAGGAGTGACATTTTACATTCCATAGCTCGTGAGGCTAAATCAACAACACCAACGTGTCAAGGTGGGCAGGTAAATGCTAGGGGAGGTCTCGTTTGGTGTGTCAAGGGTCTGAATTGTTCGAGGCAGCAGGCTACTGGCAAAGTCACTTAAGATCCTAAGAGCAAAAACTGCCAAACTTTGACGGAGCAGTTCTTGGAATTCATGGCAGTTGGGAACATTTCATTTGGATCTATAGGTACACATAGGGTCTATCCACAATAATCTCTCTTAGTTTTGGTCAACTCAAATCTATTTGACTGTGCCAAAATCAAATGCATTCTTGCAAAATGCTTCAATTTCATGCAGCACAACCTTGTCAGGTGCCATATTTTTTTGTTTTGCTTGTCGTGGGGCCAAACTGATTGAGCCAATGAGTCAGGGTGGGTGGTTAAATACTAGGGGAGGTCTCATTTCATGTGCTAAGTGTCCTAGTTGTTCGGGGTAGCAGGCTACCGGCAAAGTCCCTCAAGATCCCTAAGACCAAAAAATTACCAAACTATGATGGAGCAGTTCTCAGAATTCATGGAAGATAGGAACATTTTGTTTGGACCTACAGGTGCATGTGGTGTCTATCCACAATAACCTCTCTGAGTTTGGGTCAAATCCAATTCATTTGATTATTTTGAAATCAAATGCATTATTGCAAAATGCTTCAGTTTCATGCAATGGAAAGGTGCTAGAAGTGACATTTTGTATTCCATAGCTCATGGGGTTGAACTGACTATGTCAATGGGTCAGGGTGGGTGGGTAAATACCAGGGGAGGCCTCATTTGGTGTGCCAAGGGTCCCAGTCATTCAAGACAACATGCTACCGACAAAGTCACTTAATATCCTAAGAGAAAAAATTACCAAACTTTGACAAAGAATTTCTTAGAATTCGTGGCAGATGGGAACGTTCTATTGGACCTACAGGTGCACATGGGGTCCATCCAAAATAACCTCTCTCAGTTTTGGTCAACTCAAATCTATTTGTCCATGCCGAAATCAAATGCATTATTACAAAATGCTTCAGTTTAATGCAGCACAACCTTCCCAGGTGCCATATTTTTTGTTCTTCTTATCGTGGGGTCAAACCAATTATGAAAACATGTCGGGGTGGGCATGTAAATGCTAGGGGAGGTCTCATTTCATGCGCTAAGCATCCCAGTTGTTTGGGGTAGTAGGCTACCGGCAAAGTCCCTTAAGATCTCTAAGACCAAAAATCTGTCAAACTATGACGGAGTAGTTCTCAGAATTCACGGCAATTGGGAATGTTTTGTTTGGACCTACATGTGCATGTGGGGTCCATCCACAATAACCTCTCTCAGTTTTGGTCAACTCTAGTATGTTTGACCGCACCAAAATCAAATGTATTCTTGCAAAATGCTTCAGTTTCATACAATGGAAAGGTGTTAGGAGTGACATTTTGCATTTCATAGCTCGTGGTGCCAAACCGACTACACCAATGCATCAAGGTGGGTTGTTAAATGCAAGGGGAGGTCTAATTTCATGTGCCAAGTGTCCCAGTTGTTTGAGGTAGCAGGCTATCGACAAAGTCACTTAAGTTGCTAAGAGCAAAACTGCTAAACTTTGACGAAGTAGTTCTTGAAATTTGTGGTAGTTGGGAACATTTTGTTTGAACCTACAGGTGCATGTGAGGTCTGTCCACAATAACCTGTCTCAGTTTTGGTCAACTCAAATCTATTTGACTGTGTCGAAATCAAATGCATTCTTGCAAAATGCTTCAGTTTCAGGCAGCACAACCTTGCCAGGTGCCATATTCTTTGTCCTGCTTGTCGTGGGGATGAACCAACAATGCCAACGTGTCGGGGTGGGCAGATAAATGCTAGGGGAGGTCTCGTTTTGTGTGTCAAGCATCCTAGTTGAAATTTTAAGAGACAAAATACAAACTAATATTAGAAACTAGCTTTATGATGCAAGACTTGAAGAAAATCATGGTGAACATAAAGTGAAGTAAATCAATGCATAAAGAACATAAAGTGAAGTAAATGATTACATAAATAACATACCTTATAATTCAATATTCAAGTTGACCAATCCTCCAAAATTTGGCTTCAAAATCCTCAAATTAATCTTTTTGGCAAGTTCCTTCGTATTCAATATTGAATTCTATATAACTTTAGAATAGGATTAGTGAAATTTATGAAAAAAACAAACATATATCATCAAATTCTATCTAAATACATGAAAATTAGCTTTGAAACAATATGAAACATGAAACTTTCAGTTTAAATAATCAAATTTTGTCCAAAAATATGCAAAACTAGTTCTTCTACGTTGAAAAAATAGAAAAAGGTGGTGGATTGATCAAACAATGATTTTTAAAATGTCAAACACCATGAAAAAGCATTTTCTTGTCTGATAGCACACATGAAAAGCAAGGAATAATAGACATGTGTGGTCTAAATCACGTATCCCACATGTTTTTTTCCCATTTTTCATGCTTCCCAAAATACACTCACATTTTGGTAGGCATGAAACCTTTACATGCTTTCATGCATGAAAACAACTATTTTCTCTCTATGTATAAGTATATATCTATAAATATTTATCTTAAACAAACCTTTATGTATAAGTATATATCTATCTCTCTATCTCCCTCTCTCTCTCTCTAAACCCCTAAACCCTAAACCTTTATCTCCCTATCTCTCCCTCTTTAAACTCCTAACCCCTAAACCCTAAACCTTTATCTCCCTATCTCTCCCTCTCTAAACTCCTCACCCCTAAACCCTAAACATGATCAACCCTAAACCCCTATCTCCCTATCTCTATCATCCCTTTACCTCTCAATCTCTTTTCCTATGTCTTTGGCCATGTCCCTCACCCTCCATCTCCCTATCTCTCCCCTTAGTATCCTCTATCTCCCTATTGGCCCTCTCTCTCTCTAAACCCTAACCTAAACCTCTGAACATTAACCCCTAACTCCTAAATCATAAACCCTAAACCCTAAATAATGCCCCTAAACCCTAAACCCTAAAACTGAGCAACCCAAACCCCTAAACCTTAAACCCTGGAAGCAACTCTAAACCTCTATCTCCCTATCTCTCACAATCTCTATCGGTCCCCTCTCTATCTCTCTCTACACCCTAAACCATAACCCATAAACCCTAAAACTGAGCAACCTTAAACTCCTAAACCCTGAAACCTAACCCCTAAACCCAAGCAACCCTAAACTCTAAATAATTCCCCTAAAACCTAACCCCTAAACCCTAAACTTGAGTAACCCTAAACTCATAAACCTCAAATAATGCCCCTGACCCCTAAACCATAAATAATTCCCCTTTAACCCTAACCTATAAACCCTAAACTTGAGCAACCCTAAACTCATAAACCTCTCTGTCTCTTAGCTCCCTTATCGACAAAGAATATGGAAACAAGAAAACTAGGACATGCAAAGAGGGATGAGGATATAAATTGGGAAGATGAAATGGGAACAAGATAATTTATGAAAGTTCATTGGATGGGAAGAATGATGAGGAGAGGTAGAGAGGGGAGGGAAGTACAGAGGGAGAGAGAGGGTAGGAGGTAGAGAGGGGAGGGAAGAAGCGAGTGAGAGAGAGGGTAAGAGGTAGAGAGGGGAGGGAAGTAGAGAGTGAGAGAAGGTAGGAGGTAGAAAGGGGAGGGAAGCAGAGAGTGAGAGAGCATAGGAGGTAGAGAGGGGAGGGAAGAAGAGAGTGAGAGTGAAGGTAGGAGGTAGATAGGGGAGGGAAGAAGAAAGTGAGAGAGAGAGAGGGTAGGTGGTAAAGAGGGGAGGGAAGTAAAGAGTGGGAGAGAGGGTAGGAGGTAGAGAGGGGAGGGAAGAAGAGAGTGAGAGAGAGGGTAGGAGGCAGAGAGGGGAGGGAAGCAGAGAGTGAGATAGGGTAGGAGGTAGAGAGGGTAGAGAAGTAGAGAGTGAGAGAGGGTAGGAGGTGGAGAGGGGAGAGAAGAAGAGAGTGCGAGAGAGGGTCGATGAGTAAGATGGCGTTGTCGGGAAGATGCATGGAGGAGGCTAGAGAGAGGAAGTAGAGAGTGAGAGAGAGAGTGTGGGAGGTAGAAAGGGGAGGGAAGTAGAGAGTGAGAGAGAGGGTAGGAGGTAGAGAGATGAGGGAAGAACGGAGTGAGAGAGGGTAGTAGGTAGAGAGGAGAGGGAAGTAGAGAGTGAGAGAGGGTAGGAGGTAGAGAGGGGAGGGAAGAAGAGAGTGAGATGTTAGACTTAGGGCACACAACTGAGAGGGGGGGTGAATCAGTTGTGCAAAACTTTCTTTCTATTAAACACTTAATTCCACTTTGCAATTCAACAGCTTAACAATAAATCAATCATGGAAACATAATGCCACAAATCAAGAGCAGAAACACATCAACACATGAGACACCAAGATTTTGACGTGGAAAACCCGGTTAAGGGAAAAACCACGGGGTGATTAACCCAAGAATGTATTCTCTGTTAGAAGAATAGAAAGAACAAAATGGCACTTTCCAATTAGGGCTCATTGCCCGAGCACACTGCTCACAAGAGGCTCACTGCCTACAAGAGACACACTGTCTACAAAGAAATAAGTATCACCTACTTGAACTAGAAAATAGCATCTTTACCATGCTTGAGTCAGTTCCATTAAGCTCAATACTTCTGCTCTGCCTTTCGCTCTCCTCCTCACTACCACACACTCATCTCCACAAGGACAACTTCAAAATAACTTTGCAATCCCTTATTTATACAAGGCATCAACTTAGGAATGATCATCTAAGTCGACAAACATCCACAATAACATCCGTAAGATGTATAACTCATCCGGTTGGCCTATTTTAGGAAGAACATCATCATCTGGAAGTTGTTCTTCAAAATCAAACTCCAACTTCAATGTGGACCACCAACATGAATTGGACATGATCCAAAGACCACCACAAGCTTGCCTGAATCACCAAGAACATCCATACTTCATCTGCTTACTTAAATCCTTCTCTCCTTCATCTGGAACCTTAAGAACACAGTCTGTCATCACTGTCACAAAGGAATAGATGCTTGCGGACCTTCAAACCATGAACCAATCTAGTTGACACTCCACAATGACTTCCTTAGCACTCCCTCAAATCTGTAGAACATTATAATGCAATTCCGGATCTCACCAGACCTATCTGTCTCACTCTGTCACCACTGAACACCTGCCAGAACTGGTTTTACTTGAACAGCCACAACTTCTTCAGATCGTCATGCAGACCTCTGAAATCTCTACTGGACTACCTTAAGACACATATCTACAAACCCTTTAAACCGTATCCTCTGATACTCATCCTATCGTGGAGTTTTACCTTATTGTCTCCCATGTTCTTCTCTGTTCCTGATTGAGACTAATTTTCTTAATATCCTCAGCACACAACTCATCCAATCCTTATTATTAATGTAACAGGAGTATGTTGACATCAATGACAACACCGGTTAGGCCATACTTGCAACAATCTCCCCTTTTGTCATTGATGGCAACATATGATATGAAAAATTGTTTTAACCATCAAGACACGAACTTCTCCTTACTGTCACAACTCCCCCTATCAGCAACAACCATTCACCTGTCTTCTCTCCCTTAACTGCTCCCCCTTTGATCAGCAACCACTTGTTTTTCACATGTCTTCTCTCCCCCTTTGACATCAATGGCAAAGGGCACATACTTGCAATTCTAACACTTCAGAATCATACCTATTGCTCCCCCTGAGTAGCAGCTCCCCATCAACAATCCAGATCACAAGATATGACTGTGATAACCACCGGACTAATGCACCTTAGTGCACCTTAGTTCATCATCGGAGGGGTAATGACCCCTAGCTTCTCCCTGAGATACTTAGAAGAGTCCTTAGGTAGAGGTTTAGTAAACATGTCTGTAATATGATCCTTGGAAGGCACAAACTCCAATCTAACTTCATTCTTGTTCACTTGCTCTCTCAAAAAGTGAAACTTGATGGATATATGCTTAGTCTTCGAATGCAACACCGAATTCTTAGATATATTTATTGCACTTGAATTATCACAGAAGATTGTGATAGGTTCCTCATACTCTACTTTGATATCTCTTAGCATCTGCTTCATCCACAAAACTTGAGTGCAACTACCTACTGCTGCAATATATTCTACTTCAGTTGTAGACAAAGATATTGCCTCTTGTTTCTTGCTTAGCCAAGAAACCAATCTCTTCCCCAAAAAGAATGCTCCACCACTGGTACTCTTCCAATCATCTACATCTCCTGCCCAATCTGCATCTGTATATGCATGAAGAGAGAAATAATGATCTCTAGGATACCATAAACCATACTCAACTGTCCCTTTTAGATATCTAAAAATCCTCTTGATTGCCATGACATGAGATTCTCTAGGATCAGCCTGGAATCTAGCAACAAGACCAACAGCCTGCATAATGTTTGGTCTAGTTTGAGTGAGATACAATAGTCCTCCAATCGTTGACCTATACTTTGTCTAATCAGCCTTAGGAGAATCATTATCTTTGCTCAATTTACATCCGGTTGCCATGGGAGTATTCATTGGTTTTGAGTCTTCCATCCCAAATTTCTTCAACAATTTTTTCACATATTTGGTCTGAGAAATGAAGATTCTTTTCTTTGTTTGAGTGATTTGCAAACCCAAGAAGAAATTCATTTCACCAAGTATGGACATCTCAAACTCACTTTTCATTTGATTTGCAAAAGTTTTACACATACTATCTCTTCCTCCAAAAATGACATCATCAACAAACACTTCAACAATCAAGATATTTTCATGATCAATTTTGAAATACAAATTACTGTCAATAGTACCTTTGTTGAAACCAATCTTTAAAAGATGCTTATCCAATCTTTCATACCAGGCTCTTAGGGCTTGCTTCAGTCCATACAGTGCCTTCTTCAACTTGCAGACTATATCACCATGATCAGATAATTGAAATCCATCTGGTTGCTCAATGTACACTTCTTCTTCTAAGTCACCATTCAGAAAGGTAGACTTGACATCCATATGATACACTTTGAAATCTTTGAATGCAGCAAATGCAAGAAATAATCTGACTGCTTCAATTCTTGCCACTGGAGCAAAGGTTTCTTCAAAATCAATTCCTTCTATTTGAGAGTAACCCTTGCAGACCAATCTGACTTTATTTCTGATTACTTCACCAACTTCATTCAGTTTGTTCCGGAAGACCCATTTTGTTCCAATCACATTCTTATTTCTAGGTCTGGGAACAAGATCCCAAGTGTGATTTTTTTCTATTTGCACCAGCTCTTCCTCCATTGCTTTAGTCCAGTTTTCATCATTGCAATCTTCATTCACTGTCTTAGGTTCAATCTTTGAAATCAGACAATACTCTTCTGAATCTTGAGTAATTCTCCTTCTTGTTTGTACTCCTTTGCTTTTATCACCTATGATCTGATCTTCAGAGTGGTTTAGTCTTACATACTTGGGAACTTTGGGAATTTCTTGCACTACTGATTCTTGATCAGGCTCATTGAAACTCATTTCTTCTTCCTGGTTTACCAGATTAGTTTGAATCTGATTAACAGACGAGGCTTGAGTTTCTTGAGTTAGAACACCATTCAAATCACCTTCATCATATTCATAAAACCTTGAATGCTTCTCAATTCCTTCATTAACCTTCACATTTGTACTTTCTATCATCTTTCTCAGTCTTTTGTTATAACACCGATATGCTTTGCTTTGAGTAGAGTAACCCAAGAATATTCCTTCATCACTTCTAGCATCAAACTTTCCTAGATCTTCATCTCTTTTAATGTAACATTTGCTACCAAAAACTCTAAAATATCTCACAGTAGGGGTGATGCCAAACCAAAGTTCATAAGGAGTCTTACCAGTATTGCTTCTTATTTGAACTCAATTGAGAGTATAGATTGCAGTGCTGACAGCTTCTCTCCAACAAATGTGAGGAACATTTGCTTCCATCATCATGGTCCTAGAAGCTTCCTGGATGGTCCAGTTCTTTCTCTCCACCACTCCATTCTGCTGTGGAGTCCTAGGAGCAGACAACTGTCTCTTTATTCCATGTTTCTCACAAAACTCTAAGAATTCACCGGATGTGAATTCTCCACCTCTATCAGACCTCAGACATTTCAATTTTAATCCAGTTTCATTCTCTACCATAGCCTTGAATATTTTAAATTTCTCAAAGGCTTCTGATTTCTCTTTCAGAAAAGTCACCCACATCATCCGGCAGTAGTCATCAATTAGTAACATGAAGTATCTATCTCCTTGCATACTCCTGATTCTTGCCGGACCACAAAGATCAGTATGAACTAAGTCCAATAATCCGGTAGAAGATAGTTCCGTACTCTTGAATGTGACTCTGCTCAGCTTACCCAACTGACATTCTTTGCACAAGCTATTAGTAGGTTTCACCAATTTTGGAAGATATCTTACAACCTGAGTATTACTTGATGATATTATCAAAATTCACATGACACATTCTCCTATTCCATAACCAACTCTGATCAACTTGAACAAATAAACAACTTTTACCAGTACCAACCAAGTGGAAGATATTACCTTTAGTTTGGGTACCGGATGCAATCTCTATTCTGGAGCTTTCAAAGATCTTGCATTTTCCATCTTTGAACCAAAGATCATAGCCTTTGTCCACCAACTGTCCAACACTGAGAAGATTGTGCTTCAATCCTTCAACATACAGTATATTATCGGTTTTGTTTCTTCCATCAAAAGAAATAGTTCCTCTACCTCTAATTCTACCAGCAGAATTATCACCAAACTTTACTACTCCTCCTTCATACCTTTGCAAATCTACAAACTTATTTTTGTCACCTGTCATATGGTGAGAGCATCTACTATCAATGACCCAATCATCATTTTCTTCAACTTGGGCAGCCAGAGCTCTTTCTACAACTTTATGATTGACAAATTCAAAGGATATTAGTTGTTCTTCCTTGATGGCAATAAATACCCATTCATTTCTGGATTTGTTTCCTGTCTCTAATTCATCATTTGTTACTCCTTCACTGTCATCTTCTTCATGAACATAGTAACAATTCTTTTGGAACCTTGATCTGTTAGGATTTAGCCTTGAAAATCTTTCCAGACATCTTGAGACAAAATGACCAATCTTATTGCAGTTAAAACACTTAAAAGGCAATTTCCCATCATACTTACCGGATCCTCTTGGCAGTCTCTTTGCAATAAGGGCTTCAAGTTGAGCAGTTTCTACTTCTTCTTCCAGGTCTTTTCTTGCTTTATCATACCATGATAGTTTCCTTGAAGAGTTCTCTCCCAGATCAAACCTTTGTTTACCTTTCAAAGAGGCATCGGCTTTGAATGCAGATTCAGTTTTGGGGGGATCATCTCCAAACTTGGTCATTTCAAATGTAGCCAATTAATCTCTTGTGACAGTTGTATGGGCTTTGAATTTATCAATGGCAGCAACCTTGATTTTGTAAGAGGCAGGAAGGGATCTAAGAATTTTGCCAACAATCTCATTTTCATCCAAGACTCCACCTACATTTATAATTCCACAAACAAGCTCATTTACTCTTGGCATAAAGGTAGTAATATTTTGATCATCTCTCATCTTCAGGTTTTCAAATTTCCCTTTCAGACTCTGTAACCTTGCACATTTAACATACTGGTCTCCTTCATGCAAAAGTTCTATTTTTTCCAAATCTCATAAGTAGTTGGTAGGTCAATAACATTTGAGAGCTCTAAATTAGATAAAGCACTTAGAAGAGCTTCTATAGTTCGCAGATTGTCTTCAGCATCTATGATTTCATTTGGAGCTTTTAGACCACCCTGTGGAGGTGTATACTCTGTTGTAGCCATGGTCCAGTACACCTTTCCCATACATTGCAAGTGACATTTCATCCGACCTTTCCACAGACTAAAATTGGTTCCATCAAACTTCAGACTATCCTTCTTGTAGGATGACATCCTAGATCTCCTCAAGCGGTTAAGCTCCTTTTAGAGGAACTTGGCTTTGATACCAATTGTTAGACTTAGGGCAAAAAACTGAGAGGGGGGGTGAATCAGTTGTGCAAAACTTTCTTTCTATTAAACACTTAATTCCACTTTGCAATTCAACAGCTTAACAATAAATCAATCATGGAAACATAATGCAACAAATTAAGAGCAAAAAAAATCAACGCATGAGACACCAAGATTTTGACGTGGAAAACTCGGTTAAGGGAAAAACCACGAGGTGATTAACCCAAGAATGTATTCTCTGTTAGAAGAATAGAAAGAACAAAATGGCACTTGCCAATTAGGGCTCACTGCCCGAGTACACTGCTCACAAGAGGCTCACTTCCTACAAGAGACACATTGTCTACAAAGAAATAAGTATCACCTACTTGAACTGGAAAATAGCATCTTCACCATGCTTGAATCAGTTCCATTAAGCTCAATACTTCTATGCCTTTCGCTTCCTCCTCGCTACCACACACTCATCTCCACAAGGACAACTTCAAAATGACTTCGCAATCCCTTATTTATACAAGGCATCAACTTAGGAATGATCATCTAAGTCGGCAAACATCCACAATAACATCCACAAGATGTATAACTCATCCGGTCGACCTGTTTTAGGAAGAACACCATCATCCAGAAGTTATTCTTCAAAAGTGAACTCCAACTTCAATGCGGACCACCAACATGAATTGGACACGATCTAAAGACCACCACAAGCTTGCCTGAATCACCAAGAACATCCATACTTCATCTGCTTACTTAAATCCTTCTCTCCTTCATTTGGAACCTCAAGAACATAGTCTATCAGCATTGTCACAAAGGAATAGATGCTTGTGGACCTTCAAACCACGAACCAATCTAGTTGATACTCCACAATGACTTCCTCAGCACTCCCTCAAATCCGTAGAATATTATTATACAATTTCGGATCTCATCGGACCTATCTATCTCACTCTGTCACCACTGAACACCTGTCAGAACCAGTTTTACTTGAACAACCACAACTTCTTCAGATCATCATGCGGACCTCTGAAATCTCTACTGGGCTACCTTAAGACACATATCTTCAAACCCTTTAAACCGTATCCTCTGATACTCATCCTATCGTGGACTTTTACCTTACTGTCTTCCCTGTTCTTCTCTATTCCTGATTGAGACTAATTTTCTCAATATCCTTAGCACACAACTCATCCAATCCTTATTATTAATGCAACAGGAGTATGTTGACATCAATGACAACACCGGTTAGGCCCATACTTGCAACATGAGAGAGAGGGTCGATGACTAAGATGGTGTTGTCAGGAAGATGCATGAAAGGTCAAGATCTTAGCATGAAACTATGATGACACTTAGTGTAATGTTTTTAATGATATAAGAGGATTCGACCACATCTACTGAAGTTTTAGCGGGTCCGCGGATTGTCATAGTGGGTGGTGCATATACTAAACCCAAATACTTGGAATATTGTTTGGGAGATGTGGGATCAACCGAAATAGGTTTTGTGGTGCCTTGTTTGTCGATGCCAATCACTTTTCCATGGTAGGGCATCTTGATACATATTTGGTGTTAGGGTTAGTTGACAGAAGATATCAATTAAATGCAAATAAAGATTAAATAGGGGAATGAAAATACACAGAAATAATAACAACGAGAGACAAGTTTTAACGTGGTTCACCCAAACTTGGGCTACATCCACCAATGGAGAGTCCAATATTATTATCCAGTAAATCAAACCGATTACAACCAGCAATCCTTGCAATTCAATACCGCTGCAAAATGCTACAATACATCAATCGAAACCCTGACCCTTGGCCTCTTTTAACAAGCCTTATGTCAGTTACAAAATAGGGTTTTTTTATGTCAGCCAATAAGAAAATAACTCCTGACGCCTTTATAAAATAATAAAAACTACCAGGGGCGCTGCCCCTAGACCCCGTCTTGGGGGCACTGCCCTCAAATCCCCGCAAGGGGCACTGCCCCTTGACCCTGTTAAATATTTGGGGGGAAACCACGCCGATAAAAGTGGGGTAAACTTAACCTCCAAGTCTGATTAGGCTCCATATAACAACATTTGGAATGGTAGAGGATATTTTTCCTTGAAGTATTTAAGACCTACTTTTACTGGAGGGGTTGCATCATGGTATAACCAATCATTCAAGGATGTTTATGTGGCTTCTTCTCAAGAGACCTATGTTGGGACAAAGGGGATCTTACCATCAACCTTGTGTTGTTGTTCTCGAGCCTTCTTCTATAGGTGACAACCATGGGAGCAGGGGGACAAAGGCAATTGACCCACATGAAAGGCATTATAAAGCTCATATTCACCACACCCTTTGTCTATGATCTTGACATGGGATACTTGAGGGGTCAGAGTGGAAGATGAAATGGAAGCACGCAATGGATCGATGGCAATGGATATAGTGGATGAAGGATGAGATGAGATGGATGGTATGGATGAGGGGTCTTTGAGATGTTCCCCATAAGTGCTTGGGCAATGAAATTGTGTATCATAGACAACCTATAAAGCTTTACAATACTCAAATGGTTGTTGATCGATGGGAATGGTGACCTCAACACCGTTATGAGGAAACTTAAGACATTGATGATAGGTGGAGGGAATGGCTTGCATGGCATGTAACCATGGTTGGCCTAGGAGAGGATTGTATGGGAGATCAAGATCAACTACATGATATAGAGTGGGTAACGTGAGAGGACCCACCTTGATAGGGAGATATATGGTACCTTCTGATTCATGCTCTGTATTGTCATATGCTTTGATGGTGATAACTGTATACACCTAAAAATGGCTAAGTCGAATTAAATAAATATTTTAATATTTATTTTAATTCTCATTCTCCTATCAATTAAATAAATATTCTAATTTATTTAAATGATTCACATCCCTCCAGCAATTAAATAAAATCAATTTATTTAATTAAATCCCCCAATTCTTTTAATGTCTCATCTAATTAAATAATTCTAAATTATTTAATTAATCTCAATTTCCTCTATCCCAAAGTCCTAATTCCATAAATTCCACATCACCATTCCACCTCACCTTTCCACATCACCTTTCCACCTCACCATGTTGCACATGTAATTAAATATTTTAATGTTTAATTAGCTAATATTCCCTCACCCACATGTCCTATTTCTCCTCTAGTCAAATTAGTTAACTCATCAATCAAATTTGTTAACTAATTAGTCAATTGAGTTCACTGATCAATTTATTCTGTTGACTCCCCAATCAACCTAGTTAGCTGATCAATCATCTCAGTTAACTCTTCAATCTATTATGTTAACTCCCATAACTCATGAAGAAGGCTTGGACACTTGTCCTCTCCTGATTCATGCACATTCTCTCAAGTCTTCTCAACCGTACACCTCACAGGTAATTCCTCCAGTCATGGATCTATTGACACTTGGATTTGGTCTTCTCTCAACCTATATAAGCAAGGTCTCCATATCCATTTGCATCCACTCAAGCATTTGTAATCTTACTCTACAGGAATCACCAGCGTGCCTTTGGCAAAATCATCTTCATTGCATTTGCATTACAAATCCATTGTCATCACCATGTCTCCGTTATCAATCACCCATCTCCATTATAGTTGCATTGTAGTTTAGTCTCCATTGCACATTCCATATCACAGCCATTCTACTCTTGTCATCAATCAAGTGAATGACGACTATCAAACAAAGGATGAGAAGTAAGCTACAGACACCATGGCAACAATTGCATCTCTCCTCGATATTCCTAAAAACCAATCACGTTATGAGTTGTTGGCAGAGCCGGTATCCCATCCTGTGTACGACACCCCCGAATCCCACATCATTTGTCATATCGTAAGATCCAATTCTCCCTTATACGGCAAAGTGTATACTTATCTGAAAGAGAACACCCTACCTCCTGATCTATCAAGTAACCAAAAGTGAACCTTCATCTGCTAAGCCTCCCATTTTACTATAATCACTAACACCCTGTATCGACGAGGACTCAATGGTACTCTCCTGAGGTGTCTCGATAGTGAGGAATATCAAACAGCCCTAAGCAAAGTTCATGACAGTATATGTGGGACCCACTCTAGTGGTCCTACCCTGGCTAAGAAATTCATACGTATGGGATACTACTGGCCAACTATGGAAAAATACTACTATAATTTTGTAAAGAGGTGCAAGAAATGCCAAATCCACAGGACCTAATACATGCACCAGCACACCTTTAATGACTCCTTGGCCTTTCTGTTAATGGGGACTCGACTTAGTGGGCAAGATACACCTTCCATCATCCGACAACCATAAATTCATAATTACCGCCACTGAGTACTTTACAAAGTGGATTGAAGTCATACCCCTCGCCAATGTCACAGGCAAACAAATAGCCTCTTTCATCTTGAATTACATCATTTGCCACTATGGTATCCCTGTCTCCATTAACACTGATAATGGATGACCATTTAAAAACCAAGATGTCAAAGAGCTATGTGACAAATTCCACATCCAGCACCACTTTTCCACCCCATATTACCCCCAAGGAAACAACCAAGTAGAGGCATCAAATAAAACCATCTTAAAAATCCTAAAAAAGACTGTTAATGATGCCAGCCATGATTGGCACATCTAATTGAATCCTGACTGTGGGCCTACCGCACAAGTATCTGCACACCCACATGTGCATCACCATATTCCCTCGTCTATGGCTCTGAAGCCATCTTGCCCATTGAAGTCGAGATCCCATCCTTGCGAGTATCATTAAAAGGCCTCATATTTGATGAAGAGTACATAGTTTCTAGACTTCAAGAGTTAGAGCTGCTCGAAGAAAGAAGACAACATGCCTTTAACCATCTCAAGGCTTATCAAAAAAGGATGTCCAAGAGTTATAATCATAGAATCAAACCTCAAATATTTCAAGTTGGTGACCTAGTCCTTAGAGAGAATCCAAGGAATCAACAAGACAGAGAGAAGAAAGGTAAGTTTGAACCCAACTGGCTGGGTCCTTTTGTCATCATTGCTACCTATGGATCAGGTGCTTATCAATTGGCTACATTAGAAGGTGAATTTTTTGATGATCCCATCAACAGCATGCATCTTCGCAAGTTCTACACCTAAAGCCTAATGCAAAGGAGTCAAACATGGCAAAAAAAATAAAAAAATGGAAAAATAGCAAAAAAATCAAAAAATGGAAAAATAGCAAAAAAATAATTAAAAAGTCAAAAATAGCAAAGAACAATAAAAAAATCATCCTTTGGTGAAAACTTGGTAAATAGGTGCCTTGGATAGATACCATGATGAAAACCTGGTAAACAAGTGTCATGTGTATTTTAGCTTTCATACAAATAAAAAGCAAGTGGTGAAAACTTGGTAAACAGGCGCTACTTGTGATAAACCGTCTCCTCCATCTTTTTTGACCTTGTTCCTCATTCATCCCTCCTGACCACATCCACCCAATCACATCAAGCTCCCTACCATGGCTTGTTGTTTGCTCGTCCTTATCGCCTTCTTCCACCAGACGGCCAATCCAAACTTGCGTCCAACTTGTCATCCATCCTCAACCAATCCATTGAACCGTTGTTGAACTACGTCACCTCTAAGCTATCACGTAGGCAAGGCCATCATTGATGTGCCCCCGAGGCTCCTTTCCCATCCATCCCATCCCATTGTCACCCATCCTTTTCTCCTTCCAATCCCACTTTTCCCATCGCCTAGGTCCTAGGTCCACAAAAGTTCACACCCTCAACTACGTTGCCTCTGTGTCATCATGTAGGCAAGGCCATTTATCAATGAGCCCCCGAGGCACTAGGTCAGTCCCTTAGGGCATGGTTCTTCATGTCTATCATCAGTTCTTCCACAATAAATCAATCCTTTACTTGATCGAGGGCAACTCCTTGACCTAGTTGGAGATTTGGATTTTTTAGTGTCACGCCCGTTAGAGGATAGCAATAATGATCATGATACCATCACTAGATAGTAGGTAGCATTACAAACACACTTTTTCAACAAAATGCTTGACGCAAGAACTAGACCTATAAACAAGACACAATGGACCTCAACCACCATGATGATTGTATCTGTTTTCGTTGCAAGAAAACATAACTATGGCAAGAAAATTTGTGCTTATTAAAAAGGTTAAAGTCACAAAGTCTCAATTTTTGTTATTATGTTTTTTTATGCTACTCAAGGATGTCAAAAACTAGAGGAGCTATGATGGGGGCATAATTATCTTATTTGTTTGTTGTTTGTGGATCAATCTTTAGTAATGTGACGACTTTATCTAATGACATGATCGATAAAAGATCATCAAGGACATCAGGGGTTTAAACATGAAATAGGTATAGTTCTTGTCTGTTGATACGCAAGTAATACTCAGGTCATCTTGGTTCAATTATACTTAGATGCTTGTTTTAACTTGTTAAATCAAAATCCATGTAAGTAATACTCAGGTCATCATAGTTTAATTATACCTAGATGCTTGTATTTTCTTACAACATTTTAAAAGCTCAATGATGAAACAAAGTACTTCAAAAACTTGTATACGTAGATGAAAAAATCCACATCCATACATATCAAATTGCATTTCATTCCATAATAAACCTTTTCCAAGTGTCTTAAGATCCAAATCCTTTCTGATAGTTTATCCAATTGTATGTTCCAATTATCCATATAATTCATTCATCCTTGTGCAATTGATCCAAACAATGATCCAAATGCAAGTCCATCATTAATCCATACCAATCGAGTAAAGTCAATCTTGTCAAATTATCCAATCGCAATCAGTGGTCTTGATCCTAATTGTTGATGATTGTTTTGATGCAATCATAACAATTAGTTAAAATTCACATAAAATGAACCAAAACTGACTTGAAAGATATGAAGGAATTGGTTAAGATTCACTTAATCTCAAGTTTAATATGGTTAGGTCTTGACCTGTTGGGCAAATTCAGTTGGTTGATGTGAAGCTATAATGTTCAAGGGGCCTTACGTAGTTTAGGGTTTCTTGTTGGGTTACTGGACTCAAACTATGCAAAAGATTAATAAACGTCAATATGTTGTTTATCCCTTTTGCATAAACTTATACTTGTGCTGCAAAACTTTAAATAGTCTTCTCAGATTATTGCAGCTTTCTCCTCTTAAATATTTATGAAAACTGTCTACTTTTAACTCTATTATGCATGCTTCTTTCAAATATGAGACAAATTTCCTTCAAATTTCTACGTGTTAAGCTAAGTATTTTCAAATGGGTTGGGAAAAGTTAGAAAGATCTAATCTACACCTCATTCATTCTATTCGAAGGATCTAATTGTTCTGTTATGTACTTTATAAATAATATAGCAATTTGATTAAATCCACAGACAAAACCTTAAGTGTAAGTTCTGAGCATTTTCACAAACATACACCTAAGATTGCAAGCTCTAAGAGAAATGTTTCAAACACAAAGAAGAGCAGGAAAACACTCAGAAGATAGATGTAGAATTCCAAATTCAATTGTATGAGAAACAAACAGTCATATAAGATTTACAATGTTAGAATGACTCTTAGCTTCATTAACTGAACTACAGAAAACTTACAAGCTTTACAGATACAGTAAGGAAGCCAGATGTTCCACGCATTCCTTATTGCAGACACAGGTGACCTCCTTCTTCCACTTCTAAACTCAAAGGTCCCTATTCTAAATGCTATGTTTTACAAATCTCTGTTGCTACAAAATCTCTATGTAGCCCCTATGTAAAATATTACAGTGTATCCAGGCACAATATATAGACTTTGATTGTCCTCAATACAACCCAAAAAACCCTAATTTAAACCCCTGGTTACAACAATAAATGCTAGTGAACCAGTCTCTCAAAATATTTCTGAGCATACATCAAATCTGGGCGAAAAAATGCCCTTCTAGGAATCCTAGCAGCTTAATATTAACTTTTGTGGTCTGCTGCAGTAATATCCTCAGCTACATTTTGTCTTCATCAATGAATGGCCTTTGACTTCCTCGCCCTTTGTCCTTATCTTCCTCTGCTCCTGAGATCTGATTTCCTCCTCTTTCTGTGATGTCACCGCCATTAAGTTTCAGCTCCCTGCTCAAATGCAAACCTGTAAAAACAAACAAGCAATAAGTATTATTTCATCAAATGAACAGTAGGAAACTAAAACATATGATTAAATCAAGGTGTGACCGTGCAAAATGTAAAAAATCAGGCCCAAAAAATGCCCCAAAAATGCAGTCAAAAAGCAGATACAAAACTCAAAACACCACGGGTCAACCATCGCTGACCAGAAACATTCATCTGGGCCTCAAAAAATTGATCTCAAACTCTATTGCTCTGCTCTTTTCCCGCCCATCGGCATGAGATATGCCGTCGGTGAGAACAAAAATTGATTGGCTGATTTCCATTGTTTGGCCGATGTCTTATATCAGCGTGAGTTTCACCGAAATAGCCCTAGCAGCTTGTGTTCCCTTCCCATTGGTATGACATTGTCCATCGGCGAAAGTCTAAAGTGTTGCTCCGATTGTCATTCGTTATGCCGATCACCTTTGCATCGGCGTGAGATTTGTCTATAGGCACGAGTTCAAAAGATGGGCCGATGTTGAAAGCTATGCCGATCACTATACTATCGGCCAAATTATACCTGAGGAAAGTTCATTAGAGAGATAATACCTTTCGGCATGAAAACTTCAAACTCGGCCGATATCCAATGTTATGCCAATGTGGCCTTTGTTAATCGGCACGTGCTTCTTCTTTTTTTAGTCCATCGGCGAGAGACACCCCTTTTGGTGGGACAAAACCAAACGTTGCCGATGGTGTAAGTTAGGCCGATGAGCCCTTTCGTCGGAGAGACACGGCCCGTCGGGGAGACAAATTCCAACTGTGGCCGAGGGTATAAGTTATACCGATGGCAAAAGGCCATCGGGGAGATCATACCCCTTTGGGGAGACAATTCATAACATTGCCGACGACAATGGTTATACCGATGGCTACCTCTTACATCCCCAGATATTCAAGTTGGAAATATACAACGATTCAACTCATCCTAACTCCCCCCCCCCCCCCCTCGCGTCCACATAATGTATACTTTGTTGTATGTTTTAATGTAGGTATGAAATATACATTATGCCAAATATCAAATGTATTGACATTGTATCATAACCCCCTGGGTCTGCCATTTTATAAGTGCACCTGTGCATTTTTCCTCCCAAACAGACAATCGTGAGATCTAAAGTGGGTCCAAAACATCAATTCATTATAACCTGAAACTGCTTCAGATCCATCCTGTATGTATATTTCAAAATTTTAACCAGATGCCTACAAGGAGAAGGACCTATAACTGACTTTGTATCATGCAAAACCTGATTGTACATTTTACCAAAATGATCATAACTTGCAAAATATGGTTTATTGTAAGATGGTTCAAAAAACAACCCTGGCTCATTTTTCACAAGGAATCCAACCATATCATGCCCTGGTACTGAAAATGCATTTTTCTCTATTTTTAATGAAGTTTGCAATTTTTTCCCTCTTTTCCCTTTACCACCAAATAGAACAACAAACCAAAAGCGAAAAAAGCAAAGCAACAGCAGGGGTCCTCATTTTGCTAAGGAGTAAAATGGGGCATGTTGTGAACATCACAACACTAATCTTGTCATAAACCAAGTCAATCAATCATAATTATCAGTGGGATATATCTTTCCCGCATCTTTGTGTTGATCTAGGGATATATCATTCCCCGCAATGAAAAACACTATCATTGATCATTATCGATTAATCATTGGTTTGCAGCTAGACAGGGGCAATACCTTGTTTGTTCTTGTATCATTTGTGCATACTTGCTTGCTTGCTTGTGTGTGTTATCATTTTATCTTGCATCACGTGTCATTCAACTCTTTCTTCATCCCATTTTTCTTCTACATCGACCAATTTCTTCACCCTAACCTGTCAATCACCTTATCTCATCGTGAGATTGTCAATCATCATGTCGTCAGATTCTTCCCATCCAATCTCCCGAGGGGGCATCCTATCGTCGTAAACCTGTACCAGAGGCAAACTGGGGCATGTATCAAATCGCAAAATTTTTAATTCTTTGAAACAACGTGATAAAACACATTGCATCAAAGAGGGGCAAAATGTATACACCTAAAACTGGCTAAGTCGAATTAAATAAATATTTCAATATTTATTTTAATTCTCATTCTCCTCTCAATTAAATAAATATTCTAATTTATTTAAATGATTCACATCCCTCCAACAATTAAATAAAATCAATATATTTAATTAAATCCCCCAATTCTTCTAATGTCTCATCTAATTAAATAATTTTAAATTATTTAATTAATCCCAATTTCCTCTATCCCAAAGTCCTAATTCCATAAATTCTACATCACCATTCCACCTCACCTTTCCACATCACCTTTCCACCTCACCATGTTGCACGTGTAATTAAATATTTTAATGTTTAATTAGCTAATATTCCCTCACCCACATGTCCTATTTTTCCTCTAGTCAAATTAGTTAACTCATCAATCAAATCTATTAACTAATTAGTCAATTGAGTTCACTGATCAATCTATTATGTTGACTCCCCAATCAACCTAGTTAACTGATCAATCATCTCAATTAACTCTTCAATCTATTATGTTAACTCCCATAACTCATGAAGAAGGCTTGGACACTTGTCCTCTCCTAATTCATGCACATTCTCTCAACTCTTCTTAACCGTACACCTCATAGGTAATTCCTCCAGTCATAGATCTATTGACACTTGGATTTGGTCTTCCCTCAGCCTATATAAGCAAGGTCTCCATACCCATTTGCATCCACTCAAGCATTTGTAATCTTACTCTGTAGGAATCATACCAGCGTGCCTTTGGCAAAATCATCTTCATTGCATTTGGATTGCAAATCCATTGTCATCACCATGTCTCCATTATTAGTCACCCATCTCCATTATAGTTGCATTGTAGTTTAGTCTCCATTGCACATTCCATATCATAGCCGTTCTACTCTTGTCATCTTCAACAAAAAGGAAGTGCACACTTCTGAGAGCTCCATTACCATCAAGATCAAGAGCAGATAGGCGAACAATAGAAGCATAGAGGTAAAATGGTCTTTAAAGGTATATTCTTGGTTTACTTGTATTTACATCAATTTCCATTGAGTTATTGGATGATTAGTTGTTTGATACTATTGTTCACATTTTCTAATAACAATAACAAAAGATTCTAAGTCAGTTGCTAAATACCCCAAAAGTTTTATAAAATTTAATGTACATATATTCAAATTAGATCCATTATCCAAGAGGACCCTCTTGACTTTGTGATTGGTGATTTGGACTTTGATATGGAGTGCTTTATTATGGATGGGGTCGATAGATGGCATGTCAGATTGGTTGAAAGTGAGATGGTAGGATTAGGAAAATTGGGCCACTAGATTTTGGAATTATGCAAGTGGAATGTCGGTGGGGACATGGGACTCTGGGAGAGCTGTGTCAAGGATTTTGTGGTGGATGGTAGATGTCTTAAGGAGTTCCAAGATGGAGATTTGTGCGGGGGTCTTCCCAAGATGGTCGAGGAGGTTATATTCAGAAGTGGTAGTGGTGGAGGATGGGGATGGTCCCTTAATGGTTACACGCCCATGTCGGGTGGCAATGACACATTCGGGGGTATTGCTTTTGATCTTGATGGTGATGATACGGGTAGAATCAAAATCAATTCGACCTACTACATTATCATAAGGAGGTGGAATGTTGTTATAATTGATGTTGTTAGTTTGGTTATTGGGATTGGTGGTGGAGGATGATGGTTTGGATGTGGATTGGTTATTGCGATTGGGAAGAGGGTCTTGGTAGACTCCTAAGCCATCATTTGGTGAGGTATTGTTGTTTTCTTCCACTTGGTTATTGCTGCGATTGACGAGGTCTTGGATATAGTTTTTTGATTTCATGCATTTTCCTGTGGCATGTCCTTTAATACGATGATAGTCACAATACTCATTTTCCTTGTACCATGCAGGTTTAGGTTGGTTTTTATCAAAGGTTTTAGTCATGGGAAAGCCAACCGTATTAGCTTGGACAAGTTTTTGGAACACAACTTCAAGAGGTTCACCCAAAGGAGTGTATTTGCATTTTGGATCATTGGGAGGATTTTGTTTTGGTGGAGCAGATGGCACCGAGACATTGTTCAAAACATTTTGTAAATGTGCCTCTTTTGATATAGGAGTGGCTATTTGAATGAACTTGGAATCAATAGCGCCATCTCCTATGACATTTTTGTTCTTAGCCCAAAAGTTAGGTTTGTCATTGGATGGTTTTTTTGTTGTCATTTCGATTGTAGATTTTGACCAAACCTTTTGCTATAAGGGCCTTTTCAATGGTGACACCTTTCTCTGTGATTTCATCAAAGGTGGATGCACAATGTACTTGCAAGTGGAAGGTCATTTCTTGGTTCAAGTTTTGGATGAAAATATATACAAGTTGTTTTTCAAGTGCTGTCCAAGGTAGCCTACTAGCAAGGGCCCTCCATCTTTATAAGTATGCGGTAAAACTTTCACCATTTTGTTGTTTGGTATTGCAAAGGTTGAGCACGGTGATTTAGTGCTCTACATTGTATGAGAAATGGGGAATAATTTTTTTTAATAAGTCGGTGAAGGTGGAGATGGATCCATAAGGCAAGTGCATAAACCATTTGAGGGCTTGACCTCCTAATCTTTGTGGAAAAATATGAAGGAGCAATTGATCATAATAGGACATTTCTTGGCATGCCATGAAGAACTCCTTGATGTGGTCACAAGGATCTCCTTTTCCTTTGTACTTATCAAATTTTGGGTACTTCAAAATGTTGAGGAAAATGTATGGTTGTCATATTTTGATCAAATGGGTAGGGACATAGGTCTTCAAACTTATAATGTTTCTTTTAGGTCCCTAGTTGGAGGTTTTTGAGAGCGTTTTTCATTTCTTGCCACTCTTGATTGAAAGGATTGGACATGGGAGGTTGTTATGTGGATTGAAGTGGTGGTTGTTACGATTGTTGCTGGAATGATGATTGTTGTTGAGGCATGATGTATTGTTGTCAGATATATGGAGGTAGGCCTATAGTTTGTGAATAATCATGAGATCCATATGTTTGATGTTGTGGTAGGGTGTGAACAGATGAATGATACGCATGTTGTGTTTGAAAGGGTGGTTGTTGGTGTTGGGTGATATGTGTATGTTGCATGGAAGTACCATGGGGAGGTGGTTGATGAGTGGTCAAATGATATGTTTGAGTGGGGTTCATGTAGCTTATTAGGGGATTTTGAGGTTAATGGTGTGGTTGATATGTAAATGGATGTTGTGATTGAAGGGACGTTTGTGAAGGTATAGTAGGGGGTAATGTTGTTTGGGTGATGATCGTCCTTTGAGGAATGTTCAAAGGGGGAAGTGTTTGTGGAATGGTGTTAGCATCAATTTTTTTTTTAGGAATGTTTGATGGGGGTGGCATGGCAAGTGTACTTGCATTAGATGGTATGGTAGAAATTAGAAAGTTGGATGGTATCATGCTATATGGTAAACCATAAGGAGTGATAGGGAGGGACTCTAGAATGTCAATTCTACCTATGTTGAATCAATTCAAGACTCTGGACAACTCTAGCCTCTCTACCAATTCAAGTGCTCATGACATCTTTCTACACAAAAATGTCTGCTAAATTCCTCAACTCTTTGCAGAGATGGAAAATTCTATCACTCCACTTGGTGTGGGACACATTCCTTGTCCTCACTACTTCCAAGATACTGCCTCAAGGGCACATAACTTTTTTGAGCCCGTTGTCCACCATTCTCTCTCTGTTCAAGGGTCTTGACTGCTTGGTGCTCACTTTCTTCCTCTCTATTTTCCACCCCTGCAAGTCTATTCTCCTACTTGTCTATCTAGCTGGACTCCTTACTGAGCTCACCTAGAACAAGCATGCATTGCCTCTAGTCGACAATCCGACCACCCCACAAAAGAAAAACAAACAAAAGGCATGGCTCTGCTTGATGACCTCCATACTATACAGAGGAACTTGAGGAACATCAATACAAAGCCATGGTTGGCAAAAGAGAAACAAAATTGCAGAAAAAGGAAATGACTAGTCTACTTCAGAATAGTAAACTGAAAACAGAACAGAAATACAAAAATTGGTCGAACTGCTGTATTTGATTTTTATTCAAAATTTGCCCTTACATCAAAATGCTTCTCAATTACAATCTTTTCCCCCCTTTTTTTCCTTACAGAGAAAATTCTACATCTTATAGTTATCTCATGTCTATTACAGGACGTTTTAGTTCTCAGACCGGTTCGTATTCTAACTGCCCTGGTTCAACTCTATGCTATCATTCCATCGTGGGAACTCTATCTTCAGTCTGGGTGATAGCTATTATAGTGTATATCGGCAAGATAACTTAATTGTCTCACTGAAACATACATATTCTTTCCTATCGGCAAGACCATATACTGTCGGCAAGTCTAAATCTTCATTGGCCGATAGGCCGATGTCTCTATGCAAATTTGACTTTTTCCTTGTCGACCGTGAGACAATACACCATCGACAAACTAGAAACTCCTTCGGCTGATACACATCTCTCACCGATACGTTTAACGCCATAGTCACCATCGGCAGGACGCTTGCTTTCGGTGAAACCTTCCACTCTCCCTCCGATATCATATTTCATGCCGATATGCTTATAGCAACTCTCCGTCAGCCAGACATTATTCTATTGGCCACCTTCAAGATTGTCACACCGATTCTTTGTCACCCCGATGACTCTTCAAACAGCCTTCATCTGCCAGACTATTGTCTTCAGTAGGACTTCGCTCTTCTCTGCCGATACCGATTGTCACACCGAAGGTTTAGTGCGAACTTCACCATCGGTCAGACATACGTCTTTGGCCTAACCTGAGACTCTTCCACCGATGCTCCCTCTCACCCCAATGCCTAAGGCAATCATCAGTGAGACTTCGTTCATCGGAAGCCTACCAAAATCCTTCACCGATGCCTTGCCTCACGCCAATACCTCCTTCGTCGGTGACACGAATGTAACTTATGCCGATGTCTTCAAAACATACATTATTGACTTGTTTTCCACTTGGGCCGATAGGTCAATCAAAAAGTAAAGGCTTCTCCCGCCAATGCATTTTAAGAAAATCTAAAAAGCTCCTAAAACAAAACCACATGCTGCAAACCCAAAATTGACACAACAAATCAAAAATGCTATGTACATGCTGCATTGAGCCCTTGGTGCTCCTGCACCATACCCCCTATGCGGAAAGAAGCTAGGTCACCTCCGGTGACAATGAGGCAAAATCAATGCCCCTCTTTTTGAATTCTAACTCTGCAACCCAAGTAGCTTCTGCCTCAGGCAACTGCTTCCATTTGACCAAATGCTCCATGTAGACGCCATGTCTGGTCTGCTTCTGTACCCTAGAATCCAGTATTCTCTCTGCCTGTAGTTTGGGTTTTGGTGGCAAAGTCACATCTTTGACTATCTGTTCCTTCTCTGAAATGGATCCATTTGCTGCTGACTGAGGACCCTTGTATTGCACCAGGTCTTGAACATTAAATACTGGTGAGATTACCAGGTCTTCTGGCAATTCAATCCTGTATGCATTGTTACCATACTTGTTCAGGATTCTGCAAGGACCAATTCTTTGCATTTGCAGTTTGGTTGGCATTCCCTTCTGCAGTCTGGCTTTGTTCAAGTGCACCATAACCAGATCACCAAATTCAAACTGGATGTCCTTCCTGTGGGCATCTACTCTGTCCTTGATCTTCTGTGTGTTTTCTGTCAAGGTTTTCTTCACCTGTTCATGTACTTCTTTCATGGATTGTGCAAAATCCTCTGCATGACCACTTCTGTTCTCCATGTTTCCCATATTCCTGAGCTCACATACACCTCTGGGGTGCATTCCATAGACTATTTCGAATGGACTCTTACCAGTAGTCCTATTCACACTGTCATTATAGGCAAACTCTGCCTGATGAATGACTTGATCCCAGCTCTGCCCATATTCCTTGGTTATACATCTTAACAGGTTACCCAGTGTCCTATTTACCACCTCTGTCTGACCATCTGTTTGTGGATGGTATGCTAAGCTGAAAGATAAATTTGTCCCTAATCTCTACCATAAAGTTTTCCAGAAATGCCCCGTGAACTTAGCATCTCTGTTAGACACAATGCTTGCTGGAAGTCCATGAATCCTTATCACTTCTCTGAAAAACAAGTGTGCTATATGACTGGCATCATGAGTCACTTTACAGGGAATGAAATGACTCATCTTGCTAAACCTGTCCACAACTACATATATGCTATCATAACCAGTCTTAGTCTTAGGCAAACCAACCACAAAGTCCATACTTACACATTCCCATGGTCTGGAAAGAATGGGTAATGGTTGATACAGTCCAGCATTTGAAGTGGTTCCCTTGGCCTTCTGACATACGATACACTGCTCTACATACCTTCTGATGTCTCTGTGCATCCTCGGCCAATAATAGAACCTTTGGACTAGCTCCAGTGTTTTGTTCAGACCAAAATGGCCACTCAGACTGCCATTGTGCTTCTCCTGTATGAGATTTTCTCTCATAGATCCCCTTGGCACACATAATTGTCCACCTTTGAATAGCAATCCCTACTGCAAGGTGAAATCTGCAAACTCACTGTGAAAGTGATTCTCAAAATCTTGACATACCTTGTATGCCTCAGCAAAGTCTTCACCATCTCTATAGAGATCCTTGAAGTCTTCAACTCCAATGCTCTTCAACTACACTTCCTGCACTTTGAGCAACCTCTTGCTCAAAGCATCTGCAACTTTGTTGAGCTGTCCCTTCTTGTGCTTAATTGTAAATGTATAAGACTGCAAGTACTCCATCCACTTGATATGCCTATGGCTCAACTTATCTTGTGAGTTTAGAAAACTCAAAGCTTGATTGTTTGTATACACAACAAATTCCTTAGGTAGGAGATAATGTCTCCATTTTCTAAGTGCTTGGACTAGAGCATAGAGCTCCAAGTCATATGAAGAGTATCTACTCTTTGCTTCATTTAGCCTCTCACTGAAAAAGGCTACAGGTCTGTTCTCCTGATTTAACACTGCTCCTATAGCTATGTTACTTGCATCACATTCAATAGTAAATAGCTTATCAAAACTAGGTAGCAATAGTATAGGTTGTGTTGCTACCTCTTTCTTCAACTGTTCAAAACTTCTATCTGCAGCTGGTGTCCATCTGAATTTTTCTTTCATTCCACCCTTAATTGTATTCAACATGGGTGCACATATCCCACTGAAATTTTTGATAAACTTTCTGTAAAACTGGGCTAAGCCATGGAAACTTCTCACCTCTGTGGCTGCTCTGGGAGTAGGCCAGCTCAAGATTGCCTCTACCTTTGACTTGTCCATCTTCAATTCTCCCTGGGACACCACAAAACCAAGGTATACCAATTCCTACTTCATGAATTCACACTTCTCCAAATTGATGGTTAGTTGTTCATCATGTAATTTTTGCAAAACAGTATTTACATGTTCTAGATGTTCTTCCTTAGTCTGACTAAAAATTAGAATATCATCTAGAAAAATAACTATGAATTTGCTAATATAATCCTTTAGGACTTCATTCACGAGTCTCATAAGGGTGCTGGGTGCATTTGATAGACCAAATGGCATAACAAGCCATTCATACAATCCTTCTATGGTCTTGAAGGCTGTCTTCCACTCATCACCTTCCTTGATTCTTATTTGGTGGTAACCACTCTTCAGGTCTATCTTAGTAAAGTACTTTGCTTTTCCAATACAGTCCATGAGATCTTCAATTCTGGGAATTGGAAATCTATACCTTATAGTTATCTTGTTTATGGCTCTGGCATCTGTGCATAATCTCCATGATCCTCCTTTCTTCGGTGCTAGCACTGTGGGCATTGCACAAGGACTAATACTCTTTCTGATCAATCCCTGACCGAGCAACTCTTGCACTTGTATGGCAATTTCTTTGTGCTGGTCTGGAGTCATTTTGTAAGGAGCCTTGTTTGGCAAAGATGCTCCTAGAATCAGGTCTATCTGATGGCTTATTACTCTCTGTGGAGGCAATGTGGCTAGTGTACCATCACTGATTATGCTCTTATACTTCTCCAGTATAGGCTGCATCTCTTTGGGAATCACTGTCTTCTTATCCTGCTGCTCTTCTTTTGGTTTTACTATGATGGCATAACCAATACCATCCTCCTTAAGAGTATTCAAAAACTCTTTTCCACTCACAACCAAGATATTGGGACTCTTTGTCTGAACTGCATCCTCATCCTCCAATGACTGAATCTTATAGGTGACACCATCCTTCTGAAAAGAATAGGCATTCTTCTCACCATCATGTATTGCCTTTCGATCATACTGCCATGGTCTACCTAATAAGAGATGGCATGCATCCATGGGTAGTATATCACATAATACCTTATCCTTATAGTCACCTATACTAACCTCTACCCAACTTTGTTCATTTACTACCACATGTTGACCCTTATTCAACCATGTGACTCTATATGGGTTTGCATGAGTTATTCTTTTCAAATTCAGTTTCTTAACTGCTTCATCAGAAATAATATTATCAGTAGATCCTGAGTCTATGCTAATTTTACATACCTTATTCAAAATCTTGCACTTGATTATGAATAGTGCTCTCCTCTGGCTTGGTTCAGACTTTACTGGTTCCTTCATCAAGGTTCTCCTTATCATCAGGTTCTCTCCTTCTTCTGAGTTCAGACTGACCTCAGGTGATTGGCTGCTGGATGCATTATCTTGGACATAGTGATTTCTCTTATCACCTCCTTGAGAAGAGGATGTGGCCTTTTCTGGACACCTATATGCTGGATGACCTAGATTACCATAGTTGTAACACTTCATGGTGGTGAAATAGGATCCTCTGCCTGATCCTCCTGACCTTCCTCTGTTAGATCCTCTTCCTCTATGGTTTCCTCTACAACTTGACTCCCCACTCTGCTCTGTGAGTTTGGATTCTGCTTGGGATCTATTGTCAGCATTTCTTCCACCAAAACTTCCTCTGTGTCCTCTGTTATCTCTGCCTCTTCCTCTTCCTCTGCTATTTGAGTCTTGTTTCCTCTTGCTCTTTTCCTCCACTTTCAGTGCTAGCTGATAGCATTTGTGCACTTTTGTAGGACACAACAAACTGATCTCTTCTTCTATATTCCACTTCAGACCGTTAAGGTACCTTGCTACCTTTATGCTTTCATCCTCCATCACTTTGGACCTTAAGCATAGCTTTTGGAATTCTTCAGTGTATGCACTGACATCTAATTCCTTCTGTCTCAGATTTTGTCTCTTCCTGTGCAGCTGTATTTCATAATCTTTTGGCATATATGCTTCTTTGATTTTAGCTACCATCCCCTTCCAAGTAGCTATGGGCTTCTTATCTTCTTTTGCTCTTTCAGTCTGCACAAATTTCCACCAGGTTAAGGCAGCTCCCCTGAGTCTAGATTTGGCCACCTTTACTTTCTGTGCCTCGCTTACACCATCACATTCAAAGTGATTTTCAAGTCCTTCTATCCACTCCATGACCAAATCTGGGTCCATTTTCCCACTGAAAAGTGGTACTCCTTCCAATGTTTTACCACTCATTACTTTCAAAGCTTTCAAGAATGGTTCTTCCTGCATTACAGGATCTGGTGTGGGTTGTTCATCTTCAACATACACACCTTTCTCCTTATCCTCAGAGTCTTTAACTCTCTGGCTGACTTCTTCAATCTTTTGCAACATTGCACCTAGCTTACTCTCCATTTCTGCTAGTCTTTCTTTCAGAAATCTATTTTCTTCTTCTTGTTTGTCAACCTTCTTGGCCAATTTTGCATTGGTGACCATCTTTTTTACTGAATTCACAGATTCACTAGTTGATGACATACAACTCTTCTATTCCAATCTAGGAATAACCCAAATCTTACCGCTCTGATACCAATTTGATAGGGAGGGACTCTAGAATGTCGATTCTACCTATCTTGAATCAATTCAAGACTCTGGACAACTCTAGCCTCTCTACCAATTCAAGTGCTCATGACATCTTTCTACACAAAAATGTCTGCTAAATTCCTCAACTCTTTGCAGAGATGGAAAATTCTATCACTCTACTTGGTGTGGGACACATTCCTTGTCCTCACTGCTTCCAAGATACTGTCTCAAGGGCACATAACTTTTCTGAGCCCGTTGTCCACCCTTCTCTCTCTGTTCAAGGGTCTTGACTGCTTGGTGCTCACTTTCTTCCTCTTTGTTTTCCACCCCTGCAAGTCTATTCTCCTACTTGTCTATCTAGCTGGACTCCTTACTGAGCTCGCCTAGAACAAGCATGCATTGCCTCTAGTCAACAATCCGACCAACCCACAAAAGAAAAACAAACAAAAGACATGGCTCTGCTTGATGACCTCCATACATCAAAATTTGCCCTTACATCAATATGCTTCTCAATTACAATCTTTTCCCCCTTTTTTCCTTATAGAGAAAATTCTACATCTTATAGTTATCTCATGTCCGTTACAGGACGTTTTAGTTCTCAGACCGGTTCGTATTCTAACTGCCCCGGTTCAACTCTATGCTATCATTCCATCGTGGGAACTCTATCTTTAGTCTGGGCGATAGCTATTATAGTGTATATCGGCAAGATAACTTAAGTGTCTCACCGAAACATACATATTCTTTCCTATCGGCAAGACCATATACTGTTGGCAAGAAAAAATCTTCATTGGCCGATAGGCCGATGTCTCTATGCAACTTTGACTTCTTCCTTGTCGGTGAGACAATACACCGTCAGCAAACTAGAAACTCCTTCGGCCGATACACATCTCTCACTGATATGTTTAACGCCATAGTCACCATCGGCAGGACACTTGCTTTCGGTGAAACCTTCCACTCTCCCTCTGATATCATATTTCATGCCGATATGCTTATAGCAACTCTCTGTTGGCCAAACTCTCCGTCGGCTAGATATTATTCTATCAGCCACCTTCAAGATTGTCACACCAATTCTTTGTCACCCCGATGACTCTTCGAACAACCTTCATCGGCCAAACTATTGCCTTTGGTAGGACTTCGCTCTTCTCCGCCGATGTCGATTGTCACACCGAAGGTTTAGTGCGAACTTCACCATCGGTCAGACATACGTCTTCGGCCTAACCTGAGACTCTTCCACTGATGCTCCCTCTCACCTCGATGCCCAAGGCAATCATTGGTGAGACTTCATTCATCGAAAGCCTACCAAAATCCTTCGCCAATGCCTTGCCTCACGCCGATACCTCCTTCGTCGGTGACACGAATATAACTTATGCTGATGTCTTCAAAACATACATTATTGACTTGTTTTCCACTTGGGCTGATAGGTCGATCAAAAAGTAACGGCTTCTCCCGCCAATGCATTTTAAGAAAATCTAAAAAGCTCCTAAAACAAAACCACATGCTACAAACCCAAAATTGACACAACAAATAAAAAATGCTATGTACAGGCTACATTGAGCCCTTGGTGCTCCTGCACCAAGGAGGATCTGATGTTTGTGGTTGTGAAACAGTATTACCCCTTATATTTTGATCAACGGTGTGGATGGTGTTGGTGTTTGTGGTGAAGTTAGCCCATGGATTATCATAGACGGGGTTGTTGGGACTAGGGATGCATCCCCATGGTTGATCAAGGATGGGTGATGGTGGCTTATCATGAAATATTGTCTTGAGTTTGTCTTGGTCAAATGAGTGGGGGAGGCATGCTCCATGTTAAATGAGACATTCAAGAAATTCATCATTATGATTGTCAAGGAATTGGTCAAATATTTTATGCAATCCTCTTTCATTGATGAAATCAATGAAGGCGGGGGAAGCGACATGATATTGTATGGATGTTTCACCGATTTCGGGCTGGTTGACATATCCCTCCATATTGCTTGTGGTGGAGCCATGTGGAGAGAGGGGTTGATATCAAGAGTCCATTTTTCTCTTAGCTTGTGATCATGTGATGGGAGGCATAAAAGGATGACTATGATTGGGCTTAGATGATGTGACCAAATATTTAGGGATGATGATTTTCCTAAGTTCAAATCTAGATCACTTATGAATGTGGATGAAATGTTATCCCTACGAACTTAGGGTGGACAAAGAGCCTAAGTTGGGGGATAACAAGATTGTCTTACTAGGGGTGGACAAGACATACCAAGCAAGACGTGGTTCTTGAAATCCACCAACTTAGGAAGTGTCTAAGTTCCTTAGCTAGTTTATCCAAGTGGGATGATTTCAAGTTTATATTAAACTTAAGATAGACAAGTTCTTAAGCCTAATGCAAACAAGAGGATGAAATGATCTAGATTACAACCTTAGAAAGATTGGATTGGATTTGTTGGATGATTGATTGGGATAGTTGGATTTTGACGAAAGGTGATTTGATTTGGATGATGGAGGTTGATTTGTTTTAGGATAATGGATGTTGACTTTGGAAACAATGATTAGATCACAAGCTAAAGTCTAAGTGGATATGGATGATCGAAAATGGTGATAATATACGTGGCATCGGAAGTACAAAAACATTAGATGGGGTGAGAGGACCAAATTGATGACCAAGATGACAAATGCCTTAGGTTTTGTGAAAATTTCAAACTGGTCGCTAAAATAGGGGGTCTAGGCACCGATAGAGTTTTGATTGGGCGCTAAAGGACACCAAATGGGCAGTAAACCACCTGACTAGGCATTAGAAGGGGCCTGTTGAGTACTGACAAAGATCATACAAGGTGCTAATAGATGAAAATTAGGTGCTAAAAGGAATTGTTTTGGTTTTTGGAATGTTTGTGTTTGAGATTTGGCAAGATTTTTCAATCAACGAACATAATGGCTATTTTGAATTTTTGGAAATGGGTGCGAAAGGCTATGAACCTCTGTGGATGACAAGTGGCAAATACTAAGGATATGCATAGAAAAACACACCAAACACTTGTTTACAAACCTAGTATTTAGTCAAGCAAGGTGTGTCATATTCTGTAGAGTCACTCAGGCGTGACTTCAACCCCCACTAATTAGATAATAGTGGTTTCCATCCCCTTGATACCATTTATCATTGCTTGGATAGGTAGGGAACGCAAGGTCATGGACCACCTTACACCCCTTACTTTGGAGACAGAAGTCTTGCCCAAAGTGTATTCTATCTCAACCATGAAGGTACAAGTGTGAGCTCTTCTCCTCCGTGTGGCTACGATGCACCTAAGGATATGATGATCAAAGGTCTTAACTAGTATAAACAAGGCTTCTAGGGGGTGTCCCAATATATGTGAGGTACGGGGATGAATCTATAAATGGGTGTTTCCCTATCCAACCAAGTGCCAACCAACACAAGTCTCGACAAACCAAGGGTCTTGAGGTTTTTACAAGGGGGAGAGGGTCCTTCCTTTGAAGTGAGTCTTTCGATTCTCACAACGCTTATATACCATGTTAGAACACGCGGTTGAGGCCGTACCCTTAGGGATGAATTCCAAAGCAGGCCCCCTAATGGGAAGGACCTAAGATGCTTTTGGTCACCCAAGATCGCATGAAGCGCAAGGGGAGAGCATACACATCAAAGATCCTAAGATGAACAAGAAATAAAGATTGGATCAAATTAAGGTTTTTGATCTCTAAGATCGCCAAATAGCACGATGAGAGAGCATACACCTTAAGGAGACCCTAAACAAAGCACACAAGTTCTTTTTATCCCCAAAATGAATGTGCCTAATTAAATTAGTGAAAAATATAGATCCTTGGACAAGCGGGGCTACACACAAGTGTTAGTAGTCTTGCAAAAGGTTTTGGACAAGCGTAGGAGGCTGTAAAACAAGAATTAGTCCAAGCAAATACAAATGACTTAGCAAATGTGAAAAACAAAACTTGGGTGCTAAAACAAACTATCTTAGCATTGACATAGCTAGACACCGAGATAGAGCTTTTATGCACTAAATCTAGGGGATTAGGTGCTAAACCAAAAAAACTAAGCACTGAAATGAAACTATTATACCTTCGAATCTGAGTGTTGAATCTGGTCAGTTGGGCACTGATGCAAGTTTTCTGGGTGCTGATCTGGTAGGCGCAGTATGATGCTTTGTAAAATGATCCAAATCTGCAAAACAAAGAGTAAATGTTTGTAAAAAGTGTTTATTAGCATGATTGTTTCATCATAAAACTTAAAAACTTAATGGTTAGCCCCTAAACAAATGAAAATGCAAGATTTTGTGACTCCCAGAATTAGGCGCTAATCTAGCAGAGATATGTGCTATTGTCTGCGGGCTAAGCACTGAAACAAGTTGAACATTATAACAACTTGTAATTTGGTTAAATCCTGCAAAACTAAGAGCTAAAACTGGCAAATTGGTTGTTAGAAAGGTTAGCAATCACATAAAAATCTAGTGAAATCACAAGGATGCAAGGAAAAGTTGAAATGATCAATTTTATACCTTCCTGCAACTGACCGTTGAAGCAAGCAAATTAGGTGCTAAACGACAAAATTCAGGTGCTTAAGTGTGTTTAGAAGACCTGTAGAACCTGACGCTAATTCAAGAGGTTTGGGTGCTGAAAGAGGGCTGCTAGGCGGTATTCTACAAAATTGCGACGTTGATCCGACCTGCACACATGAAAACAAGCCAAAAAACAAGCACAAAAGTGATGGTTAATGTGGTGGGGGTCCCACCGAGTGTGCTAAAAATGTGTACAAGAAAGAGTGAACTATGAAGAACAAGCTAGGAACTATCTAACCTATCCAATTCACTAATCCATGCAACCTCAAGATAACACTAAATAGAAATGCATAACTAACTATATTTGCACCCTATCTATATGCAATTCTATTGATTTGTCCTAATGATATGATGCTATGCTATATATTATATGCTAAATCAGCTATATGTGAGTGCTCAATGTGGCAGAATTTCATTACAATCTAAGTGCTTGTTGGAAATGGATGAGAGAGACTAAATTTATAGATTTTTGGAGGTGAGGATGGAGGGCTAGGATTGAATTGAAAGATCAAAGGCTCAAATTGCTTGAGGATCCTCAAGCAAGGAGAATTGGACAAGTGTCATGAGGAAGTTAGATGAGGGAAATGCTCTAAGATTCAAGGGGAGATCAATGGATGGAATTGAATGGTTGAATGGATGGATGCCTAGGATTGGGTAGGTGTATGACATATAAGGCTTCATTTATGAAAAAGTATGGTTTGGATTTTGTGAAGAATTTAAAATTGGGAGAAGAGGACAAGTGGAATTTAAAAATAGATAAATAGTGGAGGAATAGTGCCACATGAAATTTAAAATTCTATGAATAGTGACACTTGGAGTGGATAATAAAATGGAAAAAATGTACTCTTTTTGGAAGATTTGCTCATGCTTTCAAAGTACCACTTGTTATGTACATGCATGTACATTGAATGACAAGTGGACTTCTATGAACATGTGAAGATGTAATTGTGGGCTAATTTTAAATAACCCATGTGCACATGATTAGGAGGAAAATAATGATGATTACTAAAAGTAATCAAAAGTGCAAAAATAGGAAATGAAATAAATATAGTCTATATTTATTTAATTTTTGAGAATGTATATGAACTATAGTTGTCAAAATATTTAATTTTTGAACTATAGTAGAAGAAATTGATTTTTAGTGATGGGGAAAAAATATGAAAATATTAATTAAATAATAACAAATTATTTAATTAACATGTGTGTTGGGTGAAATGGTGTGAATTGTCAGGTTTAGAATGCAGAAGATAGATGAAGGTGGTTATGACAATTTTTAGGTGTCTACAGTACCAAAGAAATAAAAAGGTAGCAACAATAAGCTTTAATCAAGAAAATAAATTAATTTGAGAAACTAAACAATTTTGTTGTAACATCCTGCCCCGCAACCCCAAAGGGTAAGGGCCAAAAGAGGACAAGATTAATTTTTTTTTTAACAACAAGTGATAACATACATAGATATGGTTGCCGATTCGATAGATCGACAGCATTCATGGCCAAGTATGGCCGAATGCACAACCCACAGGAGATGACTAAATTACTCTCCAGAGAAACATTAATAAACTACATTCATTTTAAACACCAAACCAAATATTCCTATAACCCATTCCAGATTATAAACATGAATCCAAAAGCGTCATAGTACAAGCGGATTCGATACCCACACCAGAATCTGCAAACCAATTAGGAAACATCTAATTTCTTCTCATTAATTTGCATGATTACATCTTCTCTCTTAAGAGAGTACAATTACATAAAAGAATATATAAATACAATGATAGAGCTATGAATATGAAATACAAGTACAATAAAATAGCCCTGACTATGATACAATGACTGAATAGGTACAACAATAGATAGGATAACGGAGAGTGAGAACATCTCCAATTTGGTGCTCCAATAACCTGGTCATCGGTCCCCAATGGTGGTGGCAATGCCTCCCAACCATGTGGACTCATAAGAGACCACCCCACGATGCTTGAAGGTAGTCACAAGGCCCAAACAAAAGAATAAAGGCAAGGGTATACATGATGGCCAATGCTCACATCAATCACGGAGTAGACATGGAAAATAGTGCATAAGGCTAAAGTCAACACATAGAGATGCTCATCAATATAATGTTGGGTGCTACTCATGACTACAAAGGTACAAGACACTAGGGTGTCACATAGAATCAATCATGCCCAAATCAACATCTCACAGACGGATAACTCGAGGTCCCGCAAACGGATAGGCCTTCTTGTATGCATCTTTAGCCTTTACAAGCGCTCAAAGACATGCACGAGGACTCAATATCCTAGACCTAAGCTCATCTCATTTAACCAAACGAGGTATACAACACCAAATTAAAGACAATCCAATAATCAATCCCAATCCCCTGCACTTGGAGGTTGGGGTTGCTTGCAAAGTTGCGTGGCTAAATATGCCTAACAAGAAAATCTATATTTAAAGTATAAAATTAGTATTATACTTCTCATAGGCTACAAGAACATTAACACCATTTGCTAATATTATTTATTCCCAAAACAACTAAGGCCTATTCATAAGTTCAACAAAAATGAATACAATTAACCACATATTAAATACATGATTATGAAAATAATGTAATCATTCATAACATACAAAAAGGCCTTTACCAAGATTATTTATGGTTTTAATACACACAAGATGGATTTGATAAAAGGCTTTAGAAACCTTTAAGCAATGCAACTGGCGGTTGTAAAGCTGGACTCCACAACCTCAGCCCGCATCCTCACTGCTCGTGCCAAAGTGGGAGCAATGGAACAAGGTATTGACATCCATCAAAACATAATGGAAGGGATATTTTTGTCGAATGTTGTAGCTACAAGTGCTCGATATACATGTATGCAAAAAGTGGTAGCATACACAAGGCATGATCTATTTAACAGAATGCCTCAAAGAATTGTGATCTCATGGACTACAAAAATTGAAGGATATGCACATAATGGATTTGTTGAAAAGTCTTTGGAAACTATCAAGCAAACACTATTGGGAGGTGTAAAACTAGACAACACAACCTCTACTCGTGGCCTCTCTACCTGTACTAAAATGGAAGCATATAGAGGGCACGCGAACCATTGACAAAATGACTCAATGAAATGTGGTCGCATGAAATGAAAGACTGCAGGACATACACAAAATGGATTTGTTGAATAGGCTTTAGAAACCTTCAAGCAAATATCACTGATGGGCGTAAAGTCGAATCCCTAACCTTTGCCAGCATCCACGCTATCTTTGTCAAGATTGGAGTTATGGAACAGGGTATGGACGTCCAACAGAGCCTAACGGAAGGGTAATTTTTATTAGATATTTTAATTGGAAATGCTTTGGTAGACATGTATGCAAACTGTGGGAGCATAGACAAGGCACATGATCTGTTTCACAGAATGCCCAAAGAAACGTGGTCTAAAGAACTGCAACGATTGCAGGAGATGCAAATATTGGATTTGTTTAGAAGGCTTTAAAAATTATCAAGCAATTACTATTGACTGGCGTATAGCCATATTCCCCATCCTTTGCCAATGTGGAGAGGGCATGTAAACAGTTTGACAAAATGCCCAAAGAAAAAGTAGCAAAGGGGTTTTAGTTTTCTCTATGCTTAATTAATCACAGCAAACATAGTTTATTTTTTTGTTAAGGTAGTAATGGGGTTTTGGTTTTTATGTGGGTAAAGAAATTGCAACAAACGGTTTTAGTTTTTATGCTAGAAAAACAAAGGTCTGAGGCAAATACCTCTCCATACCAAGCGCACCTCAAATCTTGCAACTGATATGCTGGGCTGGGTCTTGCTTTTCCTCCATCGTTGCCTTCATGCCCTCCTCTATTTTCAATCTCCCTCTCCAGAAGAAAAATGACTCTCCCCAAGAAGAACGACCCTCCCTAAAACAACTGCGTGGGTTTTTTAAAAAAATCCCCTATCTTGTGGGTCGCTCTCCTCCAAGGCATTTTCTCTGCCTTCCCTTGATTCCCCCTATATGCTGACCTCCACAACCTTAAGGCCAGCATCCTCATTGCCCTCTGTTCTACCCCCTCTCTGGTCTGTTCATTAAATAACAATCGCTATCAAAAGGGACACCATTAATATTTCATCCACCTCTCTTATCTTTCCTACAGTTGCTCTCACCTAAGCCATTCCATTCACACCTACAATTAGGAATCGATCTTGTCATCTAACTGCTCCACCTTGCTATGAATTCATTCTACCCTTCCAAAGATATTTTCCTCGCTGCCTTTCCCAAACTCAACAACTTTTTTCCTGAAGATATAAATGTTTTTTTGATATCTATATTCGCTGCGTAGAAGTTTTTATCTCCCCAGATATTTTCTGCCACATTGATCATTCCCAACCACTCCAAAAGATATTTTTCTTCCTCATTAAACATTCCCAGCCACCTCCTCTGCCACGACTCTGATATTTTTCTTAATGGATAGTTTGAGGGATAGCACTATAAATGGTTGCAAAGATTATTGGTGTTCCACGCAAGCATGGAGATGTAAGTCTTGGTAAAGTCATAAATGTAACCACTATAGTCAAAAGTGTAGCAATTAGATAGAGGTGTTGTAACTACACTAGCCAATCGTATAAGTAGTGGTATGCACATCAAGCATAGGAATGACCGTTTGATAGCAAACATGGGGGTCGTTACATTTGTTTCTTTTGTTCAAAGATAAGAAACATGATGGATTGGGTATTTCTATAAATTGAAAGGCTTGGTTAAAGACTTGTAATCCTTTCAAAAAGTGTTCCATGAGCCAAGGGAGTTACCACCAAGAAGGGAGGTGGAGGGTGGAATTAAATCCTACTCGAATCTCCTTTACTAAACATCAAATTATATTGACAATCACTTTTAGAGAGTAACAAGGTTAAGAAAATACTTCAAGAGCTACTTGAACAAGGATTTGTATGCCCCTGTATTTCACCTTGTGGATCACCTATTGTGATGGTACAAAAGAAGGGTGGTTCTTGGAGGATGTGTGTTGTCTATAGAGTTTTGAATAAGATCAACATTAAAAATATAGATGTCCTCTTCCAAGGATAGATGACTTATTAGACCAACTTAAACATGAAAAATGTTCAAATCTAAGCAATGTGTGTATGATTGGTTAGTTCTTCATTTTGGTTTGAATAATGCACCAACTACTTTTATGAGACTTGTGAATGATGTTTTAAGGGATTTCATACATATACGTGTAATTGTATATCTAGATGAAATCTTAATTTTTAGTGCAACATTGGAAGAACACCTCACATAAAACATGTATTGAAAAAATAAACAAAAATAATTGTTATGAAACATAAATAAATGTGAATTTGGAAAATAATCTTTAGTATATCTAGGAAATGTGGTAGGAGGAGGAGAATTATGAATAGACCCTTTTAAAGTGGAAGCAATGGTTAATTGGCCTACACTAAAAAATGCTACTAAAACTAAAAGTTTTGTAGGGGCTACATAATATATAAGGAAATTCCTTCCTTCCTTTTCATCTACAACATCACCTTCATACCAAATTGCAACAATAAAGAGGAGTTTTCATTGAGACAAAGAACACAATGAAGCTCTCGAAACATTAAAACACATAAATAGGCATGCTTATATGCTTGTTCTTCCTAACTTACAACAACCTTTTGAGATAGAGATTGATGCTAGCAAATATGCAATGGGTGTCATCTTGCTTCAAGGTGGTAATCTTGTTTGTTATCATTCAAAGGTTTCTACTTCAACAATTAGAGGATATCCTATTTATGATAAAGAATTATATGCACTTGTTTAAGCCATTAAAAAATGGAGGCACTATATATTTGAAGAAACTAACATGCACACTAATCACCAACCTCTACAATATCTACAAGAATTTAATAAATTAGAATGATCAAGGTACCATAAAAGGATGAGGTTCTTATAACAATTTCATTTGGTGATTAAGTATAAAAAATGAATCATAAAGTAGCAAGATTTATTAGAGCTTACAAAGTGTATTGCACTAACAAATCTAAAACAAGATTATAAACTTTGAAACATTTGAGAAAGTGTCGATCATCCATACTAACATTCCTTCCAAATTGAAGTTCAAATCAACAATGATAAAATAAAATATTTTTTTAAAAAGTTTGATTTTAAAAGGGTGCAGATGCTACCAAAATTCAAAACCATCTATCATCAACACATGGTAGGAACAAAATGTTTCAAAGTATGCTAGACCAAGGATTTCTTTCACACTTAAATAACCATGATTGGCAAAGGAATGAATGTAGCTCTTCTTATACCCACGAGGCCATGGGAAAGCATCTATATGGACTTTATGAGAGAATTCGCTATGAGTAGATGTGGAGTAGACAGGAGAATTCTCAAACGAGCTTCCTCACCCATGACAAGCAAATTTTGGAGCAAGGAAATAACAAACCCTTCGGAAGCTCTGAAGCAGCCATACATGGAAGCAAAATTTATAACAGGGAACAAGCAGCTCTAATGATCGGCCACTACATTGAAAGGGCAACGTTATTCTCTTCAATTTCGGTATATTAGCCCGCCTCGATTTTATCTTCATAATCTCCGGGCTTCCGCCGTCAGATTGACAGTTGATTTATGAAAAATAAAGCTTCGTAGAACATTCTGCAGTTCATGAGGGTTTTGTGCAAAAAATTCAAATTTCCGAAGGAAAAGATCAAAACCTGCTATTTGATTGAATATATAAATCAGGTATATATACAGTGTATATATCTTTTTTGATCCGGATATTTACAGAGCTCTTGTGGTGAGGTTCAACTAAAATTGGAGCAAGATGAGGATTATGATAAAGGGAGGTGTTTGGAAAAACACCGAAGATGAGATTCTGAAGGCGGCTGTTATGAAATATGGGAAGAATCAATGGGCACGTATTTCTTCTCTGCTTGTTCGTAAATCGGCAAAGCAGTGCAAGGCCCGGTGGTATGAGTGGCTCGATCCTTCTATTAAAAAGGTAATTATTGTTTACTTAAATTTGTTTAGGGTTTTGTATGCGAGGCTAGAGTTTATTGTATATTTACAGAAGTTTTTTTTTTTTTTTTTTGACAAGAGGTCGTACACTGGAAGCATTCTTCTTCTTCACATCTGCAAGAAACTGGGTTTTGTTTTGAACTAGGGTTTATGTTTTGTATTTTTATGCTGAAAACTGTTTAATTTTGTATGCGTTGGGACGTATTTGTAAGAAATCCATCTGCAGAGCTGCGATTGCCAGCACTAAATCCGTTATGTTTTTTATTTTTATGCTGAAAACTGTTTAATTTTGTATGCGTTGGGACGTATTTGTAATCTGCACAGCTGCGATTGCCAGCACTAAATCCTCTTAGGACCCTGCTTGCCATGTTTATCTACTTCTACAATGGAAATTGCTGCAACAACTTTCAAGTCAATAAATTCAAATTTATGTAAGAAATTTAACTCATCCATATTTTACCATTTATGCTAAGGATTGAGAAGCACAGCTGAGGCTTCTGGTGAATCTCCCAATTTGTGAATCTTCAGACCTACACAGGAAAGCACACCAGAAAGACGAATATCAAGAGAAACCTTAAAAAGCTCCCAGTTTCTCAGGTGTCCATGCTAGGGCATACGATGCATACCGTCAATATAAAAACAATAAAAGACAAGCAGACATATAGATGACTGGCATACCTGTTGCCATGAATGATATAGAGAAAAATCTGAGTGGATAATTGGTTAAATTCATACCCTAACATTCTGCAGTGAAGAAAAGGGTGCCAGAGAAAAAAATCACACTTAAGAGGAAAATTGGTAAGCAGCCTGCTGCAAAGGCTTTCCAGCCAAATATTTTTAAATTCCTTATTTCTTCCTACATGCTAGGATCAGAAAAAAAATCCTCCACTAATACGAAAAAATAGATTCTGTGAATTACCTATAATTCAAAAATATTAATGTGACTAATAATTTTTGCTTCAGCACGATTTACAATGCAAAGAAACGTTGAAACATGAAAATTATAGTCTCTGCGACAGTCAGGGACTAATAAAATTAACACAAGGTGCCATTTGTTTTGAGGCCATTATATATCTATATATATATATTTGCTTCAGCGCGATTAACAATGCAAAGAAATGTAAAAACATGAAAATTATAGTTTCTGTGGCAGTCAGGGGCTAATAAAAATATGAATAAAATTAACACAAGGTGCCATTTGTTTTGAGGCCATCAATCTGTGTGTGTGTGTCTTTCTCCTTGACTTAAGCTATTTGTATTCTGTCATCATATCCATGTTTTGTAAGCATGCTAGTGTAAAATAAATATTAACGGTGTGATCTTTCCTTCTACTTTTCCATTCACAATAAGCATCAAAGATCTTATATAAGGCAAGCTATAAAAATTTCTTATTTATTCCTAAGATTTTTGAGTTGGTTCTTTCCCAACTATTCATTCCTGTGCAAATCTTTCATATAATGGTTCTACTTTTGGTTCTGCTGATATTGGTTAAAATTCTGGTTTGATAAATTTCATTTAATTTTTTCTCTGTTTGCTTGCAGACAGAATGGACAAGAGAAGAGGATGAAAAGCTGCTTCATCTTGCAAAACTTATGCCGACACAGTGGAGGACAATTGCACCAATTGTTGGGCGAACTCCATCTCAGTGCCTGGAACGTTACGAGAAACTTTTGGATGCGGCATGTGTAAAGGATGAAAACTATGAACCGGCTGATGATCCTCGGAAGTTAAGGCCTGGTGAAATAGATCCTAATCCAGAATCCAAACCTGCAAGGCCTGATCCAGTTGATATGGATGAAGATGAAAAAGAGATGTTATCTGAAGCACGAGCTCGCTTGGCCAACACTCGAGGTAAGAAAGCAAAGAGAAAAGCACGGGAAAAGCAACTTGAGGAGGCAAGAAGGCTTGCCTCCCTTCAGAAACGGAGGGAATTGAAGGCAGCAGGCATTGAAGGCAAACAGAGGAAAAGAAAGAGGAAAGGGATTGATTATAATGCAGAGATTCCATTTGAGAAGAAGCCTCCACCGGGATTTTTTGATGTTGCAGATGAGGAAAGACAGGTTGAGCAGCCTCAGTTTCCAACCACAATAGAAGAGCTAGAAGGAAAGAGACGGGTCGATATAGAAGCTCAGTTAAGAAAACAAGATATTGCACGCAATAAAATAGTACAGAGGCATGATACACCCTCAGCTGTAATGCAGGTTAACAAGCTCAATGATCCAGAAGCAGTTAGGAAGAGATCAAAACTTATGCTTCCAGCTCCACAAATTTCAGATCGAGAGCTTGAAGAAATAGCAAAAATGGGTTATGCAAGTGATCTTGTCTTGGGGGAAGATGAACTTGCGGAAGGTAGTGGTGCTGCCCGTGACCTACTTGCAAACTATAATCAGACCCCACGGCTGGGCATGACACCTTTAAGAACACCACAAAGAACTCCAGGTGGGAAAGGAGATGCTATTATGATGGAGGCTGAAAATCAAGCACGTTTAAGGGAGGCACAGACTCCACTGTTTGGGGGAGAAAATCCAGAGTTGCATCCCTCGGATTTCTCGGGAGTGACTCCCAAAAAAAAGGAGATTCAGACTCCAAATCCTATTGCAACACCTCTACACACACCTGGAGCAATTGGTTTAACTCCTCGAATTGGAATGACACCATCAAGAGAGTTATCTACATTCGGCATGACTCCTAAAGGCACCCCTATTCGAGATGAGCTTCATATAAATGAAGGTATGGAAACTCCTGACAGCTCTAAGGCTGAAAGTCGAAGGCAAGCAGAAATAAGAAGGAATCTGCGAGCTGGTTTAAGTGGACTTCCTGCACCACAGAATGAATATCAGATAGTTGTCCCTGAACCTCCAACAGAGGATATTGAAATGGTGGAACAAATGGAGGAAGACATGTCTGATAAGTTAGCTAGAGAGAAAGCAGAAGAAGCTGCAAGACAGGCAGCATTGCTTAGAAAAAGATCAAAGGTTTTGCAGAGGGATCTTCCAAGACCTCCTGTTGCTGCTGTGGATTTCATTAGGAATTCTCTGAAAAGAGTAGATGATGATAATGGTTCCCTTGCACCGGTAAACTTCATGGAGCAAGCTGATGAATTGATCAGAAAAGAACTAATGTGTTTACTGGAGCATGACAATGCGAAGTATCCACTTGAAGATGGCCTGGGAAAGGAAAAAAAGAAGGGCAGCAAGAGTACCTCAAATGGAAGGCCACAAGTTCCTATTCCTCAAATAGATGAGTTTGATGAGGGAGAACTGACAGAGGTATATCTTCCAGATTTGACTTGCCTTAAACTATGTTAATGCATGTGACCTGGTATTTTTTGCTGGTTCATGATTCTTTTGTAGATTATCACAGAAAGCTATATTTCAATCTTTTCTTTAATTTGCTTTGGCAGTATTTATTTTTTATAGCTTGTTTAAAAGACAGAAAATAATGTCTTTAAGTTTGGTTGCATAAATGATAATGAGAATAATTTTACAGCTGTGATGAATTTTGTCATTCAACTGTCTATGGTTTAAACTTAGTAAATCTCTATCCAAATATTGTGAATCGTGAAGTTTGAATTTTTTTTGTTTATCAGCTTTGTCATATAAGTGGGATTTTTTATTTATGCCAACATATCTGCTTGTTTTTATTGGTTTATATCCAGGCATCCCAATTAGTTGAAGAAGAGGTCGCAATCTTAAGGGTGGGAATGGGGCATGAAGAAGCTTCAGTGGATGACTTTGCTGAAGCCCATAATGCTTGTCTGGAAGATATGATGTTCTTCCCAGGTCGTAACACCTATGGCCTTGCAAGTGTGGCCAGTGCTACAGATAAACTGGCAGCACTACAAAATGAATTTGAGAATGTGCGGAATCATATGGAAAGTGGGACAAGAAAAGCTGTTCGTCTTGAGCAGAAGTTGAAAATGTTGACTCAAGGCTATCAGGTATACATGATCTTTTGCCAAGACAAATATATTTCTGTTTTAAAATTATTCAAAATGTTTTAAAATACCCATCATGGATTGGGACCTTGAGGCTTTCTGTAGAATGGTTAGTTGTGGACTTAGCTAGAGTTTCTAAGCAAAATATAACTTCCAAGAAAGTGAAGTTCCCCAACAGCTGGGGTATCCACTCCATTCTATAATCTATATTTCTGTTGTTGAATTTCCCTTGGGATGGAATCATTATAATTTGATGAATGACATAGTAAGCGGAAGAGAAAACCATAACATACAAATGTCACTTGTTCCTTCATATTTGAAAAGTACTGGGATGCTTAAAAATTGTTTGAGTGTATGAGACTTGAGAGTAGGATATTTTTCTGCTCCAACGTGGTTTATGATATTTTTCTCATTTGGGGCAGTTTAGTATGCATTCCCTTGTAAAGAATGTATATACTTTTTTAATTGTGTAGAATCAGAGGCTAGAGCTTTTTTCAGCTTTTAGCCTTCTTGTGTATCATGTTAACATTACTTTTAACTTACCTTCAGGGATACATTATTTGGCAATCTTATTGTTTTATCTTTTGTTGTCTGTGTGGACAGGTGAGGGCAGGTAAATTGTGGACACAAATAGAGGCAGCCTTCAAACAGGCAGATACTTCTGGGACTGAACTGGAATGTTTCCGGGCATTACACAAGCAAGAGGAATTGGCAGCTTCTAACAGAATTGAAAGCCTGCGAGAAGCAGTCAGTCAGCAGAAAGACCTTGAAAGACAACTACAGTTTCAATATGAAAATCTGCTTGTTGAACAAGATAGCCTGCAGAAACTTTTACAGGAATACAAGGAAAGGACAGTTCAACAAAATGAAATTAGCAAAGGGGAAGGCAGCAACCCTGAACCAGCACTGTTGGATTCTTGCCAGGATATTATAGGTGAATTAGAAACTGAGAAGATTGTGGATAGCTGCAATTCCGACCTGGCACGGTTGGCTTCTCACCAGGTTGATATGGGTAGATTAGAATCTGAGAAGGTTGTAGATGGCAGCAACCCTGAGCTGGCACAGTTGGCTTCTTGCCAGGTTGACATGGGGGAATTCAAAACTGAGAAGGTTGTCACAGAAGCCTGGGAAGTTTCATCTAAAGGCAATGATATTGCAATGTTGGACAGCAATGAGGCTTTTGATGATCATTGTTCTTTGTCACCAGTCCAGGATGGTATTGAGAACGTTAGCATTCCTGGTCAAAACAAAGATGATGTAAAAAATTCTCAAAATGCTACTAATATAAAGGCTAACCATTTACTTAAGTTGGATGGGCCTAATTCTATTTTAGAGGATGAAAAAATTGACCGTCTTCCACATGAGAAGGCTGAGCTGGTGGTTGATTCAGGTGGGCAGACTACTGTTTTGCATGGTGAACATATTGAACAGGTGATTCAACAACAGAGTGACTTGATGGTTACATTGGATAATCAGATTTCCGTTGCAGATGACATGGATGCTCAACATGAAAAGCAACATAATACTGACATGGTAGCTCAGACAGAGAGTCAGAATATTGTTTTGACAGATGATAATGTTGAACAATCAAACCAACAGAATACAAATACGGTAACTCAGTCAGATGGTCAGAATGATGTTCCAATGGATGAGAATGTTGAACAAGAAAAACATGATACAGGCCTGGTAGCTCAGCCAGATGTTCAGAATGATGTTTTGTTGGGTGAGAATGTTGAAGAAGCAAAACAACATGATACTGACCTGGGAGCTAATTCAGATGGTCAGAATGCTCTAGTGAAGGATAAAGACATTGAACAAGTTGAAATACAGGAAAAAATGGTGGAATTATCAATACCTTCTCTGAATGATATCAACAAAGATGTTATTGGACCTGTGAAGTCGCAGAATCCTCTCTCAAAGTTAGTTGTGGATTTGTCTATCGAAGATTTTAATAAACAGGTAGATGTTTTGGATAATATGGAACAAGGTGTTTCAGCACAGGTACAGCCAGAGGTTGGCAACAAAGTTGAAGATCCCAACAAACAGGTAGAGGTTTCGGATGATTTGGAACAAGACGTTTCAGCACAGACACAGCCAGAGGTTGACATCAAGGTTGATGCCATTGTGGATAATTGTAAAGCTAGGTTTGAGGAGCAGGTGCTTTTGTCAAAAGCTGATGATGGAGCAGAAAATGTTATTCTTGCAGAGAGAGATGAGGCTGCCTCACATACTGAGTGTGTTAAACCTTAATGTCAATATTATGGAAATGGTGAGGCCTTTATTTGTTCAGGTTTTGTTAGCATGGAACAAAGCTAGACTCAACAGTTGTCATTTTGAAGGGAGTGTGGGCCATTACATAACTTCGGGAATAAGACATTGTTCTCAGGCAGGACCTACATGGACCACTATCTATTGGATTACTTAATAGAATTGTCTTTGAGACAGTCCATGTACATGTGAAAACCATAGAGTAGATTTTTGAACTTTATCCTTTGCTCGTCTTCCTAGGCATTTAATATCTAATTATTTTGTTAGTTCCGTTCATTGTTGCACTGACATTGCTATATTATACCTTGCTTATGCCGCTTTATGCTTTTATTTTGGGCCTATGTCAGTGACCAGTCCACTTACACCCAAAGTTCACACTCTTGACTAACTTGTTCTGGACTTTATGCTTCTATTCTTTTTGTTCTTATTAGATCCTGATGTAGGCTGGTAACTATAGCGTTCATTTAATGCAATTTTTTTTTCTAACTTTAGTCAAATGACCAATGAGATGTTTTTATTTTTCACTTTCTAAATGTTTGGCTTCATAACAATACTATTTCTAGTAGTTTTCCAAACTTTAAGGTCTATTTTTTTAAGTTTCTGATTGGACTATAAATCTTTTTAAGGTCTTATTTCCTTGCAATTTAAACATTAATAAAATAAATTTTATTATGAAGCAATCAGAAATAAAAAAATTTATGCATCAAACATTAGGAACAAGTAATTCTGGAAGCTACCACAGATTCTGAAAGCTTCATCGTGTCTTTTTGGCTCCTGCCCACCATCCCATACAGTCATTCTCCATTAAAACCATTCCCACACTGCTGCTACACTGTACGGTTAAAACACTCACAACCACTTGTATGTTCACATTCTTCCACACCTCTCAGGGCTATCAGAGCCGGGTTCAAGGTTCAGTTCCCCAAAGCCTGGCCTCTGCTCTGGCAGCTGTTGTAATTGCCACCAATGCTAATTCTGTCTCCTCTAGCTCAGAAGATGTGTTTTCAGACATCCCACAGATGCTATCAGACATGTAATGTAAATCGTATGCTTTCGTATTGGGATGATTTAAGCCCTACCCAAATTGGTTTTTCTAATATTGAATCCTAAATTGCAGGTGCAGACAAAGGTTGGAGGATTCAGAAACCAAAATCATGGAAAACAGAGTCATGGACAATAAAGTGTGGTCACTTGTATCAGAGGAGGCACTGGTTCTCCTGGCGAAGGCCCCCTGAATATCAGAAGGTGCATAGCCTTCACACCCATTACCAAAATAACACAATTCTTTGAATTTTTATATGTGGAGGTTTTATGCTTGAATACTTGGGAAATGCAGACCTCTTGTTGTTTTCAAAGATGGTTTTCAGGACTTGACAATACTGATATGTTATCCTTCTTCTTGCTCCTTCTTCTTGCTTTAATAGTATTTTTTTGTGGAATTGAAATGATATGGTATTTTTTCACATCTTTAATTGCAAAATCTTTAATTAAGCTCTTATTTTAAATCACTGTAATTTTTTGCGCTTGCAGTTTGACCGAGTTCTGATATCTGCAACTTAATTGAAGATGGTGACGATGGTCCATATTATCTACTTAATAAGTTACTGATACGATGACGTCCCATATTATCTATTTTATAAGTTACTGATATGCTCTATAAAAACTTTAGAAGTGTACAAAATTAGATATTCACTTGGCAAAACCATAGTTTATGTGACATGTTCTTTGTGCAAAACTGCATGTGTACCAGAGTTTTCTCAAAGAGATTTTTCGTGACTTATTTCCATGCATTTCCCCCCTCTTAAGATAAGTTAATTCCATGAATTTTTCACTTATTACCTGACTGTTATTCTGTATTAGATTTGAGTTCCCTTCCTCAGGACGGTAATTTTTATGTGTTCCTGCTTTAGTGATGTTTGAGAATATCAGATTTTAATTGTGAACTCTGAACTGCAGTGCATGAAATTACATCAGTGGTTTGTAGTTGTTTTAGAAGCAAAATTTCTGTGTAGAGTGTTAATTTAAATGTGACACTAAACTGTATCCTTTGAGAGACAAAAAAATCATCTCACCTTTTAATAGTGAACATTAGTACAATGTACAATTATGTTTATTTGCTTATTTAATTCACAGGTTATACATAGAAGGGCATACTCTGCTCCCTGGAGAGTGCAGTTCTAAATTTTATGCTATTCACAATTAAGGTTTATACGAGTTATTTGATTTTAGTCTGCCGTGGGTTCTCCCAGCTATACCCTGGCCTTGTTTATTGCTGTCCAAAAGAAGTTGATCAAACCCTTGAGCAAAAAGTTGGGGACTATGATTGAGCTCAAGCAGGTAGGGTGCATGTATTACTAATATGATTTCTGGAAAAATGGTTCAATAAGAAATACTACCTAGACAGTATTATACAGCCTTTGACATTTTCTATTTTTCCTGGTGCTGACATGCAGGGGAAGACTGCCATGTACTCCCATTTCAAAATTATGATGAAATTTTTGTAATGAATTAACTGATTGGGAAAAAATAACCATTAAAGTATGCTGTAAGCCTGTAACAATAAGAAATGTGTATGTTACAGATCAGTATTTATCTTAAATTATAAAAGTTAACTGAACTTGCACATTTTATACAAAACCCTGCAATTGCAGAGTTATCATATTGGATAATGCCTATAAACTCAATACTCAAAAACCATATTTTGCGAACCGAAGCAGATTTTTGAGCTGGAACAGCTGCAGGTGGGAAAGCTAATGGTGGCACCTAAATCTAATTATATGTTTGTCCATAGGAGTCATACCATTAACCATCATGGTTGCCGTAGACCTGATGTGCCTTGTACCCACTCGTTAAAGTCTATAACTGTATTGTTAGCTTTCATATTTAATATTGTTACATAGAATGTACTTCCATGGGTTTAGACTGTAACAGTCAGTATTATAGGAAGCTTGTCTAGAAGTTAGTTTTTTCCCAAAAAATAGGCTTATCATTCAAAAAGTATAGAACAGTATTTAAACTGAGTTTTTTTCTGCAACACATTTTTAAATAAAATCAAAATTCAAATCAGCCAACCCCATCAAATTTGAACAAGTTGAAACAAATGTTCTTTTCTAAGCTTCCCATTCTAAAATTCCACCAAGAGAATCAAAACAGAATGATTTCTTAAAATTTACTTTAATATGCAAATCTGCTTTCTTTTCTGCTACATTTTACCTGCATGTTGCTATTATAGAGGTCAAATTCGACAATGGTACAGTTTCTATGCAGAGTCTGTTGCATTGAATAAGGTAAGACCTCTGAGGTCCTGCAAAAGCTCATTGAAGTCACTGCATTATCAAACATTTGTTAAAGATATTCTAATTGTATGATAGATTTGTATGTGTCTTTCTCCTTTTCTGCAATTCTCTTCGCTTTCAGTTCCATAGCAGCCTGCTGTAAGATTTTTCTTAATCACTCTAATCAAGAAGATTATGCTATTTCGGTCTCTATTATACCATGCAAGCATGTGATACACAACGCTGCACCTTTTTCCCCCTAAAGTAAAAACTCATGGTGGATGCCTAGTATCATACTTAAAGATTCAATATCTTATAATTTGGAAGAATCTTCATGGGCCAAAAAAGTATGAATATTCTAGCCATATGATCAAATTAATGTGAGCACAATATAAAAACTTGACAATCAGTCATCGATTGTACTATCATACTTAAAGATTCAATATCTTATAATTTGGAAGAATCTTCGTGGGCCAAAAAAGTATGAATATTCTAGCCATATGATCAAATTAATGTCAGCATAATATAAAAACATAACAATCAGTCATCGATTGAGAAGTTTTTAAGGGGAGGTGCAAATGATCATGAAAGATGCCTGCTTTATTCATTAGACAAGCTTGTTATTTATCTTCAAAGTAAACATGCAATGCATTTTGTTGATCTTATAAAGAAAGCAATGGACGTAGGTACTTTATTGGGTAGGCAACAGCAAAGTACAAATGCCACTATCTTATAGACATTAGATGACACTAGTTTCTCTCGATATTGTAAACTAAACTGAGATTTTAAAACTTACTCCAAATAAAAATATCTAGATGCAGGAATTTTCTCACATGAAGTCCGCATGGCATGGACTTAAAATAAATTGTATTTAAGTTGGCTAATTTTTTTTGAGAAGTCTAAAGGTATTAAGAAAGGCAAAACCCTAAAAGTTTGTCTATTGACTCCCTTGGTCGGAAAGTAAACATAATACACCAACTTGATTATTACTTCGCCTCGAAAGTCACTTTCCACCACATCCTTCCCCTGTTTGTAGAAGCGCAATTTTTGGAGCCCAATATCCGAGGACACCTGCATTTAGTAACTACGCTAGTTTTTCCTTGTGTCATCAACCAATGCGGGTTATAAGGATAATGTTGCAATGGAAGTGTAATTTAAATTTCGGCTTACTCTCTTTTTTTTTTGGTATATTATGACTTGATGCCAATCGTCTAAAATGCCTAAAACTAGCAGTTGCACAGAATTTATGCCCAACGAATTAGTCGATAGGATATGCATAAATTTAGGAAGAAAAAAGTAGCTCCTAGGGGGATGGATAGGCATCACAAGAAATATTTTTAGATTGACATATATATGTTTTTTTAATCCTAGATGAATAACAATATTTATATCCACTAACAAGGAATATGCCTAAAAATCCATCCCCAGAAGGAAATTGATATCCAAAGACAATGTTGAGAATGTGAGATGAGAGATTCAGATCATGCACCATTTGTTTGCGTCTCCTAAGTGTTGTGATTGCAAACATTTTGAGCCTTGGAAAGAGGAAGCTTACACATATCCATCTCCATAATAAACGACAAAATGTAGCAACTTACTCTATGCCAACTTCCTTAGTCTCATCACTGATCATAATCTTGGTAGTTTTAAACTTCGAGTGGGCATGGAAGGAGCTCCTACTTTGCTTTGCAAAACTCACCTTTGGTTTTAATTTGGAGGTTGTCTACGTTTTAGATAATACAATATGAATAACAAATCCCTTTCTTCTGCTCTAACCAAGTTCAACAAGTGTACCCCTATACAACATTGTCTAATCAAATTGCCAAGTAGCAAGTGTTTGGGCCTCATAATTGTTAAATTTTAGTAATCAGATTGACAGTAAGAAACAATAAAACACAAATGCACACATATACCCTAGGAAAACCTCCCTCTTGGAGGTGAAAAACCCAGCAAGAAAATCTCAGATCCGATTTATATTAGAAGCAGAAACAGATTACAACTTCGCCCAGCTAGGGGCACGAAACATAGATATCAAAATACAACTTATATGAACCTTAATTCTGATCCAAACTAGTCAGAATGAAGCTTGCTTGCACATCAGAATAATTGCGCAGTAACACAGAGGTTTGGCAGTCTTAGACAATCTTTAACAGATCTATGGTTAAACTTTGCTCATGCTAGAACAGGTCCGCTTCACCAAATTGAACTGAAATGATCCATTGAACTGTTGAACCGTTGAACTTGTTGAACCGATTGAACCGTCGAACTTGTTGAACTGATTAAATTGTTGAACCGTTGAACCTGTTGAACCGATTGAACTGTCGAACTTGTTGAACCGATTGAACGGTTCAACTATCGACAGAACTCCTTGAGCCGCCGAACCTATTGAACTGTTGACCTAGTTGAACCTAACGAACGGTTCAACTGTCGGCAGAACTCCTTGTTAATTGCAGAAGTAGATCGTTGATGAAGAGTTGTCTCAGAGCAGAATTCGGTGAGTGATCGCTGTGCATTGTGATTACCAGTCACTTTACATTTATAGGAGATCACACAAACAATTTGGCGCCAAATTGCATATACATTACATTTGAAATAGGTCCTGACCTATTTATAATTTCAAGATACATAAAATAATGAGTTTGCCCAATTGGGGCCTGCCTTAATCGGATAATACAATTGAGTTCTCGAAATGCTAAGGCCGATAGGCCATTCAGCGTTTTATGACTAGGTCGGTCTCTAGAAGGGATCCGACCTAGCTACCAAAATCAACACTCCCTCTTAGCTAGGGAGGATTCCTTCAAGTCACATAGTGACTAACACCATGGCCACTCCCATAGATGAAAACATAAGTGCTTATTGTCATCTCCACATGACGTTTACCATAGATACTCCCAGAGGGTGAACAAGCACATCATGGAATTTCTCCCATGATATCCACCATACCTATTTGCAAAGGGTGGCTCCACCATGCCTACTCGCAGAGAGTGGAAGAGGGCTTTCACCTCAAACTTCTCCCAGAGAAGAGTGCATTACCACAATGCCTACTCGCAGAGGGTGGATCCACCATGCCTACTCGCAGAGGGTGGAAGATACAGTATAATGTATCACTGATGCTGAGACTCCCCCTCAGCTAGAGCTTCATTCTCCACAACTCCAAGCTTGTCTCGAAAATATGCAAGCTTCACTCAAGCAAGGGGTTTGGTGAGAACATCTGTTGTTTGCTCATCAGTGCTGATGTACTTCAGCTGAATAGCATTCCTTTGCACCATATCCTGGATATAGTGATACTAAGTTTCCACATGCTTTGATCTGTTATGAAACACAGGATTGGCAGAGAGCTTCACATAGCTCTGGTTATCACTATGAATAACTGTAGGCTCCCAAGGTTGTCCAAACAATCCTGCAAGGAGTTTTCGAAGCCACGCTGCTTCTCGAGATGCCACACAAGCTGTAATATATTCTGTTTCAGCGGTATTCAATGCTATTAAAGACTGTTTCCTACTGCACTAGGATATCATGGCAGATCCCAAGCTGAAGCAAACTCTAAAAGTGCTCTTTCTATCAGTGACACTCCCTGCCCAATCAGAATCAGAATAGCCTTCCAAGGTAATGACTGTATTGGAAGAGTACTTCAATTCATATCCAACTGTGCCACGCAAATATCTCAAGATATGCTTGGCTGCGACAAGATGAATCTGCCTCGGTTCACACATGAACTGGCTGAGGGCACTCACTACATAGCAAATATCAGGTCTAGTGTTAACTAAATACATCAAGGATCCAATCAGCTGCCTGTATTCAGTAGGATCCACAAGATCAGACCTAGCTGCAGATTCACTCAACTTCTTTAAGTTAGTTTCCATAGGAGTAGGCATAGGTTTACAATCTAACATTCCAAATCTCTTCAAAATATCAATGGTATATTTTCCTTGACTTAGAATAATTTCATTGGGTCTTTGCCATACTTCTAACCCTAGAAAGAAATGCATGAGACCCAGATCTTTCATTTCAAATTCTGAAGTCAATTCTTCCTTACATCTAAGAATGAGATGATCTTCTCCAGTTAGGAATAAGTCAACAACATATAAAACCAAAATCAACATTTCACCATTGAATACCTTGAAGTAAAGCTTAGGATCAACATCATTCTTACAGAAACCTAAGCTTACCAAGTACTTGTCAATTCTTTCATACCAAGCACGGGGAGCCTGCTTAAGGCCATATAATGCTTTCTTCAATCTGCATACATGAGATTCTTTCTCATGAATCACAAAACCTTCAGGTTGCTCAATGTAGACTTCTTCAAAAACACCATTGAGGAACGTTGTCTCTACATCCATTTATCTAATGCAACTTCCATCTCTTAGCTGCAACAATAGCAATGATAGTCCTGATAGAGGTATATCGAGCAACAGGGGCAAAGGTTTCCTCATAATCTATGCCTTCTTTCTGAGAGAAACCACGAGCCACAAACCTAGCTTTGTATTTCTCAATACTTCCATCAGTAGCATGTTTAATTTTAAACAACCATTTGGAAGATACGACTGACTTACCTTTGGGTCTAGATACAATATCCCAAACATCATTCTTGATAATAGATTGATATTCTTCATCCATAGCATTCTTCCATGCTTGTTGGTTCATGGCCTCTTCAACGCTGGAAGGTTAAGTCTCAATGATGTTGCACATCAATGCAACATAGTTGGAGAACTTCTGAGGTCTCCTTCTTTCTCTAGATGTGCCATTTGGAGTTGCAAACTTTTCTGCCTCTTGAATCTAGAGAGGTCTCTTCTTACTCACAGTAATGTCCCTAGGCCCATCGGTAGGATCCAAAGGTTCACTTGGATCATCATGATTTTTAGATTTTGTAGACTCTCTCTGAATCTCAGTATCATGCTCAATATCCATGTCTTGAGGGTTATCATGGACTTCATTGTCAATCTCTATACTTGAGCCTTTAGATCTTTTGAGTGCAATATTTTCTTCAAAAGTGACATCTCTACTAACCTCAATAAACTTCTGACCTGGAATGTAAATTCTGAATGCTTTGGATGTTTCGCTGTAGCCCACAAGAATGCCTCTTTTTCTAGAAGGTTCCAACTTGGTTCTCTTCTCTTTGGGTACATGGATATATACTGGACTCCCGAAGATCCTCAAGTGACTGATATTAGATTTGATCCTTGAAAAAGCTTCTTCTGGAGTCATATCTTTCAATACACGGTGAGGGCATCTATTCTGAATGTGGACAGTGGTCCTAGATGCTTCAGCCCATAGGAAAGTCTGCAGATCCTGATCATGAATCATAGCTTTCGCTGCCTCAACTATATATCTGTTCTTTCTTTCTGCAACCCCATTTTGCTGAGGGTTGTAGGGAACACAAAACTCCTTCTTGATCCCTGCCTCAACACAAAAATCATGAAAGCTACCCGAGGTGTATTCACCTCCATTGTCAGACCTTAAAACTTTAATTCTTTTCCCAAATAGATTTTCAGCTAAAGCTCTAAATTCTTTGAATCTACTTAGGACTTCATCAGATTCTTTTGATTTGAGAAAATAAATCTAAGTTTTCCTAGAGTAGTCATCTATAAAGATTACATAATACAAGAATCCACTTGGGGAAGCAACAGACATAGGTCCACATAAATCAGAATGCACAAGAGCTAATTTCTCTTTAGACCTACTTTCACTTTGATGAAATGGACTCTTAGTGTTTTTACCCATAGCACAACCTTTGCATGTATCAACATGAGTATGACTAAGTTTAGGCATACCTTTAACTATCTTCTCAAGTGTAGGGAGGGCTCGAAAATGAAGGTGTGCAAGTCTTCTATGCCATAGCTCGCTTGACTCAGGAGCTTCATGAATGAGAGCTTGAACTGGACGTGTTGAAAGCTTATATAGGCTCTCATACCTATTCCCAATGACACGAGCTGATTTGATGCTAGATTTCTTAGGCCAAGCAAGCACTCTTCCCTCAGAAAATGCAATATGATAACCTTTATCTTCTAGTGCTGATATGGAGATAAGTTTTCTTTTGATTCCCGGCACAAACAAAATATCACTGAGGTGAAGAGAAATTCTAAAATCTAAATTAAGGGAAATAGTACCAAAACCTCTCACAGAATAGCGAGCATCATCACCAATGACCACATGAAGATTAGACTCTTTTTCCACTAAATTTGAGAGGTGTTCTCGATAGCCGGTGATGTGTCTAGATGCACCACTACCAATCAGCCAAGTATCACTGTCTGAGGGTACATTGCTTGACAGAGCAGAAATGAAAAGGAAGTCTTCAGTATTAGACTGATTTGAGACTTCATTTAAGTTTGCTCCTTGTTGCTTAGACTGGGATAAACAGTCCCTTGCATAGTGACGGAATTTGTCACACCTGAAGCACTTGATGTGAGACAGGGCCTTTTTCTTTTTCTTCAAATCATGAGATGGATTAGACCTTTGATCTCTATTCCTCTTGAAATTGTTCTTCTTCCAATAGCCTCCTTTCTTCTTGAAAGACTGGGCAACGAGGACATGATTGTCTTCATGAGTGTTTTTGATAACTCCTCTAGCAGCCAGTCGAGACTCTTCTTGAATACAGTCAGCCCTTAATCTGTCAAACTTGGGCAGATTAGCTCTTGCACTAATTCCTTGAATGTAGGATTCCCAAGATGTTGGAAGACCATTGAGGGCTAGCATAGTTAAATCATTTTCATCAACAATTTTTCCAATAGATGAGAATTGATCTCTCAATTCAGAAATCCTCATGAAGTAAGCTATGACGGATTCACCTTTAGCCATCTTGATGTGATGAAGCTACTGCTTCAAAGCTAGAATACAACTAGTGTTGTTGATTTCATACATCTCCTCCAAGGTTCTGAACATTGTGCTTGCTGTCTTCAGCTTGGAGATGATGAGAACAATGTGGTCCTTTACTGAATCAATTAAGATCTGCTGAGCTTGAAGATCTTTCTTCCTCCATTGGGTCTTTTCTCCTTCTGCCTCAGGCTCGGAAGATTCTTTGGTCACAAAGTCTACAAGATCATTTTCATTCAACGCAAGCATGATCCAGACTCTCCATGATGTGAAATTGGAAGCCCCATCCAATCTATCTTCCACCCTGAGAACCATCTTGAAGAAGTGATAAGAGCAGAAGTAGATAATTGGTTACTGCAAATCCGATTATACTAATTCGAACTTGGCTCTGATACTATGTTAAATTTTAGTAATCAGATTGATAGTAAGAAACAATAAAACACAAATGCACACATAACACACATATACCCTGGGAAAACCTCCCTCTTGGAGGTGAAAAACCCAGCAAGAAAATCTCAGATCTGATTTCTATTAGAAGCAGAAACGGATTACAACTTCGCCTAGCTAGGGGCACGAAACATAGATATCAAATACAACTTATTTGAACCTTAATTCTAATCCAAACTGGTCAGAATGAAGCTTGTTTGCACATCAGAGTAATTGCGCAGTAACACAGAGGTTTGGCAGTCTTAGACAATCTTTAACAAATCTATGGTTAAACTTTGCTCATGCTAGAACAGGTCTGCTTCACCAAATTGAACCGGAATGATCCATTGAACTGTTGAACCATCGAACCTATTGAACCGATTGAACCGTCGAACCTGTTGAACCGTTGAACTTGTTGAATCGATTGAACCGTTGAACCTGTTGAACTGTCGAACCTGTTGAACCGATTGAACTGTTGAATTGATTGAATCGTTGAACTTGTTGAATCGTCGAACCAATTGAACTGATGAACCGATTGAACGGTTCAACTATCGGCAGAACTCCTTGAGCTGCCGAACCTATTGAACTGTTGACCCAGTTGAACTGTCGAACCTAACGAACAATTCAACTGTCAGCAGAACTCCTTGTTAATTGCAGAAGTAGATCGCTGATGAAGAGTTGTCTCAGAGCAAAATTCGATGAGTGATTGTTGTGCATTGTGACTACCAGTCACTTTACATTTATAGGAGATCGCATAAACAATTTGGTGCCAAATTGCATATACGTTACATTTGAAATAGGTCCTGACCTATTTGTAATTTCAAGATACATAGAATAATGAGTTTGCCCAATTGGGGCATGCCTTAATCAGATAATACAACTAAGTTCTCGAAATGCTAAGGCCGATAGACCATTCAGCATTTTATGACTAGGTCGGTCTCTAGAAGGGATCTGACCTAGCTACCAAAATCAACAATATTCACTCTCATTCACAATAACAATAGGCCTACGTGTACACACATATTTATATTATATATGTGCCTTAGTAATTCCAATTTCAAGGGAGAGTAAACATTAGCTGGCATAAGTGGATATGCCCACCTCTTAACAAATTTCTGCCAACACCTCTTCTTTTCTTTGGTTGCTTGTTAGACGGAGTTGCAGTAAATTGCATTACTTTCTCAGATTTTGAAGCCTCTTTAGTTGCTTGGTTTGTAAAGCAACTTGTGGTTGAGGAGGAATATCTCAGACAAAGATTTCATGAGAACAAAAACATGTGGTGTCGTGTGATGCAGCATTAGTTTATTTGTGTGAGATTACGGCAAAACATACAAGCGAACAAAACATTTCTTATTCTTGTACTGAATTTTTGGCTTAACCCAAATAATCACGGGACATCAAGTGGTGATTGTAAGAGATAGTACTGTGGCTGCAAACAAGGGTTTAATGGGAGCAGTAGAAGATTATTTTGAGCTTAATTTCAGGACTCAGAATTTGTGCACATCATTACGAGAATTTGTGAAGAAAGCCAGAGATGATTAGATTATTATAGACAGGGCTCTGGCTATAACTATGCAGAGTTTTTTAAGCTTATAGAATATCTAAATAGAATATCAATTGTTTGATTCCTTTGAATTTTGATAAATATTGTAAGTTATTTTTAATATTTATTTTTATTATTTTTGTACTCATTATTAGTTTGATCTTTACATATATCAACTTATGAGATTATGAGATATGACAACACCCTATTTATAATAATGTGAAAAGAGTTTTTTAGTATTCATGTGATGCAAATCATAATATCATCGTGGGTAATATATTTCTTCCTTTGTCCAATGTTTCCTTGATTTTTATTAATATTTATTTCTTATTTATTTTAATTTCAGATGTAACATACATTACTCTAGAAAGCTTGCAACATACACCCTCTACTGTAGGGGTCAATTTCAGCTTAAATTGAGCAAAAGCCCACACCGTTCCTAGCTCCCCTCCCTCCACATAGATGAATCTGTAATTAAAATTTTCCTCGTCGATTTCATCCACGCACTCCTTCACGTAGCTGAATTCCTTGTTCACTGCATCAAAAATTTCGTAAGATGTTAGTGAAGTGCTTGTCTTATAAGCAATAGATGAGATGAAAGGCATAATGAACATTACCAGGGGTGAAATCAATTTGGATGACGGTGCCCACACCTCCGTCACCTTGGAGAAGAGTGATGCTTGAACATATGCTTAATTTGGATTTGCTTGGGGAGGAGATCATAGTCCTTCACGATTGCTTTCCAAAGTTTCTTTGCCTCCACTGGAGAATCTATCTCTACGATCAACGCTGCTGACGGGAAAACAAAAACGGCGATCGAGCGATTTCTGACCATCAGAAGAACTGGCTGCTGGATTATCTTAATTCCGGCGGTCGGATTATCTGAATATTGGCAGTCGGGTTATCTTAATTCCGGTAGGAGTTTCTCCTAAAAATAGCCTATCGGCTAAAAATACATAATACATCGTTATTTTTTTCAAAACAAAAGAAAATTTCAGAGCTACATAACTATGTTAGCAATAGGTACAAGTAGAGATTTAAGCAAAATTTCAGAGCTACATACCTATATTAGCAATAGGCACAAGTAGAGATATAAAGCATAAATGCAAAACTATAATTAAAAAAAAGAGAGAGTTAAAATCAGTGGTAGTTGGGATCAAATCTACAGCACCCGAGACTGAGCTGCAGGGTTCTTTGTTCCTATTTTGATTTTGAGACAATTAGTATATTGAAGCTATTAATTTTTTGGGAAACAGTGAATCAATTCATAACATCATCAATAGTCATTACCTATCATTAGTTTTAGAGCTCAGCGTCTCTATCCTCTCATTTAAATATTTAATATTTATTGGAAGTTTATCAACTCATATTTGCTAGTGTAGTCTTGTTCTTTGGATGGAATCACTGGCTTGATTTCATCTCACAAAATATAAATTTATTTTGTGCTTAATATGAGTTGACTTTATTCAAAAGAATAATTGTTGTTTGTTGACTTAGATTTCTAATTGTATGAATGGGCTCAAAGTTGCCACATTTAAGGATAGAGCCTAGGTCACTTGATTCAAATCAAGAATTTATAGCTTTTCAAATGTCACAAATGTGATTGTGGAAAAAAATGGGACTACAACTAAAGGGCACGATTGTAGGTGTGATTTTGTCCAAAAATTCAGACCAACAAAATTAGTTTAACTAGAGAGAGAGATTATTATAAAGGAATATTACAGCTACTTGTAGTGACCACAAAGGGTTCAATTTTTTTTTATCAGCTCAAAAGGTAAGTATTTCTGCCCCATATAGGATTACCAAATTCCACATGGATGAATATTTAACCAAATGATTATAGTTTGACTTTGTACTCCATTGACATCATCACAAAACACTTTTCTTCATTTAGTAAGATATCTAGTTTTCTTTGGAGTTTAATGTCTCTTCCTTATTTCATTTTTCCTCTCTTCCTCCCCCTTTCCACATAATCCAACTCCTGCCAATATGCACAAGTAAATTGTGGAAAATCATAATCCTCAATGTCATCTTCTTCAATAAAATAATTAAATTTATACTTGATCTCCTTCCTTGAAACTGCTGCAACATTTTGTCCATCATATTCCTCGTTTGCAACATTGTATTCCTTTTTCACTATGCCTCCTGAAAGACAAGGTTCAGCTGCAAACTCTTTCTCCTCTGCATTCACATCAATGTCAGTAAAATGACCAAGTGATTCAAATTTCCCATCCTGCAACAAGCTATTAGTTTTAAGATCTTCATCTTCCACAATCTCTTTATCAATCAAGAGATCATCAATCAACTCAACCTTCACATGCTCATCTTCTTCTTCATTTGCACCTTCATTTTCCAGTGTATTTATTTCTACAATATCCTTCTCTTTGTTGATCTTATTATCCCTAAATAAATCAGATTCAACAAAATTCTCACACAAATTAGATTTTACCTCTTTTTCTCTTTCCACTGAAACTTCCATTATATCCCTCTTGAATGTAATCAAAACTGTTGTAACTTGCATTAGCAAATTAGAATCATCATCCTCACTCTCTTTCACTAATTCTTTAACTCCATAAGTCAAACAATTACCAGTGTTACATACCTTACCCATTTCCTCTTTGAGTGGCTTCAACTTATGTCAAACTCCACCCTTCATTAGTGAGTATGTGTTAGCATACCCATCATGTGTGACCTTCCTGTCAAATTGCCATAGTCTTCCCAATAACATATGACAAACATCCATAGGCATAATATCACACAAAATCTCATCATAATAATTTCCTATATTAAATTTTACCAAGCTTTGTTCGTTGACCAAAACTTTCTTGTCATCTTGTAGCCAGGCTATCCTATACAGGTGCGGGTGTTTTCTCCTCTCGCTGTAATTTACTCACCATCTCTTAAGAAACAAAATTGCTAGTACTACCACCATCAACAATCATGTTACATGCTTTACCTTCACACTTACATCTTGTTCGGAACAATGTTCTCCTTTGATCTGGTTCTTTTTCTTCAATCATCAGGGCTCTTCTTGTAACAAGTACTTCTCCTTCTTCGGCATCTTCAAGTGTGATGACTCTATATCTTCCTCATTCACATTTGTTGCTTTAGCATGATACTCAGGTCTCCTATTGTTCCTTTCTTTAATTTGAGGACATTCATATGCTCTATGCCCCTCTTCTCCACATTGATAACAAGTTCCCAGAAAACCACCTCTTTTGAATCCTCTACCTGATCTTCGACCTCTTGCATTTTGATCTCTCGGAGGGTAAAAAATTTCTGATTTCTGATTTTTGCTGCTGCTGTCCCGATATTCAAATTTCTAATTTTTTTGATTATTGTCTTGTTTCCCAAAAGGCCTTTCTCCATTTATTTCACCACGATCTTGTCCTCTTTGTTTTCTCTCAAACTTTTGATTCAATCTTTCTTCAACTTTCAATGAAAATTGGTAAGCATCCACAATGGTGTTCATCCTCACCAATGTCAATTCATCTTGTATGCTTGGCCTTAACCCATTTAGGTAATGAGCTACTTTCTCTTTGTTTGCTTCAGAATGTCTTGTTCTGATCATGATCTTGTGGAATTCTTCTGTGTACTCTTTCACAGTTCTGGTTCCTTGTTTCAGACTTCACATTTTCTTTAGCAGCTCCAACTCATAATCCACTAGAATAAACTGTCTTTTCATTTTATCTACCATTCTATCCCATTTGGTAATTTTATCTTTTTCCCTTCTTCCTCTTTCTAGCTAAATTTCTCCCCACCAAATACTTGCATGTACTTTTAACTTTGTCCTTGCAAATCTCACCCTGTGAGGGTCTTCAATCTCTTCAAACTCAAAAATTTCGTCCATGTCATTAATCCAGTCTATCAATTCTTTTAGATTTAGGCTTCCATTGAAATTTGAAACCTCCACCTTTGGCTTCTTTCCAATCTGTGAAATAGCTTTCCGTAATCTACTTTCTCCAGGATCCATTTCTTCCTCTTCTTGTTCTTCAAATTCCTCTTCAATTTATTCTTCACTAACATATTCTTCCCTGTGCAAATCTCTTCTATGGATATCTGCCCGCAAAGCATCCAATTGTCTTTGGAGAGCTCTAATCTCCTCTCTAGGTGGATCTCTTCCTCCACACCTCAATCTCTTCTTCTACCACGTTGGGCAAGTCTAGGAGGCATGTTGATCTTCACCCACAACTCACAGGTCCTGCTACAAGTTGTCTCACATTTGGCGATCTACCTGCAGACTCAGGAACAATATGCTCTGATACCACTAATGAAAAGGGATACTCTCCCTTTTAAATCTGCAACACAAAAACTCACACAAGCCTATGCAAGAAGGTTGAAAAATAAAATAGAACAACAGAAAATGAAGAGAAATCTGCAATAGGGATTTTATTAAATATGAAAATGCATTACAATCTCTTGAAGCTTATGAGCTTTCTTGATTCATACATGAAAAATCTACAACAAAATTCTTTTACAACATCATGGACTCAATCCGACAACATTTGGGTATGAAACCACACTTCTCCCAAAAGTCCCTTTCACCAAATGAGAAAGCATCAATATATAGAAATTGTGTGAGAAGAAACCACTATTGGTTTCTCAAAACAACCTCCACTAAACCACCAAGAAAACCCGTCACTTTCTTCCTATCACTGCTCCCTCATTTTTTTGAATTTTCTAAAATTGTTTATGGGTTTTGTGCGCCTCCTTCCCTACTTTCCAGAACATTTTGTTTTTTCTATTTTGATTAGAAATGAGAAAGTTATGCTTATTTTACTGAGACTGGGTCTCATAATTATGACTCAGACATGCAACAACATGCAAAACTTGTGGCCAACATGCAAATACATGCAAAAAATGCAATTGAACATGCAATAACATGCATACCAAGTGGTCCCACCTATAAATGGGATACCCAAATGGAAGATTCCACCATTTATGCCTTTGAAACATTTATGAAAGCATAATTCCCCAAAAATTACATTTACCAATATGCCCCAAGAAAATACATTTGTTGCAAATTAAAATATTAATTTCTCAAAGCCCACAAACATTATTGAAAACATACAACATAATTTTTTTTTTTTGGTGATGCAAGATTGCCCATACACCTTGGATGCTCTTGCATCATTAATAAAATTGGAATTAAAAGGAGTGAAAGTACTTAGTTGATTTCAATCGCCGATAGATAGTTGTCCATTGTTTTGATCACAAATTTTCAAGCATAGTTTAGAATTGCATAATCTTGAACTTTTTGGAAATAGAATGAAGGGATATGAGCTCGGCGGTTCTCATGATTTGTCTTGGGTTGAATCTGCATTGTGGAAATGATCTAAATTGAAAACACAATGCATAAACGATATTTGTTTTCAAAATCTATCTGATGTGCATAGATTTGATTTGGTAAACTATGACCCTTCTATACCTACAAATGAGATTTACCTCATTATCTTGACTTGTTATAAATAATTGATAGTGTTGACAAATACCTTTGGAGCTTGTTAAGTGAGGATTATTCTCCTTGATTAAGCCTCATAAATCAATTTAATGATTTTGGAAATTGTTTGAGGACATGTGGTTGTGACTAGGTAATTAAGACATGTGGCTTGGTGCAAATGTAATGCAATGTAATGGGGATTGGATTGATCTAGTGCACGAGATAGGGTGTTGTCGTGTGTTGATGTGGAAAGCTAAATAATGATGGATGAATGCTCCTTTTTTATAGATGGATCTAGTGGGGTTTTCCTTGTGATGGATGGATTAGGGATCCCTTACATGATCAAATGGCATAGACGTGATGTCCTTTTATACTTAACTTAGATGCATAATTTGAATTCTTTGGTGTGGTAAATGACACATAACAACTAGTTGGAAAGGGATCAACTTGGGCCTGTAATTAAATTTGAATTTAAAATATATGGGGTCAATTCCGTGACACAAAAATTATCTAGGTTTATAATATGGCACATAAATGACTTGTGTCGAGAATGGGACATGGTTTTGAACATGGGAAAAGAACATGTAATTTGAGAGCTAGAAAATGTCTAAGAAGTTAGGTTTTATTATTAATGGTCAAATAGGAAATATGGCTCAAGGAGTGTGTCAAATCACTCAAAATTATGTACTAAGACAAAGCACTCAAGACACAGACATGAAGTGGCATAAAATGAAACGTAAAAGTGCAAGCTATGCATTTTTAACCATTATATTTTACTGCACTTTGGTGTGCATGCAAATCTATGAGTCAAGCATACCAAAGTAGAAAAAGTGAAAAATAAACATAACTTGAAGCATAATAGTTAGAGTAATGATCTAGAGTCCTTGTTAACTACACATATACTAGAAAGTGATTAGTAATATATGCCCACCTTGATTTGATGTTTACTCATTAGGGCATACTCATAAATCAAGGAGAGATGAAAAGATTGGATAAAAATAAAGCATGACAATGGTTGTTTGGAAAGTAAGCATAAGCATGATAACTGCAATAGAAAATATAGGCATGATAAATTGAATAGGATAAATCTGAAATAAAATTAAAAAATTAGAGATACATTCCTAAAATACTTTACCTTTATGAGATCAATATTCATGTGAAATGGAAGATGAAATATGCTCCCACTTTTGCTTCCAATTTCAACAATCATGAATGTGTGTAACTTGTAAAAATAAACAACCTTACCCCCAAAGTGATAAGATCAAGTGAGAAGCATGGAAATAGATATAGCATAAAAGTACACCATGTACTATGTAATAAAAGAGTTAGGAGAAGATATTTAACCAATGAAGTTATCTTCATTAGGTGGGGCTATCTTGATAGTCTCTAAAAACATATCATTGTAATCCATGCCCCAAGGGACTATCCATGTCCTTGTGAAAGGTGTCAACATGAACAAAAATGTGACATGTAGAGATTCCAAGTGTGATAGATGATGTGAATGAACCAAATTAGATGCTATATCATGTATTTGTTTATTTTCTTCATGTGAAACCTCAACATGTGGTGCACTATATGATCCATACACATATCATGAGAATAATACTCATCCTTCAATTTCATATGATTGACCTTAACTTGTAAGATGTGTTGGTCTATAAGACCTTGAATTTTATGTTGCAATGTAATGAATCTATCTATAGAATGCCCATGTATGCAATGATAAGTGCAAAAATACTTAACCTTGTGTGGTGCAAGATTAGACATATCAACAAGAGGCAAAGTGATAAGCTTATATTCCGATAGAACATGTGGAGTTGCCTCTAATCTAGTTAACTCTCTTAATCTCTTTAGTTTGATAGTTTCATGATAATCCTCATCATGAATAACAAAAAGTGCATCACGATTGTCCGCATTTTCTAAATTTGACATTGATGGTACCTCATGGGAAAGAGAAGAATTGATAGAAAAATGATTATATAAATAATAATCTTCTAATAAAGCATACTCATATTTGCATACACTAGTAGAAAAATCTAAAAATGAATGATAAGGATTGTAAAACGTTTGTCCTTCAAGAGTTTTTTAGAAGGTGATCCAAAAGAGGTTATGGGATTGCTTGAGGGTAGCGAAGGAAACCCTCCATGACAATCTAGTAGAGTTCTCCTCTTGCCTTGATAATATGCATTTGTGATATTTGTTTGATTGTATGGTGGTCTTGTAGTTTGTTTTAGTTTTCGTGTTATATTCAGTGGTATATGCGTGCCTTTGTGTTATCATCAATGTTTGTAGTGTGTAGTAGTTTTTTGAATTTTTAAATCTATTCTCGCTTGTACGTTTTGGAGGGAGGAATAGCTTATGGTTTAAACCCTACCTATGCTCAAGCACCTACGGGGGTGGTACTAAGCTGGCCGAGGCATTTACTTCTTGGCCGTGTGGAGTTATGGAAGATAATGTGAATCAATCTGGAGAGGGAATAGATGAAACGGAAAAAAGAAGTCATTCAGAGAAGCTTTGAATCTATAGGATACCGAAGCTCCAACCCAAAATGCTTGCTTCGAGATCGGGGGAGCGGTGGGGGTCGTCGAAGCAAGAAGTAATGTCTCTTATGGAGGAGGAGAAGAACATGATAGAGCAGAGGAAGAAGGTAAGAACCCCCTCCTACCCAGAAAATTGGTTTTGTGCCCTAATTTAGACATGGAAAATGCTATTAAATTGGAAGAAAATAGGCTTAAGAACACTACAATTTTCTTTGCATGCCTTAATGTTGAAAGGCTTCCATCCAAAAAATTCTTCAATAGTTAGTTGAATTCTATTGGGGTAAAAGTTTAGGGATTCATATATCTTTTTGTTGAATGTTACACAGTGGGCTCTTTATTATCTTTCTGAGAAATCATTCTATGCAAAAAAGGGTTATGGATAAAAAAATTTGGAATGTGGGGCAATCTTTGTTTAAATCTTTCCCTTGGAAACCAAATGCCTCACACAAAGAAATTTTATTTTGCTCAGTCCCCAGATGGTTGATTGTTAAAAACTTGTTAGAGCAACTTTGGCCTTTTCTACACCAACTGTTAAAACCTATAGGAAATGTTATGAAAATTGATGAAACTAGGGCTTCCCTGCCCCATACGGACGCCAAGGTGCTATTGTCCCTTAATACTGGTATTGACATTCTTAAGATTCTGGAAATTAAAGTGGAAGAAAAGATTTTTGAATGTGAGATTGTTGGTTTGGGGGGGCTTAACTCATGCTTCCTATGCAAGGTTGAGGGTCACCTAAAAAAGGATTGCCCTAACCTTTGGAGAAATAATAATAGGAGAAATTTTGAACCTAGTTTCCCTAACAATGAGAACAAGGGGTACATTTCAATGGAGAACAAAGATGATACCCTTCCTAATAAACAATGGAAGGCTAAGTCTAACCAAATAATAAAAGACCCTGCACCTCAATCAAGGCCTGAAGAGGCCTCTAAAAGTAAGTCTAATTTGAGGGATGTTGACTCAACCCTGACTATAATCAAGAGTAACTTTGAAATTTTGAATCTAGAAGGGGTAACCTTAGTCTTTGGGGACTGTATTAGCCCTTCTAAGCTAGGGTCTAAGTGAGAATGGAGTCTTTCTACTAACTGTATTGGGCATCTACATGATGACCAATGCAGTGAAGAGAGAATTAAGATCAACAGTGCTAATGGGGAATTATCAAGGTATGGAATAGTTCTGTTTAACAACCCCTACTTTGAAGATGTTCCCCTTAAGGAGCCTAGGGAGGTTCCTCTACTATTTGGCAATAATTTGGATAATGATTCCTACTAAAACTTATGTTTCCAAGACTAAGAGTGAAATTGAAAGTGTTGGTAAGGAAAACATACTGGAAACTGAACCACATAAGAGGCAAGTTGGTTTTACAATAATGGAAATTAAAAAAAGGAATGCTCAAGTACTAGCTTTAATGAAAATAAGTGATAACATTTTTGCTAGGGAGATGGAGGAAATAGTAAACAGTGTTGGTTCCCTCATTTGTTTCAAAACAGTAGACCCTGAGGGGTTAGAATTGGAAGCTCCTGATAATAGCACCTCTGATAATAAGGAAGATAACCCTTCCTTGAAGGTGGAAGAACCCTACATGAGAGTGGGAGAAGATTATAGAAAAAGAAAGCATGCTAATAGAAGGGAAAGCAATGTAAAATCTGGTAAGAAAGGGAAAGGGGATAAACTTCCTAAGTGTTTTGGCAGACTGTGCATTAAATAGTTATTGTCAAAATAAAGTCTCCTTGTGATTGCCTAATCAATGACCATGAATTTCTTTAGATGGAACATAAGGGGTCTTGAATCCCCTGACAGGAAATATATTGTAAGGGAGTTTTGTAATAAAAATAAAAAGATGGATTCTTTGATGCTACAAGAAATCAAAGTAGTAGGGTTTCAAATGGAGAATAATCTCAAATTTATATGGAGGGAAGCAATGTATTTCAGCTCTAAACATGAGAAAGGCAAAGGAGGCAATGCTATATTAATTGTTTAATATGAGAAGAGGGACGAAGATGGGGTTTGTTTAATTTAAAGGTTTATCTTGATCCTCCTTTCACCACTAAACATTCAAGGACATTCAACCGAGTAGAGAACTCTACTACAGATCTCCTGTCTCTTGCAACATACGGGAAGATTAGAATTGTGTGAATTTGTTGTTCAATTAAGTCCAATTATGCTCAAAACCCTAATTTCATGAAATCGTAAACAAACGGATGAATTACGGAAAATGATCGCACATAGAGATATCAAATAACAACCAAATACATACCATATTTTGAAGTTTAATGTGCAGAAAAGTCAGGGACTAATGAGCAGGCGCCCTAGTCCAGTGTACCTACTTTTGTCGGGATCTCTAAAGAATGTTTGCAACTTGTTGTCACAAAGATTTCACCACTTTAAAATCCAGAGGACTAATGAGTGGGCACCCAAGTCCAAGCCCTAGTTTTCTCCTCAGATCTACAATTCTAACAGTCTGTACTGCTTCCCTGCAACTCCACTTCTTTCGCTTTCAAAACCTATAACCTGCAATCACAGAAAAGTGGGTTGGGGGTTGTGGTGCTTAGAGGCTTGCCTCGATCAAGCCCTGGAGAGACATTTAAGTCTTCCGAACATCATTGTCAGATAAAGAGTGTTTATCCCTACGGGATAGAGGTAAAATCCAAATGATAAATGATTGAAAAAATAATAAATGATATCACCTTGTAGTGTAGATCTCATGTAAGGAAGATACTCTTCATGCCATGAGGAGATGGAGTCAAATCTACAAATACAAACACAATAGCAACAAAATACTGCTCTGCAACACAATGAATGCCTTGAATCACTTTAGCATAAAGTCACAAGTTCACAATGTGCATCTCTAGTTTACAAATGAATCACTAATCATGGTTATATATGCAACTAAACAACTTCTCACCAAGAAATTCATAATTCAAACTTGAGGTGTCAGCATAGGACCTAATAACAATCATACAACTAACACATAAAAATAGGTCCTAACCTAAAATAGAACAGGACTAGAGCACGGGCATCCAAGTCCTCCCCCCTATTTCAGGCAGTATTTATGTTAAGCACATCCCCTAGGTCCCATTTGCCGTAAAACTTAGGGGTTTCTTCACTGGAAGTTATCATTAACATGCAAGATGATCTAAATGCATTCTAAAGGACCCAGGAGCTAAACCTTAGGAGGGAAAAGCCCCCAAGGGGACATTTTCCAACATAACATTTAGCCCCCACTTTAATGTATGTATAAACGTAAGGCCAATACATGCATTAAAGTACGATCAACAAACACAGCAAACACGCCAAGCACGGAGAAGACACGTCGATCACAATGAAGACATTAACAGGCACGCAAAACATGAAGAAGATAGTTACAGCCACACAAAACACGAAGAAGACAACATTGAAGACATGTAAAACATAGTGAATGCAGTGATTATTTCTTTTTCATTTTCTCATATATGAAATGCAAATGCAAGTACAAGGAAAGTAAACACAACCCAAATGCAAGAGGAGCTCATCACCATCAGTCTTGAAACTACACTTGAGAACAAACACGCCATACAAATCCCAAAGCATAGGAGGAGCTCATCGCCACCGGTCTTGAAACTATGCTTGGGAACAAACACGCCACACACACACACATGGAAGACACAGAGAAAACACGACAAACAAGTGATGGAAGAAACCTATTGCTAGGTTCGTAGCCATCTCAGGCACATTATAGGAACACATAGACGATTGGGCTTCACCACAACAATCACTGAAGACGCACTTAAGGGTTAGGATAGTCTCAGATCTGCCCCAGCTTCTCGGAGGACTTTTTAGAAAATGACAGGATGTGCAATCTCCTTGAGAAATACAACATCTCCGCCTCACACGGAGGGCTTAAAATAAAAAGGATATGCACGATATCCCACCTCCGCAAAGGGCTTAAATGATTGCAATAGATTTCAAGTTTTTGAAACACACTTTACTAGCATCTAAATCAGACAGCTTACCTTATATATGCCCCCACCTTAAGGTGGTTGATATCATGTAATGATATCAAGCATGTTAAGGTAGGAAGAAAACACACAAGGGAACACAAGCTCTCGCAAAGCCCATGCCCCCCGGAGGTGACATGTACTTTACGATCACCAAGTGTTCCCACAAACACACAATTTTCTACAAGAAAAAGGTGTTAGCATCCATATAATCATGATAAACAATGCATGTAATCATTCACATAAAGAGTTGAGGAAGGTGAGATCCAAGATAAACAAAGTGCATGAAGCAGCAACATTGTTATGTTTTGTAAGTGCGATAAGACAACATCAAGATATCATGCGGAATGATTCTACTAGCCAAGCATTGGATAATATATATCAACCCCATCGTCATGTATGGACTAGGTCCATTTTTTTATTTCTTACTGAAGAGACACTAGGTCCGTACCAATATAATTTGTTTTTCGTCATCCGCCAGCTAGATAGAACCACTAGAGGAAGGTAAACAATAAATCAAGAGAGGAGAAACAAGTGCCTTAGGGACAGTCACATAGGAGGGTGCCCCCAAGTCACCAACCGCAATGCTATGTCCATAAGACACAACACACAACAATGAAAATAGAGGAGAAGCAATATAGAAGAATGATGATACAAATAGAAGGTCACAATAGAGGCGGTCTCCTGGTATCCTTGACCATATAAGAGTATCAAGGGTCATCCTAGGAGGCCTAAACAACACATAACACATCATGGGAGAACACAACATGAGAGGGGAGGTCACATAAACAAGCCGATAATGCTACGACATAGGTGACCACCAAGGTTAGGAATACTTACCTAATTCATCCCAATGTTAAGAACAAACATATCTAGGAAGAGGCCACCCTTGAGAGATAATATTGGCTACAATGAGTGTGGCTTAAAGATGGAGAAATATTTACATGATTCAAAGGGATGCATCTGAAGAGACTTAGTGTCTCAAATTATTGCTTAGAACCTCATATCATCAACATGTTCTTCGGTCATCGGCCACACTGAAGCTATCGGCTGACTTTGTTAATGTTACACCGACGGTTATGTTCACACTGATGAAAGGCTTGCTATTGGAAAGACTTTCACTATCGGCAGAAGCGAGAAGTCTTTGGCCGATACTCTTGTGTCTCTCTAACGAAGCATTGGCATCGGTGTAAGAACTTCTATCGGCCAAGCTGTGAGGTGTCCCTCTGATGGTAACAGTTTCACCGATGGTGGTTTCTTCTGATGATCGGTGAGAAAATGTTCATCAGTGCAACTTAAAGCTTTTGGTCCGATGGCAGAGGTCACTTTGATGGAAGGTGAAGGTTGTTGGCATCAGCAAAACTATAACTATCAGTGCAACTTCTGAGTATCTCTTCGACAGTCGTCAGTTATTCCGATGAAGGTTGGAGCTTTGGGCATCGCCGAGACATTGAACCATCGGTGTAGGAAATGGAGTTATCTCTGATGGTTTAAGTAGCTCTGATGAGTCTTTAGTTTAGCATCGTCGGCAACAAAATTGCCGACGATGGTCTTACTGAGGCTTCGGGTGGATAAACTAAAGTGTCCAACACGACCTGGTGCATGTGGGACTAATGGTCTCGCAAGTATGTGAACAGTTGCGACGGTTGGAAGGCAGCGACAATGGTAAGTTGGATCAAACAGTTAGGGCAGATGAAGCATAACGGTTTTCTACTCTTAGAAACTGTAATATATAGATCTGATGGAGTTGTCCAATGTGATTGATGAAGAGATTTGATTATATTGTTCATTCTGTAAAATGTGCAGGGAAAGTGAACAGTTTATATAATTTGAGAATCAATACCTGAGCAAGTGAGCTGAGATCTTTATTGTAATTGTAACGTTTACTGTAATAAAGATTGTTTCTTGTGGTGGTGGGTTTTTTACCCGAAAGGGGTTTCCCACGTAAATCTAGTGTCATTCTCTGTATCTTGTTTGTTTATTCTGTATTTTCTGGTATATTCATCTGTAGTTTCGAATAGAAAGTTACCTGGCTGCATTATCCCCTTTGAATTAACATTAGGGAAGCTGTATTCTGCACCTGTGCTTTCCTTACAAGTGGTATCAGATCCTGGCCAGTTGTGCTATCCTTGTTGGTAGTTTGGGTTTTTTGTGTCAATTCTATGAGTGGGAGTTTTGCAGAGATTTATTTGGTTAAATAAGATGGCAAGTACGTCAGACAAAATAGACATTGAAAAGTTCAATGGCACAAACTTTGAGTTGTGGAAACATAAAGTTGAAGACATGTTGGTCTATAGAGATCTTTGGGTTGCTGTGTCTGGAACGCAACCTACAGGCATGAAGCAAGAAGATTAGGATCTAGCAAATAGGAAAGCCAAAGGACTGATAAGATTGAGTTTATCTGACTCTATTCTATTGAACGCCCATGAGGAGAAGACTGTAAGTGATTTGAGGAAGAAGTTGAATAATCTTTATTAGGGCAAGTCCTCGGTGAATAAACTTTTCCTCAGAAAGAAATTGTATTCTCTAAAGATGGATGAAGGTGCATTTGTAGCAGAACATCTGAGTGCATTTAATATGATTGTTACTCAGTTGACATCTATAGGTGTAAAAATAGAAGAGGAGGACCATTGTATGCTTCTGTTGTGTTCCTTACCTGACTCATTGGACCATCTGGTGATGGCTATTGGAAGTACAACAACTACATTTTCAACAAAAACTGTTGTTGCCTTGCTGTTGTCTGAAGAGATGCGGAGGAAGTCTTCTGGTATGGCCAAAGAGGCTCTATTTGTTTGAGGTAGATCAAAGGAAAGAGGCAATAAGGACAAGAAGTCTAAGTCCAAATCAGCGGGGAATCAAAATCCCCTGGCAAGAAGTCCAAGGTAAAGTGCTGGAATTGTGGGCAGAAAGGTCACATCAAGAAAGACTGCAAAGAGGAGAAAAGGAAGAAGAAGAGCTTCTCTGACTCTGAGTCTTCACAGAGTGATGCTAATGCCTTCATTGCTGCTTTGGCAACGCCTGCATTTGAAGATGTTTGGCTGGTGGATTTAGGTGCATCTTTTCATATGACATCTCACAAAGAGTGGTTCACAAAATATGAACCGTATGCTGGTGGGAAGGTGTTCCTGGCAAGTGATTCAACACTGGAAATTGTTGGCTGAGGACGAGTCAGAATCTAGTTCCCAGATGGCAGGATAAAGGGAATGAATGGAGTTCTTCACATACCAGGTCTGACTCGAAATTTACTTTCTGTTAGTAAGCTTAATGATGTTGGAGTGCAAGTTACTTTTGTGAATGGTGGTTGTAAGATGACTAGAGGTTCTATTGTACTGGCAAAGGGTGAATGCATTGGAACTCTATATAGGTTAGATGCAAAACCAGTGTGTTGTAATAATGTCTTTATAAAATCTGAAGAAGCTACTATTGTAACACATGATGCAAACTCTATGGAAGTTAAACTTCCTGCAGAGAAAATAATGCTCTGGCATCATAGACTTGGTTACATAGGTGAAAAAGGTTTAAAAACCTTGAAGAACAAAAACTTGGTAGATGGGCTGACTGATTGTAATCTGGAGTTTGATTTCTACGAACATTGTATATATGGAAAACAGAACTGTGTTTCTTTTTACTCTAGTTCTCATAAATCTTCTGGTGTTCTGGACTATGTACATTCTGATGTTTTTGGTCCAGTCGATGTTCCTTCTATGTCTAAATCAAGATACTACATATCATTTATTGATGATTATTCAAGGAGGGCATTTATATATTTTTTGAAGAATAAATCAGAAGTGTTCAGTTGGTTTAAAGAATTTAAAACTCTTGTCGAAAATTAGACTGGTAGAAAAATAAAATGTTTGAGAACAGATAACAGTGGTGAATATTGCAATGCGGATTTTGATAAATATTGCATAGATCATGGAATTAAAAGGCATAAGACTACACCTTATACTCCACAGCAAAATGGAGTTGCTGAAAGGTTAAATCAATTGTTGATGGAGAAAGCAAGAAGTATGTTGAGTTATGTTGGGCTTGAACAAAAGTTCTAGGTTGAGACAGTTGCTACAGCTTGTTACTTGCTGAATCATTCTCCTACTTCAGCATTGGTTGATAAGACGCCTATGGAAGCGTGGTCTAGAAAGAAGCCCTCTCTAAGACATCTTCGTGTCTTTGGCTGTGAGGCATATGCTCATATTCCTGAGGTAAAAAGATCTAAGTTAGATAACAAGGCAGTCAAATGTATCTTTATTGGCTATGGAGTCAGTGTTAAAGGGTACAAGCTTTGGAATCCTAAAACTGAAAAAGTAATTTATAGTAGGAATGTAATTTTCATAGAGCTGAAACCTTTGGTTATTGATCCTTAGTCGGAGAAGACAGAAAAGAAGAAAGAAAAGAGTGTTGTGAATATTCCTCTGTCCCTTGTAAAAGAGGAACAACAAACACCAAGTGTAGATGGTTCAGATGTGAGTTCGAGTAGCTCTGAAGATTTAGATCCAGAGCAAGAACCTAAACCTGCACCTTAGCTTTTGAGACGGTCTACACGTGAAAGAAGACAACCAAATAGGTATGGATTTTCAGTACTTGATTCAAGTTGTGCCTATGCTTTACTTACTGATACTGATGAACCTAGGACTGTGAAAGAAGCTATTAGTTTACCTGATTCAGATTCTTGGTTGGAAGCCATGGATAGTGAAATGAAATCATTGGAGAAAAATCGAACCTGGGATCTAGTGCCCTGGCCTGAAGGTGGAAACCCTGTGGGCTGCAAGTGGGTATTTAAAAAGAAATATGGTTCAGATGGTAGTGTTGATAAGTACAAGGCAAGACTGGTTGCTAAGGGGTATTCTCAAAAGGAAGGTATAGATTATGGAGAAATCTTTTCCCCTGTAGCTAAGTTGACGTCCATTAGATTTCTTGTCACTTGCAACAGCATATGATTTTGAAATTGAGCAGATGGATGTGACGACAACATTTCTTCATGGGGACCTTGAAGAAGAAATTTATATGTCCCAGCCAGAGCATTTTGTGGTAACAGGTAAAGAACATCTGGTATGTAAACTTAAAAAGTCTCTTTATGGTTTGAAGCAATCCCCCAGAATGTGGTATCAAAAATTTGATAAGTATGTTTTATCCTTGGGGTATGTGAGATCTAAATCTGATCATTGTGTCTATTATAAAACTGAAGGTGATCAGATTCTTATAATTGCACTGTATGTGGATGACATGTTGTTCATTGGCAATGGTAAGGGGATGATCTCAGAATTAAAATCTCAGTTGTCCTTGAAATTTGAAATGAAGAATCTGGGGGCAGCGAAGTATATCATGGGAATGGAGATCAAAAGGGACAGATCTAAGAGAAAGCTTTGGCTCAGCTAGAGCAAGTATATTACTAATGTTCTTGATAAATTTAATATGTCTGATTCTAAATAGTTAGTTGTTCCAGTTTTGCAAGGAACAAAACTATCTATTGAAGATTGTCCAGAATCTTCGAATGAAGTTGACGATATGAAAAAAGTGCCTTATGCAAGTGTTGTTAGCAGTTTAATGTACGCAATGATCTGTACCAGACCAGACATTGCCCAAGCAGTGGGAGTTCTAAGCTAGTTTATGGCGAATCCAGGTAGATCACATTGGGATGCTGTGAAAAGAGTTATGAGGTATTTGAAGGGAACTTCTGATTATGCTATTTGCTATCATGGAAACTCAGCTGGATCACAGAGATCTATTAGCATTCAGGGATATGTGGATTCTGATTGGGCAGGGGATATTGATAATAGAAGATCCACCAGTGGATATGTGTTCACATTAAATGGTGGTGCTATCAGTTGGATGAGTAAGTGATAGGCTGTAGTCGCTTTGTCCACAACAGAGGCAAAGTATATGGCAGCTACTCATGCATGTCAAGAAGTTGTTTGGTTGAAGAGGTTGTGTTCTGATGTTGGTTTTAATGTAGGGCAGATACAAATTCACTGTGACAATCAAAGTGCTATATGTTTAGTGAAGAACCCTACATTTCATGCTAGGACAAAACATATTGATGTCCAATATCACTTTGTTCGTGGTATGGTGGAAGACAAGAAGGTGAAGCTAGAAAAGATTGACACTTTGGAAAATGTCGCACGCCTTGACTAAACCAGTGAACACAGCCAAATTCAAATGGTGTTCAGATGGAATGGGTCTTCAGGCCCATAACTCTCAGTAGTCATATGCGGATTAAGAGGTAGCAGTAATCTCTTCGACAAGTGGGAGATTGAAGAGACTTAGTGTCTCAAATTACTACTTAGAACCTCATATCATCAACATGTTCTTCAGTCATCGGCCACACTGAAGCTATCGGTTGACCTTGTTAATGTTACACCGACGGTTATGCTCACACCGATGAAAGGCTTGCTATCGGAAAGACTTTCACTATCAGGAGAAGCGAGAAGTCTTTGGCTGATACTCTTGTGTCTCTCCGTTGAAGCATTGGCATCGGTGTAAGAACTTCTATCGGCCAAGCTATGAGGTGTCCCTCTGATGGTAACGATTTCACTGATGGTGGTTTCTTCTGATGATCGACGATAAAATGTTCATCAGTGCAACTTAAAGCTTTTGGTCTGATGGCAGAGGTCACTCCGATGGAAGGTGAAGGTTGTTAGCATCGGCGAAACTATAACTATCGATGTAACTTCTGAGTATCTCTCTATTAGTCATCAGTTATTCTGATGAAGGATGGATCTTTGGGCATCACTGAGACATAGAACCATCAGTGTAGGATCGATACCTGAGCAAGTGAGTTGAGATCTTTATTGTAACTGTAAAGTTTACTGTAACAAAGATTGTTTCTTGTGGTGTTGGGTTTTTTACCCGAAAGGGTTTTCCCATGTAAATCTAGTGTCATTCTCTGTATCTTGTTTGTTTATTCTATATTTTCTGGTATATTCATCTATATTTTCGAATAGAAAGTTACCTGGCTGCATTATCCCCTTTGAATTAACATTAGGGAAGCTGTATTCTGCACCTATACTTTCTTTACAGCATCCCAACAGACAATTCTTGTCTATCAACCCGGGATATATCACATGTCATTTTGGTCTTGTTGATATTGCATTAACATTCAGTTTAGGACGATGAGAGGCTTTCTTTTCTTTAAACGGATTATATCCAATGCCATTTGAGTAATGTCTTGAAGCAGATTCTATAGGTACTCGAATCCCTTGTTGATTTACACCACAACCATTACCTACATAGTCACAATTGTTATAAAGGATTTTAAATCCTCGACCATAGAGGGATGTTAGTTCCTTAGAAGATGGTGAAGCCTCATAGGTCTCATAATTTGTAGTATAATTAAGAGTATTATTTTTATTTTCTACCAAGGAGACTTTAGGTTTCTCAAGTGCTTCAAAAGATTGCTTAGATGATATCGATGCCACTTTTGATGTGTCAGGGCTATTAAATTTATATTCCCCTATACTGCAAGGATTAAAATCTAATGAACCCTAATAATCACCAAAGAGTGCATTCGATGTTGTAGGACCTTGCACAACATTACCTGTGGCAAGAGGTTTTGATGAATCAACTTATAAGTTGTTTAAAATCTTATGATTGTAAGCCTCTTTTTGTAGTTCAATATGTAAACAATTATCTGGTTTAGGATCAACGTGTATGGTGCGGAGCTTGTTTTGATAGATGAACTTTATTGATTGATGAAGGGTAGACGGAACTGCCCCCATGGCATGAATCCACGGTCTACCTAGAATCATATTATATAAGAGAGAACTAGGCATAACATGAAAAAGAGTATCTAATGTCATGGGTCCAACCATTACAAGTAAATTTATCATACCCATAGTTTGTTTTGCAACACTATCAAAGCCATGAATGCTAGTCCTATCTGGTTTGATTAAAGATGTGTCAACCTTGATTTTGAGTAGTAGGTCAATGCCACAAACATTAAGAGCCAATCCATTGTCAATCATAACTCGCTTTATCAATGTTTTATTTATTGTGATGAAGATCATAAGTGGTTCATATTCATCTTTTATCGATGGTATTTCATGTGGTTGAAAGAGAATATTCATTTTTGTCGCATGCATACAATTCAATAGAGCTACTACATCATTTGGCTTAACAACAGGTGGTACAATCACCTTTTTCAAATCTTTTTGGAGCATTCCATGGTATGTAGACAATGCTTGTATTAAATCCCAAAGAGAGATCTTAGCCAGAGTAGCACGAAGCTGCTGGACAAGATCATATTCTTGACCAACTTTTTGTGTTAAACGAGGTGCTTGAGGAAGCATAGGTTGAGAACATGGAAGGGAGACATGCACATGAGGTGCTTACTTACTTTGATTGTTATTATGGGTGTTGTATGTGTGAGCAATTACGGGGTGTTGCGACACATTTTGAAGACCTTGATTTCTTTGAGTAATTTGCTTTGCATAGTTGTAGATGTGATTGGGGTGTTTGGATGGTTGGTGAGCACCTTGAACCGTAATCATTGGCTTTAAGCAAGAGGGTGCACTAGGTGCCCCTCGCACAATCATCTTAGGAATATTGCTACAAAGTCTATTAGTGAAGATTGAATTAACATTGTTTCCCTCTTGATTATACACAACATCTATCCCTAAAGGATTTAATGTGAGAGACATTTTCTCATCCACTAATGCTACAACTTGGCCAGGGAGAGCATTGGAATGAGAAGAAGGTACAGTGTTGTTAAGAACGTTAAGTTTTGTAACATCAATAGAGCTATCCACAATCTTCTCATCTAAGGTTTTTGGACATTCAACTATAGGAGAAGAAGGATAACTTATGGAATCATCATCATCATCACCATATGTTTTAGCTATTAATTCCAAAGCATTAAGAGGAGTTTCACACTCATTATTCTCAATGTGTTTTGTTAAATCTTCTACTACCAAAGGATATGTATTCATGAGAGATATGAAGTTGTCATAATCAGATACATAGTCAAGGATTTCAAATGAAGAGCATTTAAATATATCCTTGTGATACATAGCTTGTATATAAGTGAGAACATGAGGGTTTAGATTAAGAAATTTGTAGAAATTCTCAAAGTTTTTGATATATGCATGTAAAGATGCCAAAGAGAAATGAGGTGAATATGCCATAATTAAATGTTTTGTAACATCAATATAAAATCATATTTTAAAAGATTTTCAAAAGTTATGCAAGAAACAAGTGCAAAACTATGTGTGAAAATGACCTAAAATGCTTGATTTTTTTTAATTTTTTTCAATGTAAACACGTGAGAGAAGAGGTGCTATAAGGAAATTGATGAGGGGAAACAAGTAATATGTCTAATATCAGTCCAATAAACTAACAATATCCTTCACAACATGCCTTTAGTGCAGATCTAAGGTGATGATAAGTCAAAACCTAATGAAAATACACCTAAAATATGCAATTTTTCACCAATTTCAATGTAAATGCCTAATAGAAAGGATGTTGTGAGGAATTTTAAGAGGGTCAATAGATTATAACCCTAATAGAAGTCAATTAATGCAGAAAAATCCTTCACAACACGCCTATGATGATAAGGCCAAATCTAGTGAAAATGCAAGGTTTTCAAACCCTAGACATGAAATTTTGCAAGAAAACCACTATGATGCAACACTACAATTAGAAATAAGTCCTCATGAGTGTTTTAAAAGGGTAGTAAAATTTGAAACAAGATTTTGACTACAAACCCTAGCTAGTGCAAAACTAGGTTATATGAAAAAATGCACAATTTCAAGCAAATTTTAACAATTTAATCATGAAAATGTTATGTAAATGAATGATGAATGGTGAATTTCTATAATTTAAATCAGATCTATTGATAATGACAGAAATTATAGGAAATTAAATGCAAACTAATTTAAATTGTTGAAAATGTAGGCTAAAAATGTCAATTTTTTTCAAATTTTTCCAATTTTTCATTTTTTTTTAATAATTTTTCAAATGCAATAAGGTGAAAATAAAATGAATGAATGAAATTATGGAGCACAACACTCAGCAAAGCACAAAATTCATAAAAACATGGGTTCACCAAAATGTTTAATATGAAAAGAGGGACAAAGATGGGGTTTGTTTGATTTTAAGGGTTTATCTTGATCTTCCTTTCACCACTAAACATTTAAGGACATTCAACCAAATAGAGAAATCTACTACAGATCTCCTATCACTTGGAACATAGGGGAAGATTGGAATTGTGTGACTTTGTTGTTCAATTAAGTCCAATTATGTTCAAAACCCTAATTTCGTAAAATCATAAACACACGAATGAATTACGGAAAATGATCGCACACAGAGATATCAAATGATAACCAAATACATACCAAATTTAGAAGTTCGGTGTGCAGAAAAGTCGGGGACTAATGAGCGGGTGCCCTAGTCCAGTGTACCTTCTTTTTTTGGGATCTCTGAAGAATGTCTACAACCTATTCCTATTGTCACAGAGATTTCACCAGTTTGGAATCTAGAGGACTAATGAGCGGGTGCCCAAGTTCAAGCCCTAGTTTTCTCCTAAGAACTACAATTTTGACAATTTGTACTGCTTCCCTATAACTCCACTTCTTTCACTTCTGAAACCTATAACCTGCAATCACAGAAAAGTGGGTTGGGTGTTGTGGTGTTTAGAGGCTTGCCTTGGTCAAGCCCCAGAGAGACATTCAAGTCTTCCGAACATCGTTGTCAGATAAAGATTGTGTATCCCTGCGGGATAGAGGTAAAATCCAAATGATAAATGATTGAAAACACAATAAATGATATCACCTTGTAGTGTAGATCTCGAGAAAGGAATATGCTCTTTATGCCATGAGGAGATGGAGTCAAATCTACAAATACAAACACAATAACAACAAAGTACTACTCTGCAACACAATGAATGCCTTGAATCACTTTAGCATAAAGTCACAAGTTCACAATGTCGATCTCTAGTTTACAAATGAAACACTAATCATGGTTATATATGCAACTAAACAACTTCCCGCCAAGAAATTCATAATTCAAACTTGAGGTGTTGGCATAGGACCTAATAACGGTCATACAACTGACACATAAAAATAGGTCCTGACCTAAAATAGGGCAGGACTAGGGAGTGAGCGCCCAAGTCCTCCCTCCCTATTTCAAGCAGGATTTATGTTAAGCACATCCCCTAGGTCCCATTTGCCATAAAACTTAGGGGTTTCTTCATCGGAAGTCATCATTAACATGCAAGATGCTCTAAATGCATTCTAAAGGACCCGTGAGCTAAACCTTAGGAGGAAAAGCCCCTAAGGGGACATTTTCTGACATAATATTAATAAATAGAAAATGGGGTCAGTTTCTCATTCAAAGTGGATATTCTCCATGTAACAGATGTTTATGGATTGTTCTAGATTTAAGGATGGTAAGATGGGTTCTTCTCTATATACGCCCCTAATGAATATAGAGACAGAATTGAGTTGTGGAACTAGATGGTAGATAAACTCCCTAATATCCCCTAGATTATGGCAGGAGACTTCATCATGGTAGAGTACAAAGAAGACAAAATAGGTGGTAACCCAATTGAGTGGAAAGGTAATGAACAATATTTTTTGGACAAGAATGAAGAAAATGCTAAGTCTATTTGATTGTCTTGAGGGAAAAAAGAACAATAGTCAAAATGTATGGTATTCTTGGTGTTATTTTTAGAAAGATAATAAGAAGATATATGTAGACTAGATATATTTTATGTGAATAAGAATTCTTTCCTCTTTCAAAGCTTGGAAGGTACAAATGTTGTTAATGTCATACCCAATACTTTCTCTAACCACCATCCTATATCTGCTCACATCATATTTGATCATCAAGAGATTGAGGAAAAAGTTATAAAAGACAACCTCTTCAAACTTAATGTTGAGCTTTTACTGAACAAAGATTGTCTTGATGGGATTTGCAACCTAAGAAATATTTTGAAATCGATGTCTTGTTGTAAGGATGCTATTCAATATTGAAATGATCTTGCCAATGCTAGTAAAAAAAATTTCAAGTATGTTGGAAGAAGTTTGCTATTGACAGGAGGAAAGATGAAAAGCTACTATAGTTAGAATTTCTTAAAGCTGAAGATCTTTTGTAGAAAAAGCTAGGAGATGAGGAAATGATAAGGCATATGGGGGAGGTTAAGAAAAAATTGAGGAGACTACAAACTTTTAGAGCTCAGGGGGCTAAGGTGAAGGCAAAAGCCAACTGGTTGAAATATGGGGATAGAGGCACCAAGTACTTTTTAAACTTGCTTAGAGTCAAACACAATAAAGAAAAAATTGGTCCGATTAATGAAAATGGGATTCTTATTCAAAATATGGATGATATAAAAAGAACTTTCAGAGACTTCTACAAAAACTTGTTCAAAGCTGAAGATGGTAGCAAAGAATGTAAGATGGCTCAAGAACTATGTCTAAAAGTCTGTACTAGGAGGGTTGATAGTGAAATGAAAAAAAAAATAGAACAAAGGGTTTGTAAACAAGAAATCAAAGATGCAATTGTGTCAATGGAATAGGGCAAATCACCTGGGCATGATGGGTTATCAATGGAATTCTATAAAGTGAATATATCATGGGTGGTAGATGATCTATATGATGTGTACCGGGAAGCCTGTAATAAAGGATCTTTGGGGAAAGATATAAATAGAGGCATTATCAAGCTATTGCCCAAAGATGGGGATAAGACCAATATTAGAAATTGGAGACAGATTACTCTCTTAAATGTTTCTTATAAGATAATTGCAAAAGTGTTAGCAAGAAGACTAACATACATCCTTCCTAATATTATCAATTGTACTCAAACATGGTTCATAAAAGGAAGATACATTCTTGAAAACCTGGTAACAATCTGGGAAGCTATGCACTAGGTAGAATACAAGAATTCTTTTGTTAGATTTTGAAAAGGCTTATGATAGAGTTGAATGGTCATTTGTTTTAAATGTACTAAAAGCCTTTGGATTTTCACAGTTCTTTTGTAGCATGATCAATATGTTGTTCAACAATGCCACTGCTTAAATTGATATAAATGGATCCTTATCTGATCCTTTTAAAATGGAAAGATTGATAAGACAGGGGTGCCCATTAGCACCAAGACTTTTTGTGATTGCATTAGAACCATTATTTCATTTATAAAGAACAGATTTGACACTAGGTAAAATGTTGGGTACTAAATTACATGATCAAAGTATGTTATTGAATATGCAATTTGCTGATTATACTGCTTTGTTACCAGTGCTTGATAAAAGTAACTTAAAGAATATGGAAGATAGACTTAACATTTTTTGTAAAGCCTCTAGGGCAACGATATCTTTTAATAAATATATTTTGCTTAGTTGGATTGAGGATCCTCTGGAATGGTTTGATGTGGATAAATGGTAGTGGGGAGGACCACATAAATAGGTCAGATTCTTTGGTATCCCCTTTGTTGTTGATCCATCTTTAAACAAAATGTGGCAATGGATGTTTTCTAAAATAGAGAGGAAATTTGGCAATTGGAACAATCCTTACCTGTCTTTGGTAGGGAGAGCACAGGTTTGTCAAAAACTTCTTTCAGCCTACTCAATATATTATGCCTCAATGTGGCTCTTCTCGAACTATCAAATTGATAATATTCAAAAATTGATAAGGGCTTATCTTTGGTCTAATGGTAAAGGGAAGAAGAAAAAGCATGTTGTCAGATGGAAATGGTGCTATATGAGCAAAGAAAAGGGAGGTCTGGGCTTGAAAGACCTGAGGACCCAAGGTGTATCCCTAGTTACAAAATGGATCATTAGGTCTTTAGAAGGTGATGAGCCTTGGAAGGTTCTCATCAGGAACAATATCAAAAATAGTTATCCTAAAAAGGAACCAATGTGGAGGAATTTACATGTGCATGATATTATGTTTGGGGATTATCATTCTAAACCCTTTGGGTCTATTGTTTTTGCTAGCATCTAGAAAGCCTAGGAAGAGGTTAAAAAATCATTATAATAAGGAGGATATCGATGAGGGGTATAAGTGGTTTGGGGCATTTAGGTCTCTTTGGTGGAGTCTAAGGCATAAGAATAAGCCATTAGCATTGTTACAAGGTTGCTCTGCCATGAGATGTAATAGGAAAGGCTTATCCACCATCAATGATATGTTTGATAATGAAGGCATAAAAAGTTGGGATAAGATTAAGCTGGAGTTTGGCATTTCTGAGTCCCAAAAAAGGACCTTTTCCATTCTAAGTAAAACTAACCTAGCCAATCTGAGTCAAGTAGAAAATTTGAATGAAACGGATTGGTTGGGTAAGTTAGTATGGGAAGATGGCACTAAGCTTCTAAATGTGGGTTCTAAGAAACTCTACAGGCTAGTTACTAACTCCCATGAGGTGTTTGAGTATATTGTTAGGGTTTGGGATATTAAAATAGAACACAAAGTGTTGTCATAGTCTCTCAAACATTTTTGGTCTAAATTCATTGCACCTTAAAAGGGTAGTTTTAGATGGCTCCTGTTGCAAAAAAACTTCCAATTGGGTTTGATAAGACTGTATTTTCTATGTGTAATATAGTGGAATCTTGTAATCATGTCTTTCTTGAATGTCCTTTTACTGTCAAAGTGTGGTCTATGTTTATGGGAAATGTTAAAAATTGGTCCTCCTCAAACACTATTTTTTAGAAAGATATTCCTTGTGGGTTTATTAGTGGCATGAGTGTCAAGTCTAACATCTTTTGGCTATGTTTATCCACTGAGATTTTATGGCTATTGTGGAGAAAAAAGAAATGATGATCAGTTTCAAGGCAAGAGGAGGTCTCTTACTAGGTCTAGCTTTAGACTCCTGATTTCTAAAATTTATAAATAGGTGGTCATGACTATGGAGTTTCCAATTGACATATTCATGGAGATAATAGATGAAGGTTCAGAGGTCATATACAGGGAAGACATCAAATTTGTGGAGTTTTGTCCGCATGACATGAGGAAAGTTAATGAAAAATTCAATAATGAATTATATTGACTTTCAAAATTTGTACTACAAGCAACATAAGTTGGAGAAGCTGAGGGATGAAGCTTTAAGGGACTTTGAATTTTCTTTTCAAAACTTCAATATGGAAAGCAACCAAATCAGAGTTTCTCCTCCCATAGGCACATTTAGAGGGATAAACTCCTATGAAGCTAGTGACAACAGGGACTATATGGATAAGCTAGATAGAAACAAAGGGTGGGAAGAGGATATAAACATACATGAGATTGAGGATAGAGACACATTACAGGCCAGAGACAACAACATTCCCAATAGGACCATACAGGATGAAGCTAATCAAACTCACGATGTCTATGATAGGTGAACAGGTACATGATATCATGGAAGGGAAGCAAACTGAAGAAGTTTTTTGTCATCGATGAGGTGGAAAATTGAACTATTGAAGGATCACATGAAAAATAGCCTAGTAATAGTCATCATTTTATGATACATGTCATGTAACGTACTGATCATTATTGTATCTCTATGGATAATACTATGGTGACTCTTTTTGTTTTTTTGAGTTGAAATGATGTAAAATGCTTATGTGGCTTCTTGGGCCACATGGTTTGATTTTGATATAATAGCATACGATTTTTAATTAAAAAAATGTTTGTCCTTTGATTGATGAAAGTAAACCATTAATAAATAAACTTTGAAGATTGTCATCCACTAATATGAAACTCATATTATTAACCAAAGTTTGAAATATCAACATACAATCCTTAACTGGTTCTTATTCTTATTTCTTGCATTATATGAGTTTTGCAAGAGTTGATTTATGATCAATATTGTAATGAAAATGTTTCATGAAAACATTAGTCAAATCCAAAAAATAAAAGAGGCAATCATGTGGCAATGAAAAAACCATGTGAATGCATGGCCACTCAAACATGTTGGAAACAATCTAGCAAGCAAAAAGCCCTTGTGAAAACAAGTGAAACATGTAGTTTGGAAGGACCTTAAATGAAGCAATGGATCACATCTACAATCTTACATTGAAAAATAAGATGCCAAAAATCCACTTGGTAAAGGATAAAAGCCAAGATGTCATATGCCAAAGGATTATTCAATATTCCATTAGTAGCATCTCTTAAATTATATCCTTGTTCATAATTATCAATCTCTATATGGTCCAACCTACTCATAATGAAGTGAAAATAATGTGTAACATGTTGCATATCCATATGTGTATGCATATCATGTGTAATAGTAGAGGAAGATATATATCAATTGGTGGCCCATTATTTTCACATATAGCAAGTAAAAATTGTAAGAGATCCTCAAGTTGTTCTCTTGCACATATATCTAAATGGTGTGCAAGATCGGGTGTCTGAAGAATGTGCTTGACAAGTACTCAAAGATATATTGGGAGAAAGCATTAAAATATCCAAAGAATAATCCTCATTGATGTCAAAAAGTGGAATATTATCATGATGCATAGAAAGATCCATGGAATCTCTTAGAAAAGAGTAACTAGAATGTGAATAATGAGAGCTATGTGAAACATCTATTCTAGAGCCATAAGTAAATTGATCTATAAAATAACCTAAAAAATGATGGAATGATGTGTAATAAGCATGACATGAATTAAACCATTTTTTAGCTCTTTCAATCAATGTATCACCAAATTATGTATGCATCAATATAAGATCATCATGTAAATGTGACCATAATATGAAGGACAAAATGATTTAACTTGTAGTTTTGCATCTACATTACCACTAAATGACCCTATAATTAGTATTTTAAAAGAATGTACATACTAAGCCAAATAATCATGAGTCAAAGTACCATCAAGCTCATCATGATAAGGTAAAGAATTACCATTATGCCCGTTAGTAAGCATATCATTAATAGGCCATGAATTAAAGGATATAGAAGGACTATCATGATTACATGTGAAGGGGAGTGTAGACACCTAAAATCATCCACTCATCATCTTACCACTATTCATCCCCAATCATGACATCACTAAACCACTTTCTTCCATAATTAACTAAATAAACACTCATTTAGATAGTTAATTATCTAGTCCCCTTTTGATAGTGATTAAATAATATTTTATTATTAAATCACTATTCATTCATACCATCTCCTAGCATTAATTGAATAAATTTAATCATTTATTCAATTAATCAATCATTTTCCATAGTCCAACACTAGATAAATATTTATTTATCTAATATCCCTTCTTCATCACCAAAAATTAAATAAATATTTCTATTTATTTATTAATTCCCTATTTTGTGCACTTTTGATTAAGTTGATTAAAACCACTTAATCAACTTAATCACATACTTGCACATTCCAAATCTTTGATCAATCCATTCAAACCCCTCACATCTTCCAACATGTACAAAGGCATGGGCTTTTGTACAAAACCAAATGGGTCTCTTACAAAGGGATGGGCAAGTCCTTTGTAAAAAGGGTCCTTTTGTCCTCATTTGATCCTCTCCATTCACTTTATCCAAGACCATCCTCTACCCTTGATCTCTCCTTGATCCAAGGACTCCTCTTGTCATCCAATCAAATCATGCCACTTGGTGGCCTCTCATCAATCTAATCCTCTCAATAATCCTCAACCATTGATCTTCCAAATCAATCCTAGCCCTCCATCTATCATCCCAAAAATCTATAAATATCCATCAACCCAAGCCATTTTCAAGTCTCCATGTTATGCAAGGTTATGATATCACTTTGAGGAGCAATCATTCATCCAACATCAAGGAGCAAATCCAAAACTATCAAGGTTTGCATTTGAGGTTCATAGTTTAGCTTCATTTATTTTATGCTTTCCTTTAGCTCTATCATGAGGTCACAATTGATCATGAATATAATAGGTTAATATTGCATTATCTTGTTCTTTAGAGTTCATTTTCATATGTACACATTTTGGCATGCCTAGTGGGACCCCTTGGTCCTTATCTAACATTTTTTGGTGTTTTTAGCCCTTTTGAAGTTTGTAGGTCCTGAACAAGCATTTATGTGGTGGATGAGCACCTCTACAACCTATTTGAATGACTCTATGCATACTGGGGTACCTCTGTAAAAGTCAATCCCCTCTTTAGGCTACTTGAGTGCCTTTGTATTAACCTTGGGAGCTGGCATCATAAATTTTTAATCTTTCATTTTGGGGCTTAAAATCACTTTTTTGGGTTCTAATCAATGATTTTTGTAGGATTTTCTCGTGCTAACATGTTATATGTCATCCTGACCCTTGATTTTGACCTCTAACTATCTTTTTTGCAGCCCAAAATCTCTTTTTTTTTTGCCCTAATCATGAATGAGTGTTTCTATAAAAATGAAGTGTTTTTGTATCTGAAGAAGTGCCTTTGTTTCTAGGGGATTCAAAAATCATTTTCATCAAATTTACATCATCTAACTCTTAGTTTTTTGATAGGGGGTGACTTTTACAAGGGTTCCTAATGCTAAAATTCATCAAAATCTAACTCTAACCCTCTGTTTTCATCTTTTTTCATCAAAAATCTCATGTTTTTGGGCTTGTTTTCATACATAAGTGCCTCTTTAACGGATAAGTGTCTTTGTATGTAAACAAGTGCCTTTGTATATGTTTAAAAATTCATCAATTTTTCTTGGGATTAAAATCTTCTAACCCATAAATTTAGTCATTTGGTGCATGTGCCTAATTATCTAACATCATTTTGTCTAGTTGTCATTGGTTCAAGATAAGAAAATCAACTACTAACTTGTGTTTTGTAGCTCTTTTGTCCAAGGAATTCTCATTTTGCACTAATCTTAGGCACAATTCATTTCTAAGGGGTAAATGAACTTTATATGCTTTGTTTGAGATCAAGTCACAAGTGTATGCTCTCTCCTCGTGCCATTTAGTGACATTAGAGATCAAAAGCTTTGAGTTGATCTTATCTTTTTTATTGTTGTTAATCTCAAGAACCTAGTGTGTGTATGCTCTCCCTTTGCGTCGAAAGATGATCTTAGGGATCAAAATCACCTAGGCTTCTTTCCTCTAGTAGGCTTGACTAAGGATTTGATCACCTTGGGGGATGACCCGAACCCACGTGTTTTTGTGGGGTATACAAATTTGGGAGAGAATCGAAAGATTCTCCCATTTCAGGACATTTTTCACTTTGTTCTAATCTTGAAGAACTTTATACCTTGCAAAGTGAAGGAGGAGAGTGGGTTACCCTCTCATACCATGCCTTAGACATACCCCTCATCACACAGACATCAACTTCACATACCTTGCATATATTTAGGATGCCCTTATAAGCCAAGTTCATCCTAGCTTAAGATCTTTCGATCATCTTTCCTTATGGTTCATTGAATATCAGTTAGGCTCAAGAAGTTACTCACACTGTACTTTCAAGTTAGGGAGATAAAACTCACTTTGGGCAACACTTTGACCTCCAAGGTAAGGGGTGCATAGGTGGTACATGACCTTGCATTCCCTAGCTATCCATCACTTGATAAAGGGTATATTTGTGGGCCCACAAGGATTGACACTCCCACTTGAATAATCTAGGGAGTTATTATGCTTGACATGTTTTCATTTGTTGAAATCGGTGCACTCCCTTAATCCAAAATAAAATCCTTTGCAAACTTGTCCATGTTGTGCATGAAATTTATTGTTTGCAATTGCCCAAGGTCAACTCATCCCTAATCACCTTCTAATCATCCATCTTCATCCAAATCCAAATTTTCCACCTTATCTTAATCATCCAAATCTAAATTCCTCCTAATCATCCCAGTTATCCTAATCACCCTATCCACATCATATTAATCCAATCCTTAATCCATTGTCATTGCACCCTAATCCAATCAAGGTTCTAATCCATTCTATCTGTTAGTGTTTTATAGCTTCGAGAGAATTTTTTTAAGTAAAATTCATGCAAGGTAGGTCAGCCTAGAAGAGACTTGCCTAGTTTGGTATATAAGGGAGATAGAGTCTCCTCATTTGAAGATAATCATTCAATTCCAATTCAATTTCTTCAGCAGCAGGTTTGCCTTCTAGAGGAGCAAATTCAAGGAGAAGTATCTTTATTATTATGTATTCAAGGAAATCGCACTATCTTCGAGTGCAGATTTATTGCATGAGATTCATCCCTTCTAGGGGTAGATTGTGAGTGCCATTTCTGCACTTAATTTTCTGATTTATAAGAGAATATCTTGCTAGGTTTTTTCTCCCTCGAGTAGGAGGGTTTTCCCAGGGTAAAAATATTGTGTTCATTGTTCTATGTGTTGTATTTTCTGCTTATTTGCATTTCTGATCTATAAAACTAACATGGTATCAGAGCAGGTGATCTGATCATATTTGTTTAAGTAGTCAACTCAACTTTTCATCTAGGGTAGATCTTGAAGGCAAAGTATTGCAAATCTAAGGTTGCAAATTTTTTTTCAGACCTAAGGGCAGATCTTTCAAGGAGAATTTGTGCAAAAAAGAAGATGATGAATGGTGTCAAGGTAGAAGATAGGCTTGATGGAGCCTCAAACTTCAACTCTTGGAAACCAAGGGTACTCATTGCATTAGAGGATAATGATCTTCTTGATTTCGTGGAAAGTAATATGCCCGAGCCTTTTGATGATACTGAGAAAATCCAGTGGAAGAAAAAGGGCACGAAGGCTAGAAAGATCATGATAGACTCTGTGATGAATCACCTAGTACCGATCATCTCCAAGTTGAAGTCAGCTAAAGAAATGTTTGATACTCTAAAAGGATTGTATGAGATCAACAATACCAGAAAAGCCCTTGCTTTGAAACAACAGCTTCAACATGTAAAAATGGATAAAGAAGATTTAGTTATCTCATTCTTTATGAAGATCGTTAATTTAAGAGATCAGTTGAGCGCTATTGGGGACATAATTGCAGACAGAGATCTTGTTATGTTGGCACTAAATGGTCTTCCCCAATCTTGGGAGCCCTTTATCCAAAGCATCAGTGGGAGATCTAAGTTGCCCAAGTTTGATCATCTTCGAGCTGATTGTATTGAAGAAGAGTCTAGGTTGGTAGCAAGAGGAATTGAGCGAAACTATCATGATGTAGAAAATCAAGTTCTTGCTACACATACTTCTAGAGAAAGAGGCAAAGGAAGAAAGATGAGTAGAGATAGAGAATCAGATTCTGTCCCAGAACTAAAGAAGAAGAAGGATCTCTCTCACATTCAGTGTTTCAGGTGTGACAAGTATGGTCACTTTGCTCGAGATTGCAAATTAAGGTCTACACAACTTGTTTCTATTACAAAAATTGCCATGGGGACATCTCAGAAGGAGCCATGCTCTAGAGTCAATTCAGAAGGTTTCTTATTCTAAAGTCAATCAATTTCTTCGAAGAGGAGAAATTAACATTCAGAGGGAGTCTGACAAACCAACAGAGGCAACCTTGGATGAGGAGGTCAGGAGGTTGATGTTAGTACTTGGAGCTTTAGAGGGAGTCACATCATCATGAAGGTTCTTGCAGTGTATATTTCTTTGAGACGAAGAAATATGAGGTGAAAGCCCTTGTAGTGTATATTTCTCTGAGACAGAGAAATATGAGGTGAAAGCCCTTGTAATGTATATTTCTCTAAGACAAAGAAATATGAGGCGAAAGCCCTTGTAGTGTATATTTCTCTGAGACAGAGAAATATGAGGTGAAAGCCCTTATGGTGGATATTTCTCTAAGACAGAGAAATATGAGGTGAAATCCCTTATAGTGTATATTTCTCTGAGATAGAGAAATATGAGGTGAAAGCCTTTGTAGTGTATATTTCTCTGAGACGAAGAAATATGAGGTGAAAGCCCTTGTAGTGTATATTTCTCTAAGACAGAGAAATATGAGGTGCGAACCTTTGTTCATCTCTGAGACTGAGATGGGACGTCATGTTGAGAGACTCCATGATGACATCAAGTTGAGAGACTCCGTGATGAACCCTTGTACTTGTGTTTTTCCACACATGGGAGTAGCCATGGTGGACGTCATGTTGAGAGACTCCATGACGACATCACATTGAGAGACTCCATGATGGACACTTGTTCATGCGTTTCTTTTCACACATGGGAGTAGCCATTGTGGGCGTCATGTTGAGAGACTCCATGACGAGGATATCTGGAAAATACCTCCCTAGCTAAGAGGGAGTGTTAGTGTTTTATAGCTTTGGGAGAATTTTTTTTAAATAAAATTCATGCAAGGCAGGTCGGCCTAGAAGAGACTCGCCTAGTTTGGTATATAAGGGAGATAGAGTCTCCTCATTTGAAGATAATCATTCAATTCCAATTCAATTTCTTTAGCAGCAGGTTTGCCTTCTAGAGCAGCAGATTCAAGGAGAAGTATATTTATTATTGTGTATTCAAGGAAATCATACTATCTTCAAGTGCCAATTTATTGCATGAGATTCAGCCCTTCTAGGGCCAGATTGTGAGTGCCATTTCTGTACTTAATTTTCTGATTTATAAGAGAATATCTTGCTAGGTTTTTTCTCCCTCGAGTAGGAGGGTTTTCCCAGGTAAAAATACCGTGTTCATTGTTCTATGTGTTGTAATTTCTGCTTATTTGTATTTCTGATCTATAAAACTAACACTATCCACCTAATCAACTTCCTAATAACCATCATTACTCCTAATCAAATCCCATCATTGAGCTTAATCCAGTCTATCATTAGTCTAATCACATCCTAATGCACTTTACTTAATCCAATTGCATCCACATCCTAATCTAATCCCATTATCATAATCATCTCATCCATTATCCATCTCCTAATCCTAATCATTCTATCCTTATCCTAATCCAATTTCATCATCCATCACCTAATCCTAATCACCTAATCCACTTATCCTTAATCTCATCATTATCCCCATCTAAGCATCCTTAATCTAAATTCCATCTACGATATCCAATTCCATTTCGATCCCTAATCTATCTAGTCCATCCCTCTAATCAAACCTATCATCCTAATCTCATCCACTACCATCAGTCTAATCCAATCCCCTTATCCACTTAATCCCCTTTCATCCACATTCTAATCAAACCTTCATCCATCATCCATTATCTATCTATCTATCCCTAATCAATATCCCATCCAACATCCTTCATAAAAAAGCATCCTTTGAAAATAAAAATTGGTTAAGGAATTGATCACTTTCAATCTTCTCCAAATCCCACATCAAATCATCCAAACCCTAATCATAATTCCTCCAAATCATCATCTAAACCATCATACAAGAGTCCTATACCTCATCCCTAATCAATCCCCATCAAATCCACCCAATATCCATCAAATAAAATCCTTACAATGTAACTTGAGGGCCTGCTTTCACAAACAAGCACCTTTATCCTTCAACATGCGCCTTTGTTTCCAAACAGTTGCCTTTGTCATAGACAAGCACCTTAGTTCTTGCTTGGGCACCTTTGTACTTAAACATGCACCTCCATCCATAGGCACCTCTATAAAACTTAAGCGCCTTTCTAAGCTACTGGGGTGCCTTTGTCAAAACAAGCCAAATCATCCCCATCCCTCAAATCAAACATCACTAATCAAATTAAATCCAATCCAACCATTAAAGGGCCTTAGGCCTAATCAAAATCAAGCTTAATCAATTCAAATCCAATCATCATCAATTGTCATATATCGTTGACCTTGATAAATGAAATCAAATCATCTAATCCATGTATCAAGCATCATATATCTTTAACCTTGATTAACCCCAAATCGACCAATTGGGCAATCAACCCCCTCTAATCCAAAATCTAAATCTAAGGTCATTGTGATATCAAAGAAAATATTAAGTCCTAAACCTTAGAGAATCAAAATTCTCGAGTCATCCTACATCACATCATCCCAAACCCATGCTCATCAAATATCAAACATCATGAATCCATTTTACAATGATAGTCTTGTTGACCAAGACAAAATTGAAAACCTTGATGAAATCATCACAAGCAAGCTTTCCATAAACTACCCTCACCCATCTATAAACATGCAAGCACCTTATGACCATGCAATGGCTAGCACAATCTACCCCCCCGTGCCTAATTGCATACCTTATGGTTATCCTTATGCTACCCTTGACAATGGAAATCCATTATATCCACCATCCATATCCCAATACCCATCCTTGTATGAGGACCTTATCAGGCAGGCCTCCACATCTTATTAAAATTTGCCATCCTCTTATCCCTCTTATCCACATCCTTCATCCTTTTATCAACCACGTCCATTATATCATTATCCACCAACTCCACCATCCAATTCTCCTACTAAATCCAAATCATTATTCTCAAGTTTTCTCCAAGGATTCCTAGCCAAGGATCTTGAGCAAAATCGTAAAACCAAACTTTTGGAGTCATGCCACCCCACTCATCTAAAAACACCTAAATGTGTCATTGACAACACCCTCACCCACCTAACACCTATCAAAACCACACCATCCTCTTCCTCCTTCCTATCCAAAATCCTATCCCAAACATCTCCCACTCTCCATCTACTCAATTAGTGGAGTCTATCCAAATTCCAAATGAATTTAAACACCCCTCCAAACTACACCATCCGTGCAAATCCAACTATGACAAGACCCTAGTCCAAACCATGTCAAAACATCCAATCCCCATCCCAACCAAGATCCAAGCATCCCAACTCATCCCTTTCCTGATACCACACCATCTCCTATTGATCCTCCATCATCCCCTATTGATCCCCTACCATCCCCTATTGATCCTTTACCACTTCTTATCAACCCCATCCCAAATCCTTTATCCTATGCTCTTGGTCCCAATACCTTTATTTGTGGTGGTTCTCTCGTTGGAGAGGACTAATTTACATCCACCACCCATCCTCTCCCATCTAATAATGTACTTGTGTCTTGTTTCAAAAACAACAAACATCCCATTGCTCATCACATGCTCCAAAACATGAATTGTCAACGCAAAGACTTAGGCTTTCATGAATAAGGCATTTTGGAGCCCATCCATGTCAAAACTAACTCACAAATGCATGGCCCTAGTTATATATCTCAAGGAAAACAATCCAAAAATATTGTTACCACCTTCATGCCCCCTAAGGCAACTTCTTCCAATCCCAACGTAGGTGCCTCTTATCGCACCTCCAAACTATTTGTCACTATCCCCCTCCCTCATCATACAAATCCAAAAAGTATGCCACTATCCCTCTGTTGAAAATAATGAGATGCTTAGAGGGGGGGTGAATTGACACATACTAAAACTTAAATAGATATCAACAAATTAAACTAAATAACACATAGAACAGAAAGGGAATCATGCAACACAAGAATCAACACATGACACCAGTATTTTTATGTGGAAAACCCTAAAGTAGGGAAAAACCCCGGCGACTCTTAGTTCACAATATAGTATGCTCACTGCAAAATTGTTACAACTTTGTTTTAGGGCTTCAACCCAAGGAAGCTACTACTCCCTGATTTACAACTTTGATTTAGGGAAACAACCCAAGGAAGCTTCTACTCCCTGAATACTCAACTCACTACTATTGGATTTACAATGATGATACAAATACAAGGATTGCTATGGATAACACATCTATTATATGTTGATGGTGTAGTCTACTTTTTCTTGCTCAATACATATCTTCAAATTGATTTTACACACTTCATAACTTATCATCTGCTCTTTTATTTCACCTTCACCTTGTTTTTTTTGCAAATGAAAACTATCTTCTATAAATATCCTCTGCGACACATTAGAACATTGACTAGGTCGACATCATGATCAACATTAGATGAAACGTGTAGCATAACATAGGTCAGCCTCAACATAGGGTAAGTGCATGGAGTTGTGGGACCAAAAAGTTGCCACATGACTTTTTGGTCCCATGTAGAGGAAAATGTGAGCTTGTTATAATGCGCTTGTGTCTTTTTCTACTTAAAAGAAAAAAAAAACACTTATTTGCCCATACCTGCCAAAAATAGAGTTTGGAGAGAAAAACTAGAGTTTATATTGCGAATGCATTCAAGGAAGGGCAAATCAATCAAGTGAAAAGAGAGATCGACGTTTTCACGATGCCACCTCGCCAAACCCGCTCCCAAAGATGTCGTGAAGAAAATGTGGAGGGTCTAGCAGCCAAAGAAGGTAGGGTTTGATTAATTTTTGTGAGTTTGAAAATAATTTTTGACTTTTGCAATGTTTGATTAGTTTTCTATATTGAATTTCCAATTAATGAGGCAGGAGAAAACACAAATCCAGCTGAGGAGGGTCAAAACAACCCCAAAAACCCTCCAAACCCTCAAAATCCCCCACCTTCATGTCCTCACCATGAAAGAGATACTTGAGAAAACTATTTAGGGCAATTAGAAGAAAATAAAAGACATCTTCAAACCCTAATTGAAATGTTAAACAATCCAAGTGCAAGCATCGATCATAGGAGAGCGCTTACGAAGTCATTAGAGATAATTGTTTCTCACACCGAATCGGTGACAAAATAAATCACCAAATTTCGTGACTATAGGGAGAGGTGTCGACAATACTATGCCAACAAATTATCTTATGAACAAGTGAAGAATGAAAAATTACAAAACCTACATTATGTGCACACTTTATTAATCCTAAAACTGGCCAAAGATTAGAAGAGACTTGCAAATGGTTCCCTATTCATTGGTGTAGGAATCAAGATATATCCCAAAACTTTTGGGATAGATGGTACATGGTGTTTGATGAGCGTCCATGCAACAACAATGAGGTTCCACAATATTTCTTGAGGAAACTCCATTGTGAGTTTATCCTCAAGAAGATTCCCGATTGTTTTGACATTTGAGAGTTCTAGGACAAAGGTGGTGGCTCTACCCAAGATAGAGAGGGGGCTCAGTGAGACCAAAATCATGTACCTAGACCTCTTTTGAGGCTAGAACATGTGTCACTCCCTTCGACTTTGAAGGAGAGTGTTGAGGTGGAGACACTACATTCATTGACTGCTCTCACACAGTCTCTAGCACAACACGGTGATTATCTCACCTAGGCCAATGAGGGTGAGAGCGTTCATGTGGGAACCTGTGCGATTATGGGATGCATGACTCACATAAGGACTCTTGGCAGGATGTTGTGATGCAGGGGTAGCATCCAATGATGGACAAATCCATATTGGATGATATTGTTCTCATAGATGATGTATTACAACGTACATTTGGTATTGACTCTCATGTAATTTTTTACAAGTTTCATCTTGATTTAATATATTCTTATCTAAAATTTGTAATTAATTTTATATGACTATCTATATTATAAGTCAAAATTAATGTATGTAATGGTCTGCACAATGAAATTCTAGGGTCAGAGTCTTCATCCTGCCTTTGTTAGCCATCCATTGGTGGGTTATGAGAGGAGGTCAAGTCAGCAAGTATGTAATTTATCACATGATCGTAAATATTGTACATGTATCAATGGTAATATTCTTTAGTGACAATTTGATGAGTTCAACAGGGAGCTTCACCAACACCTCCATGGTTTCCTTGGTCCCCTGGACTCGAAACCACTTATACGGAGGTAAATTTAACCATTTGCAATCATTATGCATTTAAATAATGTTATGTATCTATTTTGGTCAAATAACCTTGAACTCTATTTTCAGTTGCTGAATATGGAGACTCCTCCTCATCTTCATGAGTCAGCACAGGCAGGCATTGTTGTAGCCATGTGGTCTTCAAATTCTTTGACCAAGGTATGAGCCAATAACATGAAAATGTCATTTTGTATTTCTTATTTTATCTCATGTCATTTGATGTACATAAATGATATTTACATTTAGTTAATTTTTCTTCTTAATGCTTCTCATAGGAGGTCACAACTCCAACCCATCCAAATGCGGACGAAGAGAGAGAAAAGATGATCGAGAGTGATCATTGGCCAGCGACAAGTGATTGATTACATATGTGATGTTATATATTTCATGTTTTCTATATGTTTAATTGTATTAATAGGTGGAGCTGCATAAATCTTTGTCAAGGAGGTCTACTCGATGGGAGAGAGAGGATGAGTCATTAGTTGGGTCTCCATCTTCACGGCCAAGCAAGGGACGCCAATTATTTGATAGAAGTCCATAGGAAACTAGATTTTGGGACATTTTTGTATGCCTGCATGGCTTTGTATACATACTTTTGTACATTACTGATGTATATTTTTATATATGCCTATATGGCTTTGTTTGGACATGCCTATATGGCTTTATATATAGACTAGATGTTATGTTCATGACATTATGTATATGATAGTTTATATTAAATATTTAATATGATGATCAATTATCGTTACAGGAATTTAGTTTTACACGTGCTAATTGCATATGATTGAAAGTTTATAAATCATTTTCAAATAATCCATTTTGTGCATATCTTGCAATCATTGCATTCCATGACACTGTGCATTTCTTTGAGGCATTGAATGTCATACAGTTCACACGCCTTGTCTATGCTTCCACAATTTCCATACATGTCTACAAGGGTAGCTGCAAATACAAATGTGACAAAATTCCTATATCCTTTATGCTTTGATGGTTGTCCACACCATGTTCCCCAGATCCCATTTTGGCATAAGCAAGGAGGATGTTGGAGAAGACGTGCCAATTGCATTTGGTTGAAAGTTTATTTTGTGCATTTTCTTGAAATTTTCTAAAGCCTTATGAAAAATCCATTTCGTGCATATCTTGCAATCATTGCATTCCATGAGACAACATTTCTTTGAGGCATCATGTCAAATAGTTCACATTCCTTGTATATGCTTCCACACTTTGCATACATGTCTCGCAGGGTAGTTGCAACTGCAACATTTGACAAAATTCCATATCCTTTATGCTTTGATGGATGTCTATATTGTGTTCCAAAGATACCATTTCCAAGGTTTTGGAATTTGGCTTTACACATGCCAATTACATTTTCTTGAAAGTTTATAAAGCCTTATCAAAAAATCCATCTTGTTCATATCTTGCAATCATTGCATTCCATGAGGTGACATTTGGTTGAGGCATCATGCCAAACAGTTCACGTGCCTTGTCTATGCTTCCACACTTTGCATACATGTCTCCCAGGGCAGTTGCAACTATAACATCTAACAAAATTCCCATGTCTTTTATCCTTTGATGGATGTCCATTTTGGCATAGGCAAGGAGGATACTGACTAAGGTTGTGGAATTTGGCTTTATACCCGCCAATTGTATTTTCTTGAAAGTTTATAAAGCCTTATCAAAAAAATCCATTTTTTGCATATCTTCCAATCATTGCATTCCATGAAATGGCATTTTCTTTCAAGGCGTCATGTCAAACAGTTCACGTACCTTGTCTATGCTTCCACACTTTACATACATGACTACTATGGTAGTTACAACTACAAGATCTGACAAAATTCCCATATCCTTTATGCTTTGATGGATACCCATACCATGTTCAAAAGATCCTATTTTTCCGTATGAAGGGAGGATGTTGGCTAAGGTTGTGTAATTTGTCTTTAAACCCGGCAATTGCATTTGCTTGAAATTTTCTAAATCCTTATCAAAAAATCCATTTTTTCATATCTTGCAATCATTGCATTCCATGTGATGACATTTCTTTGAGGCATCATGCCAAACAGTTCACGTGCGTTGTCTATGCTTCCACACTTTGCATACATGTCTCTGAGGGTAGTTGCAACTACAACATCTAACAAAATTTCCATATCTTTTATGCTTTGATGGATGTCCATATCGTGTTCCAAAGATCCCATTTTAGCATAGGCAAGGAGGATACTGGCTAAGGTTGTGGAATTTGGCTTTACATCCACCAATTGTATTTTCTTGAAATTTTATAAAGTGTTATAAAAAAAATCTATTTTTTGCATATCTTGTAATCATTGCATTACATGAGATGGCATTTCATTGAGGCATCATGTCAAACAATTCACGTATCTTGTCTATGCTTCCACACTTTGCATACATGTCTACTAGGACAGTTGCAACTACAAGATCTGACAAAATTCCCATATCCTTTATGCTTTGTTGGATGTCCATACCATGTTCCAAAGATCACATTTTGGCTTTACACCTCTCAATTGTATTTGCTTGAAAGTTTCTAAAGCCTTATTAACAAATCCATTTTGTGCATATCTTGCAATTATTGCATTCCATGAGATGGCACTCTTTGAGGTGTTTTGTCAAACAATTCATGTGCCTTGTCTATGCTTCCACACTTTGCATACATGTCTACTAGGCTAGTTGCAACTACAACAGATTTGACAAATTCCCATATCCATTATGCTTTGATGGATGTCCATACCATGTTCCAAAGATCCCATTTTGGCATAGGTAGGGAGGATGTTGGTTAAGGTTGTGGGATTTGATTTACACCTGCCAATCGCATTTGCTTGAAAGTTTCTAAATCCTTATCCACAAATCCATTTTGTGCATATCTTGCAATTATTGCAACTTATATACTTTGAGCTTAATTATTGTAAAAATATACACAATAAAAATTCCATAAATAAGGGTTTCCTTAAAAATCATTTTAGAGTTACAATAAAGCCATAGGTTTATCCTATAGCCCTTGCAAATATTTCAAATTCTTATAAGGTAACATTTTTCTCATATGCACATATATAATTGCTATCCACATATTCAATCAAAGTAAAGCATTTTCACTTTGTTCAAGTAAGGGCTAATAACAATACATCTTATCAATGAGACTATACACATGGAACTAACAACCACAACAATATTCAAGAGAAAACTAGTCATTTTAGAGGGCACTCTACTTTTTTCTTTACCATCATCTACAAATTCATTTCGAGCACATTAATAAAGCCTCTAGGGTTTGCCACTATGACTAACACAATGCCATTAACCTTCACCATTTAATGCTCATGTAGGATAAAGTCCAAATGTATAATACTTCTCGAGAAACCAAACCCTTTTCCACCATTCAAAATATAATCTACATAATATTCATCACAAGCAACTTCACAAACACCTTCAAAAACCCTTACCACTATTATGAAGCACAATCAACCCAAAGAAGTGACACTTGAGAACCCACTTGAATCCAACCATGTAATAAGGCTATAGTACCCAAAGCGAAGAAACAACTAGAAGACTCAATATTACACAAAATTCACCACAACCAAGTCTTCACCATGAAGAATACAAGCCCTCAAACATATTCATGATAACTTCAAGTGAAGTACACACCAAGAATGAGTAGTAAGATAAACCACAATGAAAGCCAAAAATCATGTGTTCTATCAAACAGTCCACGTGCCTTGTCTATGCTTCCACACTTTGGATACATGTCTACAAGAGCAGTTTCAATTACAACATGTGAGGAAATTCCTATATCCTTTATGCTTTGATGGTTGTCGATACACTGTTCCAAAGATCCTATTTTGGTAGAGATAGGGAGGATGTTGGCAAAGGTTGTGGAATTTGTCTTTATACATGTTAATTACATTTGCTTCACAACAAAGAATAGACACAATTAATGAATTATAGAATAGACACATCAAAGAATAGACACAATTAATGAATTAAACCCTTTTGTAACATGTTGCAACAGTGTTAGGAGATGGTTGCCTCAAGATAACTACATTTCTGCATTCAATACTGTTGTAACATTCTCCCTTTGATAAAATATGTATGGGGTTTTCTTAACCTACTATTCATGTAAAATTACAACTCCTATTTTAGCCATGATCATCCTAGATGGAATAGTGAATTCTTTGGGTTCCTAATGAGTTTTGTGATAATCTTAATAGGTTGTAACAGCAAGGCAATATGACACTCCAATCAAAGATAATGCCTTGCATATGAACAATTGATTTCCAATAATGACTCTAGATATGTGAATCATGTGTGATGAACTTGTATATAGCCCTGTAGATAATTCCTTGAATGCAATACAACCTTGATCTCCATATCCCTGCATCCCAAATAAGATCAAAATATCAGCCCTATTACATAAGTACAATGTGTAGACACTTAAAATTGTCCATGTCTTACAACATCACCTTGTCGACACATTAAGTGAGACATCTTCTAACATTTTGTCCTAATCCCACTCCTTATCCCATTTACCCCACTAGCCAATTAATTAAATAAATCCTATTTAATTAATTAATTTCCCTTCTCCCATTTTCCAACTAATTCAAATAAAATATTTGAATTTGTCCTCACCTTTCACCTCATTGCAACACATGTCACATACTACATTTTCCATTCAATGCCTTCGCATGACCAACTAATTTAAATAAAACATTATTTAAATTAGGCTAGCCCTATTCCATCCGCACACTTGTCACATGACTACAACTCCTTATGGAGTGGGAAACCCTATTCAATCTCAATCGTCCACATCATTCAAATCATATTTCAATCTTAGTCATTGAATCAAATCACTTATTTCCTATAAATCAAGCCTCACCCAAGCCATTTGGGGGGATCCATTCATTTCAACTACCCTCATGCTATCGAATTTCCTCTAGAATCATCCATCACTCCTCTTTCATTCTATTGTTATGCTGCTGAAATAGTGAGAAATCAAAATTCATCCTTCGATATTTTGCATTCCTATGCAAGATTGAGAATAGCAATGGAGGAGAGCCAAGCTTAGCATAGGGATTTGATTTAGTTTGCTTTGTCATTTGGATTTCTATGTCTATCTTGTACTCCATTGTGCTGTTAGGGTTTAATGATTGCTATTTGTGATTCATAGCTCTGATTTTCCCCTAAAACATTTGGTGAACCCGACGTGAATCTAACATTTCTTGTCAAGTTTTGGTGACCATCTTTTGTAGGTGGCTTCCTAACCTAAAACAGACCTCACTGTTGCGTACGGGAGGCCTCGCAGGTGAAGATTCACTTAAAATTTACTAGGTTTTGCTCCCTAGAATTTTTTTCGATATTTTTTTAACTAGCGGTCCATACAGTATGGATCAGCCGTACACCTCTGCAACTCCTAGATCTCCCCTATGCAGTATATCTCTTTTATGTCTTTGCTTGTTCACTAGTTTTTTTTCTTTGTTATTGTTTATTAGCTTTAGTGGCTTTGACAGCCAATGTTTTGTTAATGGCCTTGATTGCGACTATAATGACTAAGATCCCACCGCCGCTTGTGCCACTGTTTCTCCACTGCCACCTGCATTTGTACCTCCCGTCGCTCTGCAAACCCCATCACCACTCACTATCCAAACCCTAGCCCCACCACTAGTTTTTCACACTATTGTTGACTTTGAAACCCTAACCCCCACTTTCGTCACCTCCTACGACAACTCCCAAATGCCCAAATCCTCTGCATCACCACTCCTAGCTAACCCTACAACTCCTAGTCGTCACCACCACCCAATCATCTGTCGACTACTAGCCTTAAACACTAACCTCCGCATAGTCCCTTTCTTCTCTATCGCCACCACTGGTGGCGACCAGCTCCTCTCTGCTCAACCTTGTCTGTTGGTCACCACCATTTAATCCCCCATCACAATCTTTGTTACCACCGAAAGCCTCCTTACCATCGAAGCCTTTGGTTACCACTATTGAAGCCGTGGTCTGCTAAAGCCTTCATCACCAGGTCATCTTCTGCCCATGTGACCAGGCCGTTGCAGATCTTGGCCTTTGGTCGCAGCTTTCACAGGGGGAGCTGGCTAGAACATCTGCCCCCTTCCTTGCCTTCCTTTTTTAATATTTGCCTTCATGTGACCCCTGGTCATATGGATGACCAGGGGTGTGGCTAACCCAGACTGCCCAAACTAATGGCTAGACTTCCTTAGCCGCTGCATGTGACCAAGCTTAGCTTAATAGTTAGCAGTTAACACTAATTGCTAGGTCTGTATTATCATCCTCCTAGAGCTCTAAATAGGGCATTTTTTCTTTTGACCATAACTTTCACATACAAAGGTGAAATTTAACGAAACAAGCGGTGTTGCAGAGCTGACTTGTCTAGCTATGTAGTGGAGAGGAATTTTTTAGGTGAGTGTACCATTTTCATCATTTTTTAAGTCAAAGTCAACCTTGCATACAAACTTCAAATGAGAATATCTCTTGCAAATTTCATTCATTTTTCACAATTTTTTATAAAAACTGTATAGAATTTCATCTAGTTTCTGTTCATGCTATTTATTCTATTGTATCTATTCATCTACATTATATTTCATTAGATTCTTCATTTTTCATATAACACTTGGGTTTGCAAGTTTACTTATTCTTTCTTGGTTTTGATGGCTTCTAAGTGATCACAAGGAGTTGTAGCAGCATTAGGATCAGCTACAACAATAGATTGGGAAGTGAATTTTCTAGGTGCACTCATTTCATCTTTCATCTCTCAGTTGATCAAATCATCTTGCTTTTCTTCACACTTCAATTTGGGCCTTAAAAAGAACATCTTGTTTGCTATCACATTTGGATTTGGGCTCTAAAACGAACCATTGTCTTCCTTCACATTTTGTCTTTGGATTAAAACAAACAAGTGCTTGCATTGCTTGGTGAACTTGAGTGAGATTGAAGGTGTGTATGCTCTTCTCATGCGCTTCATGTGATCTTGAGAATCAAAAACACCTTTCATCCATTCACCTTCACACCACACATTTCATTTTCTAAGGGGAATTTACATTTCAAGTCTGAATCTAGTGTGCATGTGTATGCTCTCTCCTCTCACCGTAAGGTGATCTTGGAGATCAAAAACACCCACTAGATTTACTTTTGTTACCCTTCCTAGGAGGCCTACTTGGAGATACACCACTCCAAGGGACGACCTCAACTCTAGAATTCTAGCGGAGTCTAAATAGCGAGGTGTGAATCAAAAGACACCCTCTTGGAAGTCAAAATCTTGTCTCTTGGGCTAAGCCCCCAAGAATTTTATACCTTGGGGAAGTGAAGGTGAAAGGTGGGCTACCCCTTTCTCCCGGATGTTTGGCATTAATTCTCTTTCATTTCATGAAATTGGGCCCCCCGTACCTTGAGTATATTGGGGACATCCTTAGTTAAACTCATGCATCCTAGAGTAAGACCTATTTGGCCACACCTACTTGACTAATCTTAGGATTGTTGATGTGTCTTAAAATGTCTTCCTAATCATCACACTCAAATTTCAAATTCAAACTTGCTTATGTGTCTTGTGTGTGTGATTCATGCATGTACATGTGTAGTCATTTGTTTACAAATTGCCAAGTCAAGACATCAACACAAACACATAAACACATCATTCTAAACATTCTTGCCAACACATTCATTCTAAGTCATTGTCATCCTAATCAAAGCCCTAATCATTTTGCATCATCATCCTAATCACTTTATCCTAATCATTCCACATCATCATTCTAGTCCTAGTTAATCACTCGTCAAAATGGTCCTAATCCTTAGCAAGCCTATGCCAAATCAAAGACCCAAACTCTTACTTCGATGGGACCCTCCCAGTTCAATTGATGACAAGAATCATGTTTCATACCTTGAGGAACAAGATGAAATACGAAGATACAAAGACATGTGTAACTCCATGCCAACACTAGAGAACAAGGTCATAGCACCACATCTCCAATCCACCATCCAAACACTTCACCAAATGCCACAACCCCTAAACCAACAAACCATACAACAACTACAAGACACCATCCAACCAATTCGACAAAATCAATCACATCTAATACAACTCCTAGTCAAAATCCAACAATTCGTAGCCACTTGTCAATCCCAAACACAACCACAACATCAAAAAAGTCCACCTCAATCCTATGTGTCATCCCCTTCCACTTCATACCAATCTAATCCATTCATCTATCATGTCAATCTTACATCAACCTATCAATTCATTCCACAACAATAACATGTGAGCATAAGTCACCCCTTGAAACAAGATTAAGTGCCTTCAAGTTCTAAGGCCACCTTTGACAAGGGAAACACCAATCTAGCTCATGCATCCTATAAGTATCTTCCATCACCATCTAATCACATTCCAATCCAAGATCCTCCTAGTTCTACCCCAACACCACCATGCAATCCACTTGCCAATCCATCAACTCCACGTCCTAAGTTGAAACATTATTAAAAAAAAACCTATGGAGTTATCCAAATCCACCAACCCATTCAACCCCTTTGACCTTCCCCCTAATCAAAGTCAAAATCCTAAGCCTACAAATCCTTCCATCCCTTTTATTCCTCCACCATGGGATCTTTCCACTTCACCAAATCTTAATCATAAGTCCACAACTTCCACCCTTATTATCCATCCATTGTATTGTCCATTCACCCATACCTTTATGAAGGATGTGATCCATTGGCTACTAGCAAGAAATAAACTATGTCTCCAAATACCCATCCTTAATCCTATCAAAGAGTCCTCAAACATCATGTCCATCCCTTCAACCGCATCGTGTAGTCCACTACCCAATGAGCCTATTGAAGAGTCATCCACTTCCACTTCCACCCAAAGTCAAGAGTTATGTCAAGGGTATAATCCTAAGCATGTGGAAACATCAAGCCCTCATTCTAATCAAGATCAAATCACCTCCATTCAACCCATCCATAGCATACTTGATCCAATATATGATCAAGATCCCCTCCATGATCAATAAAACCATGATGATCCTCTTAGCCATCTTTATGCATTCCATGGACAGGAGCTTATCACTCCACCTATTCATAATCCCACAACAATATCCACTTCCCTTGATGATACACATGCCTCCCAAGAACTCATAGATGATCAAACAAATATCTTGGATCTTAGCGAACATAATGATAATCAAGATCCTAATGATCCTTCCTCATCCACTATCAACCATATTTCAAATCCATCATATCCTATTGGTCTTACCACCTTCCTCCATGAATGTTCTTCCTTGGGACAACAACAACCTTTATCTACCACCTCACCCTCTCCATCAAATAATGATATCAAGTCGAGTGTTCAAAACACCCCTAGTCCCATTGTTCATCGCATACTCCAAAATGAACTATCAAGGTAAAGGCTTAGGCCTTCATGAACAAGGTATTTTGGAGCCCATCCTTCTCAAAGTTCCTCCACACTCATATGGCCTTTGATATACACCCCAAGGTAAACAATCTCAATATGTTGGTACTTCCTCCATTCCTCCTAAATTCACCACTTTCCATCACAAATCCTATCATACTCCCAAAACATATGTTGCCATTCCACCTCCATCATCCTACAAGCCCCAAAAGCATGCGACCATACACCTTCCACCATCCACTTTACCTCCACTACTTCCAACTCCTAATATCCCTCCATCCACTCTACCACCATTTCTCCCAACTCCTAATATCCCTATCATTCAATCCCCTTATCCATCCATTCATAAGCCCCCTCACATTCCCAATCATGAACATCAAATGCACACATCGTCTAAACATGAAGCTTCCACCAATTCCAAGGGATTCAAAAATAAAAATTTAGATGCCTCTACCCACAAAACTAAAAACCATAAAAATCATAATGTCAAGGTACAATTAATGCAAACAATTAAAGAAAAATACATCCAAAAGGCTACCCAAGCCCATACCTTCACAAGACAAGGTCAAAACTACAATGGTTTGGGCACCTAAGAAAAAATAAAGCAAGTCGAATGAAGCATCCACATCTCAAAAATCCCAACAATCCTCTTCCATTCAAAAATCCCATTCCATCCAAAAAATTTAAATTCCTTCATCCCACAAGCAAAATAAAAATCATAAAAATCCTAAGTCTATGTGGGTACCTAAATCACTAAATCAACCATCCCATAAGCAAACATGCCCATTGATTCATACACCTCCTCCAATTCAAAAGCTTCAATGTTTATCACAGTGTGTGCAACCATTGTTCTTGGTTCCCTTTCATTCCCCAACATTCCCACATACTTCCATATCCCCATCTTTCAACCATTATCCTACATATTTCACCAATCACCTTCCTATGGTCCATGCTTTTGGATAAACCTTTCATCCATCCTTTTACATAAAATCCATCCTAATCCACTATTCTTCCTTCCCTAATCCACATCATAATCCACTATCTACCAAATCCATTTCCCTTTCATGCAATCCCCTACCAACATCTATGAGCATAATAACATTTGACATGGTCCATGCATGACATTCACCTCTAATGGGACAATATCACCTTTCATGGAACTAGACATTTAAGTCCCTCTTTTCCATATCCACCCATCCCATCCAAATATTCAAAAAAAAGAAAAAATCAAAAAAGTAAAAAAAAAAACAAAAGAAAAATAGTAAAGAGAAATCCCTTCATCCAATGGTGAAAACCACCCTTGGTGGCACCTTGGATAAGTACCATGATGAAAACCTGGCAAACATGCATCATGTGTAGGTTGATCTTCTATATCACTTTCACTTGGGGCACGTTGTCTCATCCAAACTATCTATCCTACCATATCATTTCCTATCCTATCTTACCATCCTTATCCATTATACCATATACCTGTCATATTGAGTCCATTCATCCTCCCTTCCTCCTTTTGATCTTGATAAAGACATTGGGCAAAATGTTGAAAAATGCTTTGGATATCTCTTGATATGCCTTATCCTTCCAAATAAATCCTATCATTATCCTCTTGTCATAATCTTTGTCATGAAAAATCCTAAGCATCACACCTAGAATGGGGCATGTTATTCATATGCGACATAGTCTTTGGAGATCACATCCTTACTATCTTACACATACATCCATTTATCGTGAGCTTTCCATCCTATCGCCGCCCCCCCCCCCCCCCCCCCCACATCCATTATCCAATCCCATTATTCATCCTTGCACCTAGACTTGGTTTTCCTTTGTCATTGGTATCTATCACAAAGGCTACCCAAATTGTAATCCACTGACATCCCAAAACATTAAAAAACCCAAAAAAATTAAAACATTTTAAAAATCCAAAAAAATTAAAACATTCAAAAATCCAAAAAAAATCAAAACATTTCAAAAATCACAAAAATAAATCAAAACATTTCAAAAATCCAAAAACATCAAATATTCCCAAAATCAAAAACACAAAAAAAAAAACTCAAAACATTCAAAAATACAAAAAAAAAAAAAAAATCCAAAACACAAAAAATCAAATATCCAACTAAAATCCAAGCAATAAAGTCAATCCAATCATCAACTCAATTCAAATCAATTATGAATCAATTTCCAAAAATCAAATCACATCAATCCCATTCATCAAATCATTCCAATCAAATCAATCTCCCAATTCTTCAAGTCAATCATCAATTCAATTATTCAATCATCAATCCAATTCATCAAATCAAATCATCAATTCAATTCTCCAATAATCAATCCAATCATCAATTCACTTCTTCAATTCATCAAATCCAATTCTTCAAGTCTAATCATTAAATCAATCCAACTCATTAATACAATTCATCCAATCAATTCATCAATTCTTCCAATCAATCCAATTACCAATCCTTCATCAAATCATCCAATCTAATCAATTCTCAAATGATCAACCAAATCAATAAATCAAATCAATTCTTCCAATCATCAATTCAATTCTTCCAATCACTCAACCAAATCAAATCAATCAATCAAATTCATCATGTCAATCAAAATCAATCAAATCAATCCAAGCAATGATCCAAAATGTAAGTCATCCTTAATTCATACCAATCAAGTTAATCAATCTTGTCAAATCATCCAATTGCATCCTTGGTCTTGATCCTATCTTTGTAAACCTAATCAATAAATCAATTAATCAAATCCTGGTGTTGATTCGCATGGCCAATAACACTAGTGTCAATTAATCATATCAATTATCTTATACAGGATGTTGCATTGTCGAAACCAGATCAGGCGTTTTATACAACATGTTTTATTTCCTGAAACCAGACACAATCATCAATTAATCATTATCAATCGATCATTGGTATACATCTTGACAGGGGCAATACCTTGTTTGTTTTTGTATCATTTGTGCGTGCTTGCTTACGTGTGTTATCATTTTCATATTGCATTTGTATCACATCCATATCATTCTAGCTAATATTCATATCTTGTGTATGTTGGAATAGCTTTTTGCATTATCCTTTGCATCTAAGGTCATATCATACCTTTTGTGGATTAGGACTTTAATGCTCTAAGTTTTCTTCCTCATATGTCTAGATAAGGTTGTATTACACTAGGTGCATAAGACACATCATCACCTTGGTCCTTGTGCCTTGGTGCATAACGTCTAGTGCTATATCAAACTTCATGATTGCTCACCTTCATTGTAGCATAACATATCACTCTTTTCTTCTATCCATTCCCTTATTTCTCTTCCTTGGCCAATCCATTTCATTTCGAGAGCATACCCATGTTTGTCCAACCCGCCTATCCTCTCAAGGGGGCATCATCATCCTATTCTTATATCATCATCATTTTCTTCTATCCATACCTTATCTTCTTTGAAATGATGTTACTTCTCTTAGTCGCAACATCATTTCAAAGAGGAGCAAAATGTAGACACTTAAAATTATCCATGTCTTACAACATCATCTTGTCGACACATTAAGTGAGACATCCTGTAACATTTTGTCCTAATCCCACTCCTAATCCCCTTTACCCCACTAGCCATTTATTTTCCCTTCTCCCATTTTCCAACTAATTCAAATAAAATATTTGAATTTGTCCTCACCTTTCACCTCATTGCAACACATGTCACATACTACATTTTCCATTCAATGCCTTCGCATGACCAACTAATTTAAATAAAACATTATTTAAATTAGGCCAGCCCTATTCCCATCTGCACACTTGTCACATGACTACAACTCCTTGTGGAGTGGGAAACCCTATTCAATCTCAACTGTCGACATCGTTCAAATAAGATTTCAATCTTAGCCATTGAATCAAATCGCTCATTTCCTATAAATCAAGCCTCACCCAAGCCATTTGGCGGATCCATTCATTTCAAGTAAACTCATGTTGTCAAATTTCCTCTAGAATCATCCATCATTTCTCTTTCATTCCATTGTTATGCTGCTGAAATAGTGAGCAATCAACATTCATCCTTTGATATTTTGCATTCCTATGCAAGATTCAGAAGAGCAATGGAGGAGAGCCAAGCTTAGCATAGGGATTTGATTTAGTTTGCTTTATCATTTGGAAATTTCTATGTCTATCTTGTACTCCATTGTGCTTTAGGGTTTAATTGTTGTTTGTGATTCATAGCTCTGATTTTCCCCTAATACACAATGATCAAACTAGATTGTACTCATACAAATGAATGAAATCAAATCCCTAGCCATTAGTTTATGCAATTAGATCTAACTCTCAATTGAAATTCTTCATTTAAATCATACAAGATCTGGAAAAGATGAACATCCAACACCATGAGGGCCTCCAAACTCTTTCCACTACCATAAACTATAAAGCGCTAGGCTGAAAATGCTAATTCAGGCAAGGAATTTCTAATTTTTCTCTATAATAATGCCTTCAATATGCAAAACAACTACATTTTGATAAAAGAAGAAAATGTTAAGACTTTGCCAAAAATCTTATGATGTTCAAAAACTCCATGCACAAGCTTCTGAAGGGTAACTTGGCTGTCATTTATAAAGCAAATGGATTAAATATGTGTCCTCAACACCTTGTCCATACATGTGTATTGAAGTTTCATTACATGTGTATTGTAGTGGAAAGGTGTTAGGAGTGACATTTTGCATTCCATAGCTCATCGGGCCAATCTGAATATGCCAACACATCGGGGTGGATGGGTAAATGCCAGGGGAGGTCTCATTTTGTGTGCCAAGCATCCCAGTCATTTAGGGTAGTAGGCTACCGACAAAGTCCCTTAGGATCCCTAAGACCAAAAAACTGCCAAACTATGACGGAACAATTCTCAGAATTCATGATAGTTGGGAATGTTCCATTTAAACCTACAGGTGCAAGTGGGGTCCGTCCACAATAACCTCCTTCGGTTTTGGTCAACTCTAGTCTGTTTGACTGTGTCGAAATCAAATGCATTCTTACAAAATGCTTCAGTTTCATGTAGTGGAAAGGTGTTAGGAGTGATATTTTTACATTCCATAGCTTGTGGTGTTGAACCAACTATGCCAACGGGTTTGGTTAGGTGGGTAAATACCAAGGGATGTCTCGTTTGGTGTGCCAAGGGTCCCAGTCATTCGAGGCAGCAGGCTACCCGCAAAGTCACTTAAGATCCTAAGAGCAAAAACTACCAAACTTTGATAGAGCAGTTCTCAAAATTTGTGGCAGCTGGGAACATTCTATTTAGACCTATAGGTGTACATGGGGTCCATCCACAATAACCGCTCTCAGTTTTGGTCAACTCCAGTCTGTTTTACCGTGCCGAAATCAAATGCATTCTTCCAAAATGCTTTAGTTTGATGCAATGGAAAGGTGCTAGGAGTGACATTTTGCAATCCATAGCTCGTGGGGCTAAACTGACTCTTCCAATGTGTCAAGGTGGGTCGTTAAATGCCAAGGAAGGTCTTGTTTTGTGTGCCAAGGGTCCCAGGCATTCGAGGCAGCAGGCTACCAGTAGAGTCACTTAAGATCCTAAGAGCAAAAATTGCCAAACTATGATGAAGTAGTTATCAAAATTCGTGGTAGCTGTGAATGTTCCATTTGGACCTACAGGTGCACATGGGGTCTATCTACATTGACCTCTCTCTATTTTGGTCAACTCAAATCTGTTTGATTATGCTGAAATCAAATGCATTCTTACAAAATGCTTCAATTTCATGCAACATAACCTTTCCATGTGCCATATTTTTTGTTCTGCTTGTCGTGGGGCTGAACCAACTATGCCAATTCCTTGGGGTGGGTAGGTAAATGCTAGGGGATGTCTTATTTTGTGTGCCAAGTGTCCCATTTGTTCAGGGCAGCAGGCTACCGGCAAAGTCCCTTAGGATCCCTTAGACAGAAAAATTGCCAAATTATGACGAAGCAGTTCTCAGAATTCATGGTAGCTGGGAAAGTTCTGTTTAGACTTATAGGTGTGCATGGGGTTCATCCACAATAACCTCTCCCAATTTTGGTCAACTCAAGTCTGTTTGACTGTGCCGAAATCAAATGCATTCTTGCAAAATGCTTTAGTTTCATGCAATGGAAAGGTGCTAGGAGTGACATTTGCATTCCATAGCTCATGAGGCTGAATCGACTACGCCAACACGTCGAGGTGGGTGGGTAAATGCTAGGGGAGGTTTCGTTTGGTGTGCCAAAGGTCCCAGTCGTTCAAGGCAATAGGCTACCGACAAAGTCACTTAAGTTCCTAAGAGCAAAAAGTGCCAAACTTTGACGGAGTAGTTCTGAGAATTTGTCGCAATTGGGAACATTTCATTTAGACCTACAGGTGCACATGGTGTCTGTCCACAATAACCTCTCTCAGTTTTGGTCAACTCAAATCTATTTGACCATGTCGAAATCAAATGCATTCTTGCAAAATGTTTCAGTTTCATGCAGAACAACCTTGTCAGGTGGCATATTGTTTGTTCTGCTCATCGTGGGGCTGAACCGATTGTGCCAACGTGTTAGGGTGGGCAATTTAATACTAGGGGAGGTCTCATTTCATGCACTAAGTGTCCTAGTCATTTGGGGAAGCAGGCTACTGATAAAGTCCCTTAAGATCCCTAAGACCAAAAAACTACCAAACTATGATGGAGTAGTTCTCAGAATTTGTGGTAGATAGGGACATTCTATTTAGACCTACAAGTACATGTGGGGTCTATTCGCAATAACCTCTCTCAATTTTGGTCAACTCTGAAAGGAAGCTAGGTGTGCGGAAATCGCTTCCTACACTAATCTAATGAGGAGAGATGAGTGCAAATTCTTTTTAACCTTTACAATTACAAAATGTTTAACACAACAATAGAGATATTGCATCAATACACAACACAAGAATGTAAGACAGAAGAAGAGAGACAAAATATAAAACGTGGGGAAAACCCTTATCGGGTGAAAAACCCCACACTCCAAAACCTGCACAATGTATTATCAAAACTGTAATGGTTTACAATAGACTTGCAATGCAAGCTCTTAGGAGTCTTCGACACTCATATCTAGAGATAATCCGGCAGCATGACAGTACTTGTCAATCACATACTACATCTCCTCTAAAAGCACCTGTTTATAAAGAAGTTACAAGACAAAAAATGAGCCTATCTTGAGATGGGCGTCCAACATGGCCTCATGACCCAAAATCCACTCCTAGGGACATTTGTCCAACACTACAGGGTGTTCATGACACTTGTCATATCACCCCATCCCAAAGAAGTCACCTATTCCCAAGTTGGGCTATGACAGATACTCTTACGACTGTCATAGAATCTGTCATAACTGTTATATCTTACAACTGTAAGAGAATCTGTCATACACAGGCTAAAAATAGCATATTCTCTTACGATATGTCATAACCCTCTTTAGGGCGCCCAAAGATGCTTTCTTCCAAGATGCCTTGTGACACATGTCTTCACCTATCATAGAACATTCCATTTTCGACTCTTACGCATCATAGATTCTGTCATAAGAATTTGTCATAACCATTTCGGTCAAGATTCACTTACACACTAGTCAAGATGCCGACACATGACAGAAAACCTCTACCACACAAAAGGGATGCCTATCTCCACATGGAGTGAGTTGACCATCCTAGTCATCTTACAAGTGGAATGACAACTCACCATGCCACTTCACACTAAATGACAAAATAAGATGTGCAACAAAATTACAACATAAGCTAAATAAATAAATACATTACAAATAATAAATGCAAGGAATTACCAAGGTTGAGACACCTTAATTCCCAACATTCTCCCACTTGTCAAACATCTTGTAAGAGCTAATGGAAATAATAGGATTTAATTGCTATAGATCAAGAGGCCCATAGACTCCGAACGCCATCTGAACTTCTCTGTACCCACTGGTTTCGTCAATGCATCTGCAACATTCTTAAAAGTGTCTACCTTCTCCAAATTCACCTTCTCATCCTCTACCATGTCTTGCATGAAATGAAATTGTACATCAATATGCTTTGTTCTGGCATGGAAAGCTAGATTCTTTGCTAGGCAAATCGCACTCTGACTGTCACAACAAATCATAATTTGTCCTGCATCAACACCAATATCTGAACATAATCTCTTAAGCCAAATGGCTTCCTTACAAGCATGAGTTGCTACCATATACTTAGCTTCTGTCATGGACAAAGCAACCACAGGTTGTCGCTTACTCATCCAACTAATTGCATCACCGAACATAGTGAACACATAGGCACTGGTAGATCTCCTGCTATCAATGTCACCCGCCCAATCAGAATCCATGAATACAAACTAAATGTGGAGGTCCTGTAGGATTACCATGATAGCATATGGAATACTTGGAAGTACCTGTCAAATATCTGAACACTCTCTTTACTACATCCCAACGTACCCATCCAAGATTAGCCATAAATCGACTAAGGACTCCCACTGCTTGGGCAATGTTCGGTCTTGTGCAGACCATAGCATACATGAAATTGCCAACAGCACTAGCATAAGGTACTCTGCTCATGTCCTCCACCTCACTAGGAGATTTTGGACAATCATTAACAGACAACTTTTTCCCCAAAGAAATAGGAACACACAATGGTCTACAATCTGCCATGTTGAACCTATCCAACACGGTCTTCACATACTTACTCTGGCTTAACCAAAGTTTTATGTTAGCTTTGTCTCTTATGATTTCCATTCCCAGAATGTACCGAGTTGCCCCTAGATTTTTCATCTCAAATTGTGTTGAGAACTGAGACTTCAAATCAGAAATCATATTCTTACCATTCCCAATTAACAATATATCATCAACATACAATGCAATAATGAGAATGCGATCATTGTCAAATTTATAATACACACAAGGATCTGATTTTGATCTCAGAAATCCAATCGACAACACAAAGGCATCAAACTTCAAGTACCACATCCTAAAAGACTGCTTCAAACCATACAAAGACTTTTTCAACTTGCAAACCAAATTTTCTTTACCTTTCTCTATGTAATGCTCTCATTGTGACATGTAAATCTCTTCCTCCAAATCACCATGAAGGAATGTTGTCTTCACATCCATCTGCTCCACCTCTAAGTCATAAGTTGTTGCAAGAGATAATAGGAACCGAATAGATGTCAGCTTTGCAACGGAAGAGAAAATTTGACCATAATCAATTCCCTCCACTTGTGAATACCCCTTCACAACTAGTCTGGGCTTGTACTTTTCAACACTGCCATCTGCACCGAATTTCTTCTTGAACACCCATTTGCATCCAAAAAGTTTCCATCCTTCAGGCAAAGGCACCAAATCCCATGTTTTATTCTTTTTCAAAGAAGCCATCTCATATTCCATGGCCTCCTTCTAGGAACCTGCATCTTTCATGCCCATAGCCTTTGTCACAAGTCTAGGCTCATCAGTGTTAGTAAGCAAGGCAAAAGCACAGCTAGAATCAAGCAATGAATAACCAAACCTATCAAGTTGCTTTCTTGTTTGTCTAAACCTCCTCAATGGTTGAGGTTGATGTTTTGCTTCTTCTTCTGAACTTTCAGAGCTGCTAGAGCTCTCCTCATCATCAGGTCTCACAGGGTCTGTCAATTCAGTCTTCTTAGGGGTAGAAGGAAACTTAACCACATCCTCTTTCTTTTCTGTTTCTTCTAGCTGTAGAACAACAGGAGAAGGTGTTAGCTCTCTAAAAATAACACTTTCTCTATACAACACTTTTTCAGCCATAGGATCCCAAAGCTTGTATCCTTTCACACCGACACCATAGCCAATGAAAATACACTTAACAACCTTGTTCTCCAATTTAGACCATTTCTCCCTAGGCACATGTGCATATACCTCACAACCAAAAACATGAAGATGTCTAACTGAAGGCTTCTTACTAGACCACACCTCCATATGTGTCTTACCAACAAGAGCTATTGTAGGAGACCTGTTCACCAGGTACCAAGCAGTGGCTAGAGCTTCAGCCCAAAACTTTTGTTCGAGGCTTGCTCCACTAAGCATACTCCTAGCCTTCTCCATCAGTGTCTTGTTCATCCTCTCTGTAACTTCATTTTGTTGCAGGGTGCATGGAGTTGTCTTATATCTTTCAATCCCATGCTCTTTACAGAACTTATCGAACTCTGCCGAACACAACTCACCGCCGTTATCAGTTCTCAAACACTTAATCTTTTTATTAGTCTGATTCTCAACAAAAGATTTAAACTCTTTGAACTGACTAAAGACTTCAAACTTACTTCTGAGAAAAAAAAATCCATGTCCTTCTACTGTAATCATCTATGAAAGATACAAAATATACAGATTTGGAAATCAAAGGAACACTAATAGAACCAAACACATCAGAATGAATAAGATCCAATACACTAGAAGACTTGTGAGAACTAGAGTAAAACTAAACACGGTTCTGCTTTCCATATATACAATGTTCGCAAAAGTTAAACTCGGGATTACAATCATTTAACCCCTCAATGAGGTTTTTATTTTTCAGGGTTCTAAGACCCTTCTCACCAATGTGACAAAATCTCATATGGAATAACATTATCTTTTCAGCAAGAAGCTTAACTTCCAAAGCATGAGCACCCTTGGGTACACAAGATGCACTACCATCAAAATTTGTTATAACAAATTTCTTCACTGCTTGTTTAGATGGTGGGGATGAAGTGACTGCAGATCTTTTCTTCGAGTCAAAAGAACTATTGCATTGTGAAGTGCATGTCTCCAGTTGAAATAGAGTACCTCTCCGAGTACCCTTTGTAAGCACCATAGATCCTCTAGTCATCTTGCATCCATCCTTCGAAAAGACAACCTGCACACCTGCATCATTCAACATACTTACAGAAAGTAGGTTCCGTGCCAAGCCTGGTATGTGCATAACCCAAGTGATCCCCTTCACTCATCCATCAGGGAATCGGATTAAGACTCTTCCACAACCAATAATCTTCAGATGAGAATCGTCACCCAGGTACACTCCACCATCCAACTCTTCATACTTTGTGAACCAACTTTGATGCGAGGTCATGTGGAATGATGCACCAGAATCTATCAACCACACATCATCAGATGTATGGGTGGCCAGGGTTGCGATGAAGGCATCATCATCATCTTGTGACTTGTTAGAATCTAAATCTAGGGCATTCTTCTTCTTCTTTTTCTTTTCCTCTTTGCATTCCTTTTGGAAATGCCCAGTTTTGCCACAGTTCCAACAAAGAGCCTTGGACTTTCCAGGAGATTTGGATCTACCCTTCTCAGCTTTCTTGTCCTTCTTTTTCCCTTTCTCCTTGGGTCTTCCACAAACCGCAAGAGCCTCTTTTGCTACCTCAAAAGACTTTCTCTGCATCTCTTCAGATAACAATGAAGATACCACTTCATCCATTTTGAAAGTGGATATGGTGCTCCCAATAGCCATAATAAAATGATCCCATGAGTCTGGCAAAGAATAAAGCAAGGTCATACAACGATTCTCCTCCTCCATCCTCACACTAATGGATGTCAACTATGTAACTAACATGTTGAAAGCATTCAGGTGATCTCCAACAGATCCTCCATCCTCCATCCTCAAAGAATACAACTTCTTTCTCAAAAAAAGCTTGTTCACCAAGGATTTGGCTTGATAAACATCTCCAAGCTTCTTCCAAAGGTCTTTCGTGGTCTTCTCCTCATGGACATTTAATAGGACAGAATCAGCTAGACTGAGTCTTATGAGACCCTTAGCCTTCTAATCTTTGGGATCCCAATCAACTTGTGCCATTGCAGTTGGTTTTACACCAGATACGGTTTCCCATAGGTCTCAATCAACAAGCATGTCTTCCATCTTAAGTTTCCATAACTCAAAATTTGTGCCATTGAATTTCTCCACCTCTAATCTTCCGGATGTGCCTGCCATCTCCTTCTTGCAACAAGATTATAGAATACTCTGCACAAATCTCCCACTCAACCTAAGATTAGCTCAAAAAACCCATGCCCAACAACTAGGACCGAAGGTGATCAAGCTCTGATACCAACTGAAAGGAAGTTAGGTGTGCGAAAATCGCTTCCTACACTAATCTAATGAGGAGAGATGAGTGCAAATTCTTTTTAACCTTTACAATTATAGAATGTTTAACACAACAATGGAGATATTGCAGCAATACACAACACAAGAATGTAAGACAGAAGCAGAGAGAGACAAGATATAATGTGGGGAAAACCCTTATCGGGTGAAAAACCCCACACTCCAAAACCTGCACAATGTATTATCAAAACTATAATGGTTTACAATACACTTGCAATGCAAGCTCTCAGGAGTCTTCGACACTCGTATCTGGAGACAATCCGACAGCATAACAGTACCTGTCAATCACATACTACATCTCCTCTAAAAGCACATGTTTATAAAGAAGTTACAAGGCAAAAAATGAGCCTATCTTGAGATGGGCGTCCAACATGGCCTCATGGCCCAAAATCCATGCCTAGGGACACTTGTCCAACATTGCAAGGTGTTCATGACACTTTTCATATCACCCCATCCCAAAGAAGTCACCTATTCCCAAGTTGGGCTATGACAGATACTCTTACGACTGTCATAGAATCCGTCATAATTGTCATATCTTACAGTTGTAAGAGAATCTGTCATACATAGGCTAAAAATAACATATTCTCTTACAACATGTCATAACCCTCCTTGGGGCGCCCAAAGATGCCTTCTTCCAAGATGCCTTGTGACACATGTCTTCCCCTGTCATAGAACATTCCATTTTCGACTCTTACGCATCATAGATTTTGTCATAGGAATCTGTCATAACAATTTCGGTCAAGATTCACTTACACACTAATCAAGATGCTGACACATGGCAGAAAACCTCTACCACACAAAAGCGATGCCTATCTCCACATGGAGTGAGTTGACCATCCTAGTCATCTTACAAGTGGAGTGAGAACTCACCGTGCCACTTCACACTAAATGACAAAATAGGATGTGCAACAAAATTACAACATAGGCTAAATAAATAAATACATTACAAATAATAAATGCAAGGAATTACCAAGGTGGAGACACCTTAATTCCCAACAAACTCCAGTTTGTTTGACTATGTCGAAATCAAATGCATTCTTGCAAAATGCTTCAGTTTCATGTAGTAGAAAGGTGCTAGGAGTGACATTTTGTAATCCATAGCTCGTGAGGTTGAACCAACTATGCTAATGGGTCGGGGTGGGTTAGTAAATACCAAGGGAGGTCTCGTTTGGTATGCCAAGGGTCCCAGTCATTCGAGGCAGCAAGCTACCAGCAAAGTCACTTAAGATCCTAAGAGCAAAAATTGCTAAACTTTGACAGAGAATTTCTCAAAATTTGTGGTAGCTAGGAACATTATGTTTGGACCTACAGGTCCACATGTGGTCCGTCCATAATAACCTCTCTTAGTTTTGGTCAAATCATGGTGTAGTCACAGTTAGGAGGGTCCACAAAGTGAACTGTCCAGGTCGTGTAGCTAGAGTAAACACAACGAAAACAACTCAAAGATATGAAACAAATGTAGATTCATTCATTTAGTATATCATAGAATTCATATACAAATTGGTCGGCAACATGCGAGCTTACAATTAGGGCTCACAGGCTTGATTACAAAATATCATAATATGCACAAGATATAGCTTTGAAGCTCTTTCACAAGAATTTCAAACTATCAACTATCTCTATGAATTTCACTTACTTTCCTAGACATCTATTACATGAATATATATCATCTCCAAAACATATGATTCCTCTGCGTCAGCCAAGCAAGGTCACAAACTCCAATGAAGAGCTATAACGTATGTACATGGATAGGTTAGACCTAATTGAATAGAACTCCTTCACAAATGAATAGAATTGTGTGCGGATCTCAGGGAAGGTCGGCCATGAACCAAACATAATTGAATGATGTGTAATTTAGCTCGATGAGTTGTGAAATGCTCTGCAAGTCTTCTCCTTTAGCTAATTAACTAAGACTGTCAGGATGCTCTGCTCTGAGAAAATAGTTGATCTTTTGGTAGTGATATCTTTTCGGTACTTGATCCAAATGCTCTAAATTTTGAATATGATGTGCATGAGTGAATCTAGATGCTAAGTCCAGTTCTGCAAGGTTTGAAACATATTTGTGGTTGAATGCGGACCAAAATATAGAAACTGCTACTGACTGAACTGCTTGAAATGAACTGGAAAATGAAAAAAGAAATAAACTGAAATGCAACAAACTGAATTGCAAATGTGTTTGGTTGATGCAAGATTGCTCTTGAACGAGGGATGCTCCTACATTAGACATCTGGAGTTATTGAAAAAGTGTGTCCTTCACTTTGTTGGGGCTAGAGGAAAACCAAGACGGTCCACCTCAGCTAGAGAAATCCATGATGAATCTTCTTCTGGTTTGCCTTTCCACTTCACAAGGTATTCTGTATTGCCTTCCTCTAGTGCTGCATCCAACTCTCCAGTCCAAAATGTCCTCAATCTGCTCCAGTGCTTGTTGTGGTAACTGCTTCTTCAAGTCTTCTTCCATGTTGTCACTAAACTTTGCTCCATGATACTGATATAGGTCTACAATGTTGAAAATAGGTGATATACCCAATGTCTCTGGTAACTCCACTTCATATGCATTTCCTGAATTAAATTTTTTGAGTATCCAACAAGGTCCAAACTTCTTCATCTTGTTATATGTCCCAACTGGAAATCTTTCTTTTCTCAAGTATATCATCACTTCATCTCCAACTACAAATTCTTTATCTTTTCTTCTCATCTGCGATCCAGTTGTCAGGATAACCTATTAGTCCAATCAGGATTGATAAATTATCATGACAAAAGAATTGATTATTGAGGGATCAAACATTCAAGGAGATACAGTTGTTCTACAAAGTTTGATCTTTAAGGAGTTATAAGTTAAATTGATTATTCAGTTAATCAGTTTTGAATAAAAGAGAGAAAGATATTGTATTACACTGGTATTTCATGTCATAGTTTGAACATACATCCAAGTATATGTTACTTTATCTCATGCATTTATTGAAAAGGAAATACATATACATCATATGCATCAGAGAAACTAACTAATCATGTTTAAAAGAAGTGTTCAAATGTGTCCCACACAAGCCATGGGAGTAACTAGACTGAGCAATTACAGACATGCAAGCTATGTATCTGTTTGATAAAAGAAAAGAGAAAAGAACATATGATAAATCTAAACATCCATCATTGCCTGATGATGGAGGTTGCTATTGAAGCTGGCCTTCAAGTCTTCAGCTTTCAGTCTTCACTCCAAGCCACCATCCAGTTGAAACCTACAAAATTTTGGGGACAGCCCTGTTAGTGCTCCGGATGTTTACAGTTATCACATGTTTTTATCAAACATAGACATCTACTTATCATATTATGCATTCAGATAAGAATTCAGATTAGATAATGACACAAATCAGGAAGAAATCATGAAGAAGATCAATCAACACTATCAAGTACTTTTTATGCTAACTTATTTGTTCACTATGCAGGTATAGGACAAGTTTTGTTGCTGATTTGAAGACAAATAAACATGTGGATTAAATGTGGCTCCCATAAGGGTTTGAACCCAACATGTTTCTTTTCATTTTTTGAAAAGAGTATCAGAAAAGACAGGATGCATCATTCTAAGCTATATCATGCATCATCTGATCAACTTACATAAAGGAGATGTCATCATGACATTATTACAATTGATTGAAGCAAATCAAAGTTATATGACTGAGTCAAGATTGACAAAAAGACAAAATGTAGAAATCAGATTACAATCATCTAAGGGGGTGATACAAGTTTTCAGATTATTGTGCCTGATAAAGAGAAAAGAGACAAAGTAAAGAAGGATACATAAACTTATGTATCATTTGAAAAATTTGCAGAATAAATCATGTGAAGGGTCATCTCATTATGACAAAGGAGTAAGATGAAGCAACATTTTATACCAAGTATTTCTCATGTTGTTTTCATACTGTTTAAGATGATCAAAGTTTAAACAGTTATATCACATTCAAGTTGCAAGTGTCTCATAGAGATAGTCAAGCAAAATGCCACATGGAACAACAGATGAAACAGTGGAAGGCAAGACAATCATAAACAATATGCCAACTTGACTGTCATAAAGTAAAACTTCACAAGATGTATGAGCTAAGTGTGTAGTCATCCTAAAAGAAGGATATGAACTTTGCAAAAGGCTGTCACCAATGCCTCAAAACTTTAAACCATCAAAGATACATGAAGATATCGTGAAACAGTTCAACTGGAGCAAATGGGTCTTAAGTTTCAAGGATGAAACAACCAAGCCAAGAATCTCATATGTTTCAGGCATTAAGGAGAACCTATAAATGAAGATGAATGCTACAGTCTAAATATAGTCAGATGTTCAAACAATCAAGCATCCAGGAATGAAGCACATAATGCATAGCAAATACCAGAACACAATGAATGGTCATTACAGACATGATAGTCAAGTACAAATCCAAGAATAGCAAACAGTCATGTCTAGAGCAAGGAAGGAATCCAATTACAGTATACACAGTAGAGTATTAAGAATACCATAGCCCAAAGATAGCAAGGTGGTTTCCATACACCTCATCAACTATTTTGATCAAACAAACTCTACCTCATACACATTGGAGCTACAGTGATGCCGTGATACAGTCAACAATGCCATAAAGTAAGATACCATGAAGAACAAATACAGGTTCAGTCACCATCACCATGGACAATCAAGGACAGTGATCAGTAAAATGGCTTATATAAGCAAGAGACAGTCAAAGCATATGATAATTACCATATCTATCTACAGGAGTTAGTCAATAATGAAGGAGAAGCATCAAGGAGAGATAAGAACATGTAATCATAGCTATAGGTACATTTTTTGCAAACACAGTCACAAAAGAAGGTAGCAGTGATATGCCATCATGATGCAGTCGTAGTAAACAGACAACAAGAGACAAAAATGCATGATAGATTTGATACTATAACATTCAAGTGATGAGACAAGTAGTGAGTGTATGAATATGTTTATCTATGCTACATGTATACCTTAAGAATGCCACAGACAGCAAGGAGAAAAATGCATGATATCTATGCACAGAAGAATCCCAATACATATGACAGTCAAGAGAAGATAGCATGGTATCTATGCCATAGTATAAATCCAATTGCAACAAAGATAGTACCCAGTCAAAGATGATGCCTCATGACAAAAGTTCATCATACTACAGTTTGCAAGTTGAAGAGTACAAGTTATCATATGCAAATAAGTTAAAGAAGCTATCTATACTATAGAAGAGCCTCACAAAAATGTAAATGTATGATACTCATGCAAATGGAAGCAGATGATAATAGTCATCATACATAATATCACAAGATTTGTTGTCATACAGAATATCAAGACTTGCTTATACCGAGTAGCTACAGTGAGATAGACAAGGTAAAATGTATCATCATTAATACATGACAGTCACAAGGAGAAGAAGGAATATGTTGTGTGAAGCTTCATTTGCTAATAGTTCAACTCTTAAATGCTTTGCCTACAGGAAAATCCACGGTCAAGGAAGTGCTACACAAAAGGAGAGACTGTTTATGAAAAATTGTATACCCATGTCAAGATATCAAATCCTAATGTCATTTTTGCAAACATGGTTAAGAAGTTTCAAACAGAAAGATGATACAGTCATAACCATGCCAGAGGAGCAAGAAACATGAAAGAAGGTATACCCATCTACAAACTAAACAAGATCTTTTCAAAGATATATCAAACCATTGTTTCTTTACAGTCAAAAGAGAAAGAGATTAAGTGAAAGAGTATGGTCATGGCATTATGAAGGTTTTTTGTGCAAGAAGGGTTGAAACCCTAATTTCAAAGCTCACAAACCCTTAACGGTCTACATCATTTTATGCCTATTTTCAGGAGGAGCATAGCCATAGTAGGTAGAGGCTTTAAAAATGGAGAAAAGATGTCAAAACCCTCATTTCAAAACTTTAAACCCTCAGAGTTTTTGCATGATAAAAACAAATCAAGGCAAAAAGAACAAATATTCAGTCATGGTCGAAAGTGACATAGCATTTTTTACTATAAAATGCAATACCCATGTCTACCAATAGACCTGTCATGCTGCAAAGAGTCAAACCAAAGACAAATTGAAGCTACAGAGATGAAAATGACCAAGTGCTTACCCCTTTTTCTGACAGCAGGAGAGATCTTTCCACGGCCTCACAGTGGCCTTAAACTTTCGAAGAGCAGATGAAGACCATGAAGGAAGAAGCACATAGAAACAAAAAAGAAGGTATTAAAGAATGCACAACAAATAGAGAGCCATGAATGAAGAAGAAGGCCGCAACCATGAAAGGATAGAACTACAGATCAATAAAATGCCTAATATAAAACTCATACATGTGTTACCTTCTCCATTAACGGTTCAGAGTTCCAAGGTTACAACCAAGAAGAGTCGTCAAAAGGAGAAAGACCAAAGTTGATGGAGGCATTCAAACCCTAGGTCGGCAGAGCAAAGTTGCAGAGCTTCGAAGAAGGAAGGCAAAATGAATAATGAACATTTTTTAGAGTTGGATTCTTTCTTTTGTTTGAAGGTTTCTTCTTCTCAAGTCTATTTTTGACTTACAAAAAAGAAATAATTACATTATCCAAAGCAGTGTCGTGGTCAAAACCTTTTCCTAGCCATCATAACATGGAGTGGCCGACAAACAAAGCTTAGACTTAATTTTTATTAAGTCAAGAGGGCCGATATGATGGGAGAGAAAGGCTTTATGCCTTATAAACCTTTTAAAGATTCCTTGGTGGTCAGGTATTGCATAGACAACAATACACATGCTCAGGTTCCTTGTCCTCATTCAAAACATCCAAAGATAGGGATATCTTCTCATTATGCATAGTGGCTAACAAAGCCAAGAAGGTGTGATTTTAGACATGGCATATGCATAAGGCTATACATGGAGTTTTCAAAGGTAAGCATTCATGCATGGTGGAGGTATGTTTTGAATGGGATGTATAAGGCATTGTCTTGTATTGATTTGATTATTGCATAAAGGCAATTGTAATAGGAGATTGAAAGGGGCAGATAAAGTGACAGAGGTTTTCCTGCTTTTTTGCATAAAGGAGAATGAAGTGATAAGGCAGAATTAGAGATTTGTTTTCTTTTGATACAAATGTGGAGTAATAGGGGTATTTTATCATGCAAAATAGAGATATTTTTTCCCACATGGAGGTATAAGGAGTTTTCTTTTTTCTCGTAAAGTCCTAATTTTGGTTCATATCATGCAAATAGGCAAATGTAATTGGAGTGATAAGGAGTGATATTTTTTCTTCTAATCATGCACAATTTTACATATGAATTAATTGTAAATAAATAATAAAGTAATATTCTGTAAATTACTTTATTATTTTTCACAAATTGTAAAATTGAAAATAGAACAAATTGTAACCAATAATAGAGTAATATTCTATTACTTTATTATTTACTCACAATCAATTTTGCTCATGCAAAATCATGCAAATTGATTAGTTGAGTTAACTAGGCCACCTATGAGGTTTTGCATGACTTTTAGGAGTATTTTTAGGGTCCTTGGTCAAAAATTTTGGTCAAACATATGGAGAGACCCAAATTGAAGCTATTTTTGCTCAATTTGTGGTAGTTTTAGGCCCTAATTTTGAAGATTTTTGAGGTTGCTCGAGAATGAGTATTTTTAGAGGTAGTTATCTGCAAGTCCATATTTTTTGCATGCCTCTTGGAGAGAGCAGACCTATATATTGTAAAGAAAAAATTTGTTTTTGCTAGTTCTTGATTCTCATTCTGATTCAGACAGAATTGGAGAATTCTTATAGCTCACTTTTTACAATTTTATTGAGAGTTTGGCAAGTTATAGGTTATCTTTTGTCTTTTTGCAAAGCTTTCCTTTATTTATTTCAGATTAGTTAAATTACCTTTCCTTTTTGTGCTAAATGTTGAAGTGATTTGATGAAATTTTGTTGTGTTTTATTATTAAACCTTCAAAATTATTGTCTCACCTCCTTGTTTGCAGCATTAAAGCATATATTCATCACAGGTCTTAGGTTGTGTTAACCAGAAATAGTCTTTTTATGCTGTGAAAAGACCATTTCCTTCATAAAAACTTGTTTTCAAACCTTCCTTAGAATCACTTTTGTGGTATTTATGCCAAGTCTAGATTGTGTAAAGTTAGATTTCTGAGTAAACATTGTGGATCAGATTGCATTATTTTTATCCATATTAAGTGCATCACCATTTTACCTTTAGCATTCATTTAGTTTCTTTCTTCCCTTTTCCCAAAAAGTAAAAACATACATCTCAATAGAACATTCGAAGGGAACTAGCTCATAATCTGGAGGTCTAATCTCGTCATAAGGCACCCACAACCTGAGATTAGTTCTATGTTACACGGAATTGCAGTGCTTTAACCAGCCTTGCATACGGGTGCAATTCCCAGTGATAACATGTCCACCACTACAAATATTGAAACATGTCCTCTTCGTGTCTTTGACAATCCCATTACAAAATCCATACTTAAAGATTCCCAAGGTCTCTCTGGTACTATCAAAGGTTTATACAATCCAGTATTCTGACTACTCCCTTTTGCAACTTGACAAACTCTACAACTCTGCACAAATTTCCTAACATCCTTATGTATCTGAGGCCAAAAGTAATTTTCACTCATCAAAGCCACTATCTTATCAATGCCAAAATGCCCTGCCAATCCACCACTGTGCTTCTCTTTGATCAATTTATCTCTCATTGAACTTCTATGTATGCACAACTAATTTCCTCTAAGCAACATATCTTCTTGAATGAAATAGTCCAACCACTTACTCCTATCTATCACAATAGGTTCCTTACATGCTTTCCAAGGTTCTACAAAATCAAGATCTCCCTCATACATGTTCTTTAATTCATCAAATCCCAACACTACAACTTTCATCTCTGTCAACAAGTTTCTTCTCCTACTCAATGCATCTGCAACTTTGTTTGATTTCCCACTCCTATGCTTCAGTACAAAAGTATAACTCTACATGAACTCTACCCATCTCATATGTCTCTGATTCAACTTTCCTTGACCGTTCAAATATTGTAAATCTTGTTGATCGGTATACAACACAAACTCCTTAGGCAACAAGTAATGTCTCCACTTCTTCAAGGCTTGAATTATGACATAGAACTCTTGATCATAAACTAAATATCTTCTCCTTGCATCATTTGATTTCTCACTGAAATATGATATAGGTCTACCTTCTTGACTTAATACTGCTCCTATTGCATTCCCACTTGCATCACAATTCACCTAAAATACCTTATTGAAATCTGGTAATGCCAAAATAGGTTGCTTTGTCACTTTCTGCTTCAAAAATTCAAAACTTTTATCTACTCCTGATGTCCACTTGAAATCTTTTCTATCACCTCTCATTGTCTCTGACATAGGGTTACAAACTAAACTAAAATTTCTAATGAACTTCAGTTAGAAACTAGCCAATCCATGAAATGATCTTACTTCTCCAATGCTCTCCAATGTAGGCCATTTAATAATTGCTCTCACTTTCTTAGGGTCCATCTTCAATCCTTCCACAAAAATCACAAATCCCAAGTATACCAATTCCTCCTTCATATAACTACATTTCTTGATGTTTATCAACAATTTCTCTTCTCTCAGTCTCTGCAATATTTTTCCAGGTGCCACAATTGTTCTTCTTTTGTCTAACTGAAAATCAGAATGCCATCCAAATATATAATAAAAAACTTACCCAAGAACTTCTTCAAAACTTCATTCATCAATCTCATAAAAGTACTTGATACATTTGTTAGTCCAAAAGGCATCACTAACCACTCATACAATACTTCAATTGTCTTGAAAGCAGTCTTGCATTCATTTCCTTTTTTGATTCTGATATGATGGTATCCACTCTTCAAATCTATTTTTGTGAAATATTTTGCTCCACTTAAATAGTCCATGATATCATCCATCCTAGGTAAAGGAAATCTATACTTAACTGTGATCTTGTTTATTGCTCTAGAGTCTGTACATATTCTCTATTCTCCATCCTTTTTAGGTGCTAACACTGTAGGTACTGCACAAGGACTCAAACTTTTTTTTATCAAACATTTCCTCAACAACTCTTGTATCTGTCTATTCAATTCTTCATTCTTTGCCGATGTCATTTTGTGTGTTGCTTTGTTATGCAAACTAGCTCCAGGTATAAGATCCATGTGATGATTGATACTTCTGATTTGTGGCAATCCTTCAGGTATATTGTCTGAAATGATGTCTTCATACTCTGTTTGCAACTCTTTTATCTCCTTCGATTGTGATTCTTCAGTCTCCTTCAATGTTTCAGGTTTCTTAGTGATCAAAGCATAACACATGTTCTCATGTCTCAAACCATCCAAAAAATTTCTTCCATCTACCAAAATTCCCACATACAAGTTTCACTCTTAGGATCATCTTCCAAAGGAATCAAAGTAATTCTCTTTGCATTTGATGTTATAGTGTATGTATTCTTTCTCCCATCATGTATAGCTTTCCTATCATATTGCCAAGGTCTACCCAACAAAATATGACATACATCCATAGGCATAATACCACACAATACTTCATCATGATAAGATCCAATATGAAATTTTACCAAACATTGCTCACTCACTAGTACCTTATGATCATCCTGAATCCATGCTATCTAATAGGGTTTTTCAACCTTGCCAACTTCAGCTTAGTCACCATCTCCTCTAAAACTAGGTTATTAGAACTACCACTATCAATAACAACTTTATAACATTTACCTCTTGATTTGCAGCTGGTTCTGAAAAAAAATTTCCTCTGCGGTGGTTCTCCATTTGTCTCTGCTTGAAATAGTGCTCTCCTCATCACAAGTGATTCTCCCTTCTCAAGTTTACCAACTAAATTTGGTGATCTAACAGGTTCTTCTTCCATATAGGCTGCTCTTCCACTATTCTTTGTCTTCTTGCTTGTACTCCCTTGATTACATTCAAATGCTCTATGTCCTTCACCTCCACACTTAAAATATGTTCCTTTGAGTGTTCTCCTATCAGGTCATCTTCCTTCTCTTTTGTATCCTTCACTCCGGTATGGACTAGGGTTTCCTCTATGGTAGAAATTTATGTGATCTCTCTGGTATGCATTGTTATCTTTGTCCTCCTTGAATGTGTTCTCTCGTCTGTTCTACTCCACATATGATCTCTCTCCAGAAAATGTTCTACCTCTCTGAAATTTACCTCCTCTGCCTCTCTATTTTTTATCATGCCTCTTATTCAACTTCTCTTCAACATTAAAGGCAAATTAATATGCTTCTTCCAGTGTTGTCATCCTCACCAAACTTAGTTCTTCTTGAATGTTCAATCTCAGTCCATTGATGTATCTAGCCACTTTCTCCTTGCTTGCTTCACTATGTCCCATTCTTATGATCATCTTGTGAAATTCTTCAGTATACTCCTTCACAGATTTCTCCTTCTGTCTCAGGTTTTGCAATTTGTTCAAAAGTTCCAACTCATAGTCGGCAAGTATAAACCGATTCTTCAATTTTGTCACCATCCTATCCCATTTTGTAATCTTTTCTTTTCCTCTTGTTTCTATCCAACTAAACTTCTCTCCACCATATAGCAGCATGTCCTTTCAACTTTGTTTTTACAAATTTCACCTTCTCCGAATCTTCCGCTTCTTCATATTCAAAGTATTCTTCCATGTCATGTATCCAGTCAATTAAATCTTCAGGGTTTAAATTGCCAATATAGTTTGGTACATCAACTCTAGGTCTTTTCCCAATCTTTGACATAGCTCGCAACATCTTGACCTGATTTGAGTTGCCTTCTTCTTCACCTCCTAGGGTTTCACCATTTTGATCAACAGATTGAAATTCTTCATCATCATCGCTTTCAACATTAGGTCTAGGTGTAAGTCCTCTTCTCTGATCTTCTTCAACAACATCCAAGTGAACTCACATGGTTTTCATCATTTCCATCATCTCATCCATTCTACTAGCCATCGTTCCAACAACAGGGATTCTCCTTGGCGGCATTCTTCCTAAGATCAAGTGTAACTACTTCAATTTCGGTGATCGGGCTACAAGGTGACAACTGCCTCATAATCAGTGATCGATTGCAACACAAGTAACCTGCCTCAGATTCGACGATTTGTTTACAACAAGATCTTACAGAATTCCTTTGCCAACTTCACTCAATTCACTCCCAAAGATTCAAACTTTCGCTCTGATACCACTTGGTGCAGTCCACAAAGTGAACTTTCTAGGCCATGTGGCTAGAATAAACACAATGGAAACAACTCAAAGATATGAAACAAATGCTGATTTGGTCATTTAGTATATCATATAATTCAAATACAAATTGGTCGGTAACATGAGGGCTTACAATTAGGGCTCACATGCCTGATTATAGAATATCAGAATATGCACAAGATATAGCTTTGAAGCTCCTTCGCAAGAATTTCAAACTATTGACTATCTCTATGAATTTCACTTACTTTCCTATGTGTCTATTACATGAATATATATCATCTCGAGAACATATGATTCCTCTGCATCAGCCAAGGAAGGTCACAAACTCCAATGAAGAGCTATAATGTATGTACACAGATAGGTTAGACCTAATCGAATAGAACTCCTTCACAAATGAATAGAATTGCATGCAGATTTTAGGGAAGATCAGCCACAAACCAAACAACATTGAATAATGTCTAATTTAGCTCTGTGAGTTGTGAAATGCCCTGCAAGTCTTCTCCTTTAGCTGATTAACTGAGATTGTTAGGATGCTCTGCTATGAGAAAATAGTTGATCTTCTGATAGCGATATCTTTCTGGTACTTGATCCAAATATTCTGAATTTTGGATATGACGTGCATGAGTGAATCTAGATGCTAAGTCTAGCTCCGTAAGGTCTAAAATATATTTGCGGTAGAATACAGACCAAAATACAAAAACTACTACTGACTGAACTACCTGAAATGAACTGGAAAATGAAAAGAAACAAACTGAAATGCAAAAAATTTGAATTGCAAATGTTTTTGGTTGATGCAAGATTTCTCTTGAACTAGGGATGCTCCTACATCAACTCAAATCTGTTTGACTGTGCTGAAATCAAATGCATTCTTGAAAAATATTTTAGTTTCATGCAGCATAACCTTTCTAGGTGCCATATTTTTTGTTCTTCTCATCGTGGGGTCGAACTGACTACACCAACATGTCGAGATGGGTGGGTAAATTCTAAGGGAGGTCTCATTTCATGTGCCAAGCATCCCAATTGTTTGGGGCAACAAGCTAGTGACAAAGTCCCTTAAGATCCCTAAGACCAAAAATCTACCAAAATATGATGGAGCAGTTCTTAGAATTTGTGGCAGTTGGGAATGTTTTGTTTGGACCTACATGTGCACATGGGGTCTGTCCACAATAATCTCTGTCAGTTTTGGTCAACTCCAGTCCGTATGACCATGCCAAAATCAAATGTATTCTTGCAAAATGCTTCAGTTTCAGGCAGTGGAAAGTTGCTAGGAGTGACATTTTACATTCCATAGCTCATGGGGTTGAACCGATTGTGCTAATGTGTTGGGGTGGGTGGGTAAATGCTAGGGAAGGTCTCATTTCATGCACCAAGTGTCCCAGTCGTTCGAGGCAATAGGCTACCGACAAAGTCACTTAAGTTCCTAAGAGCAAAAACTGCTAAACTTTGATGAAGTAGTTCTCAAAATTCGTGGCAGCTAGGAACATTTTGTTTGAACCTATAGGTGCATGTGGGGTCCATCCACAATAACCTCTCTTGGTTTTGGTCAACTCAAATCCATTTGACTGTGCCGAAATCAAATGCATTCTTGTAAAATGCTTCAGTTTCATGCAGCACGACCTTGCCAGGTGCCATATTTTTTGTTCTGCTTGTCGTGGGGCTGAACCGACTGTGCCAACATGTCGAGGTGGGCAGGTAAATGCTAGGAGAGGTCTCGTTTTGTGTACCAGGCATCCTAGTTGAAATGTTAAGAGACAAAATACTAACTAATATTAGAAACTAGCTTTATGATGCAAGACTTGAAGAAAATCATGGTGAGCATAAAGTGAAGTAAATGAATACATAAAGAACATAAAGTGAATTAAATGAATATATAAAGAACATACCTTATAATTTGATATTCGAGTTGACCAATCCTCTGAAATTTGGCTTCAAAATCCTCAAATTGATCTTTTTGGCAAGTTCCTTCATATCTAATATTGAATTCTATATAACTCTAGAATAGGATTAGTGAAATTTATGAAAAAAACAAACATATATCCTCAAATTCTATCTAAATACATGAAAATTAGCTTTGAAACAATATGAAACATGAAACTTTCAATTTAAATAATCAAATTTTGTCCAAAAATATGCAAAACCAGTTCTTCTATGTTGAAAAAATAGAAAAAGGTGGTGGATTGATCAAACAATGATTCTTAAAATGTCAAACACCATGAAAAAGCATTTTCTTGTCTGATAGCATGCATGAAAAGCAAGGAATAACATACATTTGGGGTCTAAATCACGTATCCCACATGTTTTTTTCCTATTTTTCATGCTTGCCAAAATACGCTCGCGTTATATCATGCTCACGTTTTGGGAAGGATGAAACCTTTACATGCTTTCAGGCATGCAAACAGCTATTTTCTCTCTATGTATAAGTATATATCTGAAACAAAGCTTTATATATTTAAGTATATATCTATCTCTCTATCTCCCTCTCTCTCTCTCTAAACCCCTAAACCCTAAATAATGCCCCTAAACCCTAAACCTTTATCTCCCCATCTCTCCCTCTCTAAATTCCTATCCCCTAAACCCTAAACCCCTATCTCCCTGTCTCTACCTCGTCCCTCTACCTCTCAATCTCTCTACCTATGTCTCCGGCCATGTCTGTCACCCTCTATCTCCTTATCTCTCCCCTTGGTCTCCTCTATATCTCCCTATATGTCCTCTCTCTCTCTCTCTAAATCCTAATCCAAACCTCTAAACATTAACCCATAACTCCTAAACCCTAAACCCTAAATAATGCCCCTAAACCCTAAAATTGAGCAACTCAAACCCCTAAACCATAAACCTTAGAAGCAACCCTAAACCTCTATCTCCCTATCTCTCCCAATCTCTATTGGTCCCCTCTCTCTATCTCTCTCTAAACCCTGAACCCTAACCCCTAAACCCTAAAATTGAGCAACCCTAAACCCCTAAACCCTAAACCCCAGCAACTCTAAACCCTAAACCTTAAATAATTCCCCTAAACCCTAAACTTGAGCAACCCTAAACTCATAAACCTCAAATAATGCCCCTGACCCCTAAACCTTAAACTCGAGCAACTAGGCTAAACCTCTAAACCATAAACAATTCCCCTTTAACCCTAACCCATAAACCCTAAACTCATAAACCCTAATAACGCCCCTAAAGGTTTGAGCAACCTCTCTCTCTCTCAATAATGCCCCTAAACCCTAACCCTGAGCAACCCTAAACCTCTATCTCCCTATATCTCTATTGTCCCTCTACCTCTCAATCTCTCTCCCTATCTCTCTGGACATCTCGCTCACTCTCTATCTCCCTGTCTCTCCCTCACCAGGTTATCGATGAAGGAAATGAAAATAAGAAAACTAGGACTCTCTCTCTTTCCCTTTCACCCTATCTCTCTCCTCTCTCTCCCCTATCTCTCCCCTCCATCTCCACCCTCTCTCCCTCTTCCTCCCTCTCCCTCTCCCTTATTGACAAAGAATATGGAAACAAGATAATTTAAGAAAGTTCATTGGATGGGAAGAATGATGAGGAGAGGTAAAGAGGGGAGGGAATTAGAGAGTGAGAGAGAGGATAGGAGGTAGAGAGGGGAGGGAAGTAGAGAGTGAGAGAGAGGGTAGGAGGTAGAGAAGGGAGGGAAGAAGATAGTGAGAGAGGGTAGGAGGTAGAAAGGGGAGGGAAGTAGAGAGGGAGAGAGCATAGGAGGTAGAGAGGGGAGGGAAGAAGAGAGTGAGAGTGAAGGTAGGAGGTAGAGAGGGGAGGGAAGAAGAGAGTGAGAGAGGGTAGGTGGTAAAGAGGGGAGGGAAGTAGAGAGTGGGAGAGAGGGGAGGGAAGAAGAGAGTGAGAGAGACGGTAGGAGGTAGAGAGGGGAGGGAAGTAGAGAGTGAGAGAGGGTAGGAGGTAGAGAGGGGAGAGAAGTAGAGAGTAAGAGAGGGTAGGAGGTAGAGAGGGGAGATAAGAAGGGTAGGAGGTAGAGAGGGGAGGGAAGAAGAGAGTGAGAGCGAAGGTAGGAGGTAGAGAGGGGAGATAAGAAGGGTAGGAGGTAGAGAGGGGAGGGAAGAAGAGAGTGAGAGCGAAGGTAGGAGGTAGATAGGGGAGGGAAGAAGAGAGTGAGAGAGAAGGTAGGAGGTAGAGATGGGAGGGAAGAAGAGAGTGGGAGAGAGGGTATGAGGTAGAGAGGGGAGGGAAGTAGAGAGTGAGAGAGGATAGGAGGTAGAGAGGGGAGGGAAGAAGAGAGTGAGAGAGGGGGTAGGAGGTAGAGAGGGGAGGGAAGTATAGAGTGAGAGAGGGTAGGAGGTAGAGAGGGGAGAGAAGTAGAGAGTGAGAGAGAGGGTAGGAAGTAGAGAGGGGAGGGAAGAAGAGAGTGAGAGAGAAGGTAGGAGGTAGAGAGGGAGGGAAGTAGAGACTCAGAGAGGGTAGGAGATAGAGAGGGGAGGGAAGAAGAGAGTGAGAGACAAGGTAGGAGGTAGAGAGGGGAGAGAAGTAGAGAGTGAGAGAGAGGGTAGGTTGTAGAGAGGTGAGGGAAGAAGAGAGTGAGAGAGAGGGTAGGATGTAGAGAGGGGAGGGAGGTAGAGAGTGTGAGAGAGGGTAGGAGGTAGAGAGGGGAGGGAAGAAGAGAGTGAGAGAGAGGGTAGGAGGTAGAGAGGGGAGGGAAGTGGAGAATGAGAGAGGGTAGGAGGTAGAGAGGGGAGAGTAGAGAGTGAGAGGGTAGGAGGTAGAGAGGGGAGGGAAGAAGAGAGTGAGAGAGAAGGTATGAGGTAGAGAGGGGAGGGAAGTAGAGAGAGAGGGTAAGAGTTAGAGAGGGGAGGGAAGAAGAGAGTGAGAGATAGGGTAGGAGGTAGAGAGGGGAGGGAAGTAGAGAGTGTGAGAGAGGGTAGGAGGTAGAGAAGGGAGGGAAGAAGTTAGTGAGAGAGAGGGTAGGAGGTAGAGAGGGGAGAGAAGTAGAGAGTGAGAGAGGGTAGGAGGTAGAGAGGGGAGGGAAGAAGAGAGTGAGAGAGAAGGTAGGAGGTAGAGAGGGGAGGGAAGAAGAGAGTGAGAGGGAGAGGGTAGGAGGTAGAGAGGGGAGGGAAGTAGAGAGTGAGAGAGATGGTAGGAGGTAGAGAGGGGAGGGAAGTAGAGAGTGAGAGAGACGGTAGGATGTAGAGAGGGGAGGGAAGTAAAGAGAGATAGAGATAAGGGAAGTAGAGGTGAGAAAGAGAGAGGAGGGGAGCGAGAGAGAGGAGGGGAGGGAGTGAGTGTTTTAGTTTAGCATAATGTGAGCACGTTATAATGCGTTCTCATTATGTTTTGCCTTGGAAATTTCTAAGCCTTAGGCTTGGATTTGCCTTGGGCTTCCAACCCAAAGGCTTGAACTATGTTTAGGTCATCCAATGATGTGTTTTTCTATATTCTAACAAAATTCACATAATCTAGAGCGTGCTCCCCATCAGGATTGCACTTTTTTCAATGAAAAGTTAAAAAAAATACCACCATAATCTTAAGCTCTTTGTTAGCTATCTAAACAATTTTTTTTTTCACATTTTGAGTATGCTAAGGGTTTCATCTTTAATTTTTTTTTATTGTATCAATTTTTTTTCAAAAACCAGTGTCTGGTATTTTTGACTTTTTTAAAACCATTCATCAAAATTTCAAATAGGTTACATTTTTAGAAACTAGACTCCATTTTACACGTATTAAAAAAATTTGATTTTAGATTAGTTTTCAAAAAATTTAGTAGGGACCACGCTCAATTTCCTATTTTTCAGGATGTGTCCACTTTGAAAATTAGTAACAAATCAAATATTTATGAAAAAATTATCAAAAATATCTGGGATAAACTACATGGTAATAGCTAATTTCTCACTGAAACAATTTTTGAAATACTAAAAAAAAGTTAACATTTTAGGGGGAGCTTACCAGACACTATATTATGTTTCTTTGAGAAAAATAGGACCAACTTGTGTGCTCCCCCTTTTTGAACCCCTTAATCTCAACCATTTTTGAAAAAAAATAGTAGTTTAGAAACTAGATTTGGAGAACTATGACTCTTGTTTTTGTTGTATGTTCAAATTTTGAGTGTAACTATCTTCAATTTCTCATCCAACATTAGGCTTTCCTGATTTCAGAAAAAAAAAAAGTGGCATCTTAAGACCCCCTTTTGGTCCCTCATCTTTGTGCACTTACCCCACATACAAAATGATGAGAAAACTTGTTGCGGACCTTAGGGATTTATGAAAAGGACCAAGGCACATCTTTTCATACCTTCCAGACTTGAGAAAATTAATTAGGATCCATTGCATATTCTGATACTTAATTGGTCAGCCCAAACTACTCAAGACAATCAACTGTTCATCTTCTTTTTTTAGGGAGAAGCCAAAATCTCAATGCAGAGCAAGTATTCATTCATACATGAGCTCAACAACATTGATACACCTTACTGAAGGAGTGTCATATCAACCATGCATTCGCAAGACAAGAAACATTACTCTCTGTAGAAAACAGAGTCTTCTGGACATCGTGTGATGCTTCACATCTTAAGACATGGTGTTGCGGTGAAGTGCAAGGCCTAAAACTTGTTGGAAATAAACTTAGACATCAATATATGCTACTTATTAGATCCACACATCATTATCTAATGTTTCTGGAGGAATTCAAGAAGTGACTTGGTTAACCAGGGTTCCAGAATAGGCTGTATTGCCTCTGTCACTTAAGTATTGTCTTTATAGACCACCAGAGCACTTGAAACTCCATCATAACATGTCTCATACATATCTTAGTCATTCTTCAAAACCACATGACAAATAGACCTCTTCTGAAGGAATGCAGAGCATTTCATTATCTCCTCATTGCTACTCTACTCTGTCTAGGTGATGGTCGATACACTGTCCCTTGTAACTTTTCATGCTGAAGATGCGAGAAGATGAAAACATGGAAATATGATATCAATACATACAAGAAGATATATTTAGAACTGTAAGACCAAATCTTTCTTTGTAGAGAACTGCAGACCAATTCAAGTTGACTCTGCCTTGGGACATGCATTGTGAATGCCTTAGTTGGTTTTATGCTTCTTACCAATAAGTGTGATACTCCAAATTGATGAGATATGTGTGTGTAGATACATGAAGCATGTAATGACATAAGTGTTTACCTCTGCATTATGTTCAAACCCAAAACTAATCATCTCCCCATTCATAGATTGTTTTCTCTTCTTCAGACTGGTTCGCCTTGACCATGCTATCTCTTCCTTTATACAAGTGTGTCTATACATTTCCATCTGCTATGTTGACATCAATGACAACATATATTGCCAACACCCTCCTCCATCTTATCCCAAATATCATCCCATCCCTAAATCCACTCTTCGTCCGATCCTCCCAACCCCTAATACCCCCATCCTCAAATCCACTAATCTCTTCATCCTTCAATCCCCTAATCCTCCCATCTACAAACCTCGTATCCCCAAATCGTCTACTTTTGCATCCCTCAAAATCATTAATCAAGACCAACAAGTGCACATGTTGTTCAACAATGAAGCTACCACCCAAACCATGGGATTCAAATATAATAATTTGGATGCCTCTACACATAAAGCAAAAAATCCACCAAAGCCTAGAAATTATCATGCCCTAGAGCATCAATACACAAAACCATGAAGCAAAATCCATCTAAAAGGCTGCAAAAGCCCACACCACCAAAAGAGAAAACAAAAACAATGTGGGTCTTCAAGCAAAAAGCAATAAATACAAGTAAAGCATCCAAATCTCACTCCATCCTCAAATCCCAAAATCCCTATCCCCTATCCCGCACCCAATCAAAAACTCCCAAAAATCCAAAGTCCATTTGGGTCTCTAAATCCCCAAATTAGAAATCCCACCATCCCTATCCTGATCCCATAACAAAAAAAATCACTATCTTCATGAATCCCACATTCACATTACTCCTCATTCCCCATCAAATTAAAAAACTTCCAAATCCACTACAGTATGTGCACACATTGGTCCCGGTTCCCCTTAACCCCACAAAACTTCCTCATATCCCTATCCTAACCTCCTATATGACTCATCCCATATATCTCTCCCATCACATTCCTATGATTCATGCTTTCACATAATCCACCCATCCTCCATCCATCCAATTCACTCCATCTCCATCTCACACAGCCATCTACCAACATCCATGAGTACAACTCTACTTGACATGGTCCACATGCAAAAACTATCCAGAATGGGACACTACCACCTTGCTATGGAAACAAGCACTTGAGTCCCCATCCCCCTCCTCCTCCAAATCCCTTTATCCATCCATCCATTATATCCATCCCATATAAATATATATAAAAAAAAATTATTATAAAATCAAAAAAATCAAAAAAGTAAAGAGAAAAAAAATGTCCAGTGGTGAAAACCATTTCTATGGTGCCTTGGAAAAGTACCATGATGAAAATCCCTCATGGGCATCATGCGTAATCCCCCATCCATTTGCACCCTACACTTGGGGGCAAGTCTCACCTAGCCTATCACTCCCATCCATTATCTACACATACATATCCTATTCTCTCGCATCCATCCCATCCCCTATCTATCATATTGTTATCCCATCCTCCATTCCCACTTTTGATCCTGATAAGGATAGGGGCAACAAATGTTAAAACATGCTTTGGACATCTCTTGGCATCTATTCATTTCCAAGCATATCCTACAAATGTCCATCCCCCAATGCCTCATCATGAGAGACACATACCTAGAGTGGGGTATCTTATTCCTATGTGATGTAGTCCTTAGAGATCACATCCATCCATCTATCCTAAATCCTCTATCAACCCCTATCCTAATCCCCATCTTATCCCCGTCCCCTACCAATATTAGACATGGTTTTGACATCCATGGGTATGGTAGATGAGCACTCCATTTCCCCATCTTTTGACCTATCCCTCCATCACCCAATCACTCAATCACCTCATCCCATCATCCCATAAATCCCTTGTCAATAGAATTTGTTTTCCCTTGTTGTTGGTATCTAGCTATAGGCTATCTCAATTCAATCCAATGCAATCCCTCCTAGTGATCCAAATCTACCAAATATCCAAATCTCCTAGAAACCTAAAAAGATGCAAGCAAATCCTAATCTGTGCATTGCTCATTAAGCAGTCTATCCAAAATCATCCATGGTCTTGTTCCCAACATTGTTGCAAGCCTTGATCAAACTTCCATCATCATCGTCATCATCATATATTGTACCCAATCCTCATGTTGTTCTTATCGTCAACAACACAATCCAACATCATCAATCTATCAATCTTTGGCTTTTCATCTTGACCAAGGGTTGTTGGTTTTTTCCCAGACTGGATGCTTGTTCCCAGTATCCCTACAAGGTAGCCATCATTGATCAACAGGATTTCTGGGCCAGGGGCCAATAGTGTAGGAGATAGACTCTATTTTTATCTCCTCTTCTTCTTCAGGCTCTGCAAAACCTAGGGGGTATTCCCTATTCAACATCCATAAAATATATCTGTGGATGGTGGGATGTTGATATAAAACAGATGAATCCTCCTCTATGTAGACCAAAACTGTAAGATAAGTGCAAAGGGGCTAGCTTTGGGCCTATCTTCAGTTGTGAGACAGAAGATTCTGATCCTAAAACTAATTCTAAGGTCTTAATGGTTTGGTTTTTGAGTTTAGGTTGATTTGGTATTTGGATGCAAAACCAGGACCTGAGGTGTAACCTCAATGCAAGACTAGACTGGTGCCTATCTAGGGCTTGGAGTCAGTAGACATACACTTGTGAATGATCATCATGAACATACTAAGACTAGATTTCAAGGGGATGTTGTCGTATCTGCCTTATAGATACCTCCCAGAACAGAGTATTTAGTTACCTATACTCACAATATCCTTACTGCAATACATTCCTCCCAACCCTTGACCCGAAACACTTTAATCTACCCCTTAGGCATAAGCAAAAGATCAAGTTTTCAATATGGAAGGACCATATCCTAGAATACCAGACAACCCTTAGATGTTTAGATTCAAAAGAAGAACACATTCAGTTTGGAGACAGAATAACCAGATACATGCAAATATAGCATTACTCATATAAAATTAATCATGAAACCAGTAAATTCATGCATAAGACATACAACATGAGACTCATAAACTCACAAGACATCCAGATAGGGTCACCACAGGAGTTGCATCTTATTACAGCACCCAGATTTTTTCTAGTTTTCCACCACAACCATGGGTAACACAGCTTGGTCCTTATACCAAGACTGTGTACCCAGCAAAATTAATTACATGATAAAGTCAAAATTCCACCAAATACATGCATCATGCAAAAATGGCACTCAAAGATTAAATGCAACAGGTGGAGGAGGAGACAGGAAGGTATCCTGAGCCCTGCACTGCCGCCTGGGGATGTTCATTGTCAATCAGGTACTAGATTCGTCAACGACACCACCCATACCCTGTAACATCCGATATTAATGTCGTGCCAAACCTGCGGCCATCAGAAAATGCAATAGATCGTGCCTTTGAAACTTTCCCGCCAAAATACATCACCCTGATATTTCAAATTATGCAGGAACCATTTATCCCACATGCACCCCACGGAGACCCTTTTAGCACTTTATATGCATGGCCGTGATCATATATAATGTCGGTGATTTTGCTCCCGACGGCACCAGCATAAAACCCTTATCTTCACACCCCATCGGCCAGACCCAAGGCATCGGCAAAAGATCTCCCAGCTTCACCGATGCGAGAAGTCACCCCAATGCTCAACCTTATCAGCCAAACACAAGGTATCGGCAAACCTCATACATGTCTGTCCGACACAGAAAGTCACCCCAATGAAGGTCCTCATCGGCCAAACACAAGGCATTGGCAAACCTCATACATGTCTGCCCGACACAGAAAGTCACCCCGATGAAGGTCCTCATCGACCAAACACAAGGTGTCGGAAGAAGATCTCCTAGCTTTGCTGATGCGAGAAGTCACCCCGATGCTCAACCTCATTGGCCAAACACAAGGCATCGGCAAACCTCATATATGTCTGCCCGACACAGAAAGTCACCCCGATGAAGGTCCTCATCGGCCAAACACAAGGTGTTGGAAGAACATCTCCCAGCTTCGTCGATGCAAGAAGTCACCCCGATGAACATCCTGGTGACATCATCGTCACATTCTCAATATCAGGGGATCTTCAGAAGATGACCTAGTGTTAGAAATATGACCCCCGGACCTTGATGACCCTGAAACCTGATTGATTAAGCAGGCACCAACAAGGGCAACATTGTGTTTGTCTTTGTATCATTTAATACATAGAATTGCAATACATGCACTTAAGCCCAGCTATATAGTCACTATCATTGGCACAAATGTCATGAGCCTAGTAGCTCCCCTGTGAACAAGCCCCATTAGAGCCTACTGCTAAAAGTACCTCACCCAATATGACCATAAGGGTAATGCTCTATCTCCCCATTGTTTAACTATTCCTTATATTATATGTTTTAGTTAGAAATAGTCTTAAAAAATACTGAAGTGGTTCAAATATAAAGAAGAAAGGTAAGCACAAGGAAGGATATGCATGCCTTCCTATACTTGTGTTAGAATGGTAGCATGATAAATTGTATCCAATCTGATAGAACATACTCATTGACTGTTTTCTTGGCATGCACATATTTAACTGAAAATCTATAACACCAACAAGAATCAAATATCGAATGCTTGTACAAAGAATGATAAGTCCCTCTTTTATTAGGTGCCATCAAATCATGTTGGAACTTTTAGTTCATCCAAAAAAGAAATCTATGTGTCGAATTAACAATTACAAATGTTTCAACAACCCAATTAGCCATAAATCATGTGTACTCAGGGTTCGAATCATGTGTCATAATACATGGATGATATTTGAGAAAACAATCCTTTTCAAAATGAGGGAAGTAAAATCCCTTTTACATAGATAAATAACATAAATATTCAGAATTTATCCTACATATGAGATTGTGAAGGGAAAATACCATCTAATTTATGTAGGTTAATTAAATAAATGCATCACTCTTCTCTTATTTGCCCACCCCTACATTTCTTAACATCTTTCAACCTCTTTATTTGCTCAATGAAATGAAGAGGGAGGCAAGTGGAGGGTTATTACATGTTTTAGCTTGAGAAGAAAGAGCAACAAGGAGAAATAAGCATAGATGTATTCACTCATACCACAAAAAACTATCACATGCATTCCAAATGGTAAGGCATAATAAGCCTTCTCTCTTGCTTAATTTGGAGACCATTATAGAAGAGGATCCCTCCAAAACACCTTCCTTACAGTACTATTGTTGGATTTAAGGCATACAATTGAGAGGGGGGGGGGTGAATCAGTTGTATAAAACTTCTTGTTCTTTCAAACACTTGATTCTTCGTTGTTAGTTAACAGCATATCAATTAATCATCCATGAAAGCATAATACATAAACACAAGAGCAGATAAACATCAACACATTGAACACCAAGATTTTGACGTGGAAAACCCGGTTAAGGGAAAAACCACGGGGTGATTAACCCAAGGATTATTCTCTGATTAACCCACTGCCTACAAGGAGACACACTGTCTACAAAGTGATAAGAATCACAATCTTGAACTGGAGAATGACATCTCTACCATGTCCGGATCAGTTCCATTTAAGCCCAAAAACCTCTGCTCTGCCTTTCGCACTTCTCTTCGCTATGCCACACTCATCCACACAATCCACACTTCGAAATGAACTCACAAACCGTTATTTATACAAGACATCGACTTAGGAACAAACATCTAAGTCGGCAAACAACCATAAGAGTATCCGCAAGATGAATAACACATCCGGTCAGCCACCACAAGAACATTCGCAGGATGAACAACTCATCCGGTCGGCTAAACAGAGCAAGAACTTCATCCGGAAGAATATCTTCAATTCCGGGCTCTACTATCAATGCGGACCAACAACACAACCTCAACATGATCCAAGAACCTTCACAAGCCTGCCTGAATGACCAGGTACGTCCGCATTTCCTTTACTTACTGAAATCTCTTATCCTCCTTATCCGGAACTTCAAGAACACTGTCTGTCACCACTGTCATAATGCAGGAGGTACTTCCGAACCTCCAAATTATACACAACTCGAGATGGCACATCACAAGGACATCCCAAAGACTCCTTCCAATCCGCAGATTAGGATTATACAGTTCCGGACCTCACTGGACCTTTTTGTGATCCTCTGTCACCTCTGAATACTTGCCGGAACCGATTCTACACCGACAACCACAACTCCTTCAGATCTTCATGCGGACCTCTGAAATCTTAACTGAAGCATCTCAAGACTCATATCTACAAACCCTTTAATCCGCATCCTCCGGTTCGCATCCTATATAGTACATTTGCCTTCTTCTCATCATTGTTCTTTACTAGTCCTGACTGAGGCTAATTTTCTCAATATCCTCAGCACACAGCTCATCCAATCCTTCTTGTCAATGCAATATGAGTATGTTGACATCAATGACAACACTGGTTCACCTCATACTTGCAACAATCTCCCCCTTTGTCATTGATGGCAACATATGATGTGAAAAACCATCAAGACAAGAACTTCTCCTTTCTGTCACAGCTCCCCCTATCAACAACAACTTTTCACATGTCTTCTCTTCCTTTACTGCTCCCCCTTTGATCATCAACCACTTGTTTTTCACATGTCTTCTCTCCCCCTTTGACATCAATGGCAAAGGGCTCATACTTGCAATTCTAATACATCAGAATCATACCAGCTACTCCCCCTTAGTAGCAGCTCCCCATCATCAATCCGGATCACAAGATATGACTGTGATATCCACCGGACTGATGCACATCAGTGCATCCTAGTTCATCACCGGAGGGGCCATGACCCCTAACTTCTCCCGGAGATATTCAAAAGAGTCCTTGGGAAGAGGTTTAGTAAAGATATCTGCAATCTGATCCTTTGAGGGAACATACTCCAATCTGACTTCTTCCTTGTTCACTTGTTCTCTCAAAAAGTGAAACTTGATAGATATGTGCTTAGTCTTAGAATGCAATACCAGATTCTTAGAAATATTAATTGCACTTGAATTATCACAGAAAATTGTGATAGGCTCCTCATATTCAACTTTAATGTCTCTTAGCATCTGCTTCATCCATAAGATTTGAGTGCAACTACCTGCTGCTGCAATGTATTCTGCTTCAGTTGTAGACAGAGATATTGCATCTTGTTTCTTGCTTAGCCAAGAAACCAATCTCTTCCCCAAAAAGAATGCTCCACCACTAGTGCTCTTCCGGTCATCCACATCTCCTGCCCAATTTGCATCTGTGTAAGCATGAAGAGAGAAATCTGGATCTCTAGGGTACCATAGACCATACTCAACTGTTCCTTTCAGGTACCTAAAAATTCTTTTGATTGCCATAACATGAGATTCTCTAGGATCAGCCTGCAATCTTGCCACAAGACCAACAGCCTGCATTATATCTGGTCTAGTCTGAGTGAGATACAACAATCCACCAATCATTGATCTATACTTTGTCTGATCTACCTTTGGGGAGTCATCATCTTTGCTCAACTTACATCCGGTTGCCATGGGAGTGTTCATTGGTTTTGAATCTTCCATACCATATTTCCTTAACAATTCTTTCACATATTTGGTCTGAGAAATGAAGATTCCTTTCTTTGTTTGAGTAATTTGCAGACCCAAGAAGAAATTCATTTCACCAAGCATAGACATTTCAAACTCACATTTCATCTGATTTGCAAAAGTTTTGCACATACTATCTCTTCCTCCAAAAATGATATCATCTACAAACACTTCAACAATCAAAATCTTTTCATGATCAATTTTGAAATATAAGTTACTGTCAGCAGTACCTTTGCTGAATCCAATCTGCACAAGATGCTTATCCAACCTTTCATACCATGCTCTTGGGGCTTGCTTTAGTCCATACAATGCTTTCTTCAACTTGCAGACCATATCATTATTATCAGACAATTGAAATCCATCCGGTTGTTCAATGTAAACTTCTTCTTCCAGATCACCATTTAGGAAAGCAGACTTGACATCCATCTGATATACCTTGAAGTCTTTGAAGGTAGCAAATGTAAGAAATAATCTGACTGCTTCAATTCTTGCCACCGGAGCAAAGGTCTCTTCAAAATCAATTCCTTCTATTTGAGAGTAGCCTTTGCAGACCAATCTAGCTTTGTTTCTGATAACTTCACTAGCTTCATTCAGTTTGTTCCGGAAGACCCATTTGGTTCCAATCACATTCCTGTCTCTAGGTCTGGGAACAAGATCCCAAGTATGATTTTTCTCAATTTGCATTAATTCATCTTTCATTGCTTTAGTCCAGTTTTCATCATTGCAGGCTTCATTTACTGTTTTAGGTTCAATCTTTGAAATCAGACAACATTCATCCTGATTTTGAGCAACATTCCTTCTAGTTTGCACACCTTTGCTTCTGTCACCTATGATCTGATCTTGAGAGTGGTTTAGTGTTACATACCTAGGAATTTTGGGAGTATCCTGCACTGCTACTTCTTGATCAGGCTCATTCAAACCTATCTCTTCTTCCTGATTTACCGGATCAGGCTGACTCTGTCTTACCGGAGAGGATTGAGTTCCTTGAATCTGAACGCCGTCTTGGTCATCTTCATCAAATTCATAAAATCTTGAGGGCTTCTCAATTCCTTCATCAACTTTCACATTAGTGCTTTCTATCATCTTCCTCAGTCTCTTATTGTAACACTGGTATGCTTTGCTTTGAGTTGAGTAACCCAAGAAAATTCCTTCATCATTTCTAGCATCAAACTTTCCTAGATCTTCATCTCTTTTGATATAACACTTGCTACCAAATACTCTGAAATATTTCACAGTAGGAGTGATGCCAAACCAGAGTTCGTAGGGGGTCTTACCAGTATTGTTTCTGATTTGAACTCGATTTAGAGTGTAGACTGCAGTGTTGATAGCTTCTTTCCAGAACATCTGAGGAACATTTGCTTCCAACATCGTTGTCCTGGCAGCTTCCTGGATGGTCCGGTTCTTTCTTTCAACTACTCCATTCTGCTGTGGAGTCCTAGGAGCAGACAATTGTCTCCTTATACCTTGCTTCTCACAAAAGTCAATGAACTCACCAGATGTAAATTCACCACCTCTATCAGACCTTAGACATTTAAGTTTCAATCCAGTTTGATTCTCTACCATAGCTTTGAAGATTTTGAACTTTTCAAGGGCTTTTGATTTCTCTTTTAGGAAGGTAACCCACATCATCCGGGAATGGTCATCAATTAACAACATGAAATATCTATCACCTTGCAGACTCTTGATTCTTGTCGGACCACAGAGATCAGTATGTACTAATTCCAACAATCCGGTAGAGGACTGATCTTTGCTTTTGAAAGAGACTCTGCTCTGTTTACCTAGCTGACATTCTTTGCACAAACTATTTGTAGGTTTCACCAATTTTGGAAGGTCTCTTACAGCCTGAATATTGCTTATCTTGATGATGTTATCAAAATTCACATGACACATTCTTCTATGCCATAACCAACTCTGATCAACTTGAGCAAACAGACAACTTTTGTTTGAACCAACCAGATGAAAGATATTACCTTTTGTTTGAGCACCGGATGCAATTTCAGTTCCGGAGCTTGTAAAGATTCTGCATTTTCTATTCTTGAACCGGAGATCATAGCCTTTGTCCACTAACTGACCAACACTGAGAAGATTGTGCTTCAATCCTTCAACATATAGTACATTACCTGTTTTGCTCTTTCCATCAAAGGAAATAGTTCCCCTACCTCTGATTCTGCCAGCAGAATTGTCACCAAACTTTACCATTCCTCCTTCATACCTTTCCAAATCTAAGAACTTATTCTTGTCACCAGTCATATGGTGAGAACACCCACTATCAATAACCCAATCATTCTTTTCTTCCACTTGAGCAGCCAAAGCTCTTTCCACAACCTTGTGATTGATAGATTCAAAGGATATTGAATCTTCTTCCTTGATGGCAATAAACACCCATTCATTTCCGGATTTGCTTCCTAGTTTGGATTCATCATCTGTTACTCCTTCATTGTCATCTTCTTCATGAACATAATAGCAGTTCTTTTGAAACCTTTGTCTGTTAGTATTAGACCTTGCAGATCTTTCCGGACATCTTGAAGCAAAATGACCAATCTTATTGCAGTTGAAACACTTAAAGGGTAGTTTTCCTTCATACTTACCGGATCCTCTGGGCAGTCTCTTTGCAATGAGGGCCTCAAGTTGAGCTATTTCTGCTTCTTCTTCTTCCATGTCTCTTCTTGCTTGATCATACCATGACATCTTCCTTGATGAGTTTTCTCCCGGATCAAATCTCTGTTTGCCTTTCACATAGGTACTGGCTTTGAAAGCAGATTCAGTCTTGGGAGGATCATCTCCAAACTCGGTCATTTCAAATGCAGCTAGTTTGCCAGCCAGTTGTTCTCTTGTGACAGTTGTGTGGGCTCTGAATTCATCAATGGCAGCAACCTTGATTTTGTAGGCAGCAGGAAGGGATCTTAGGATTTTGCAGACAATCTCATTTTCATCTAGAGTTCCACCAGCATTTCTAATTCCACATACCAGCTCATTCACTCTTGGCATAAAGGTAGTGATGTTTTCATCATCTCTCATCTTCAATCTTTCAAATTTCCCTTTCAGACTTTGCAACCTTGCACTTTTGACAAACTCATCTCCTTCATACAGAAGTTCCAGTTTAGTTAGGATCTCATATGTAGTTGGTAGGTCAATAACATTTGAGAGATCTGAATCATTCAATGCGCTTAGTAGGGCTTCCTTAGTCCGCAGATTATTTTCAGCATCTGTGATTTCATTCAGAGTTGTCGGACCACCTTGTGGAGGTACATATGGTTTTGAGACCATAGCCAAGTATGCTTTTCCCATACATTCCAAGTGACACTTCATGCGACCTTTCCAGAGAGTGAAGTTGGTTCCATCGAACTTCGGACTATCCTTCTTGTATGACGACATCCTGGATCTCCTCAAGCGGTTAAGCTCCTTTCAGAGGAACTTGGCTCTGATACCAATTGTTGGATTTAAGGCATACAACTGAGAGGGGGGGGTGAATCAGTTGTATAAAACTTCTTGTTCTTTCAAACACTTGATTCTTCGTTGTTAGTTAACAACATATCAATTAATCATCCATGAAAGCATAATACATAAACACAAGAGCAGATAAACATCAACACATTGAACACCAAGATTTTGACGTGGAAAACCCGATTAAGGGAAAAACCACGGGGTGATTAACCCAAGGATTATTCTCTGTTAGAAGAATAAGAAAAAGAATGGCACTTGCCAATTAGGGCTCACTGCCCGAGCACACTGCCCACAAAGAGGCCCACTGCCTACAAGGAGACACACTGTCTACAAAGTGATAAGAATCATAATCTTGAACTGGAGAATGACATCTCTACCATGTCCGGATCAGTTCCATTTAAGCCCAAAAACCTCTGCTCTGCCTTTCGCACTTCTCTTCGCTATGCCACACTCATCCACACAATCCACACTTCGAAATGAACTCACAAACCGTTATTTATACAAGACATCGACTTAGGAACAAACATCTAAGTCGGCAAACAACCATAAGAGTATCTGCAAGATGAATAACACATCCGGTCGGCCACCACAAGAACATTCCCAGGATGAACAACTCATCCGGTCGGCTAAACAGAGCAAGAACTTCATCCGGAAGAATATCTTCAATTCCGGGCTCTACTATCAATGCGGACCAACAACACAACCTCAACATGATCCAAGAACCTTCACAAGCCTACCTGAATGACCAGGTACGTCCGCATTTCCTTTACTTACTGAAATCTCTTATCCTCCTTATCCGAAACTTCAAGAACACTGTCTGTCGCCACTGTCATAATGCAGGAGGTACTTCCGGACCTCCAAATTATACACAACTCGAGATGGCACATCACAAGGACATCCCAAAGACTCCTTCCAATCCGCAGATTAGGATTATACAGTTCCGGACCTCACCGGACCTTTTTGTGATCCTCTGTCACCTCTGAATACTTGCCGGAACCGGTTCTACACCGACAGCCACAACTCCTTCAAATCTTCATGCGGACCTCTGAAATCTTAACTGAAGCATCTCAAGACTCATATCTACAAACCCTTTAATCCGCATCCTCCGGTTCGCATCTTATACAGTACATTTGCCTTCTTCTCATCACTGTTCTTTACTGTTCCTGACTGAGGCTAATTTTCTCAATATCCTCAGCACACAGCTCATCCAATCCTTCTTGTCAATGCAATATGAGTATGTTGACATCAATGACAACACTGGTTCACCTCATACTTGCAACAACTATTACCTTGCAAATCTTGACCCAATGATGTAGGAGCATCCCTGGTTCAAGAGCAATCTTGCATCAACCAAAAACATTTACATTTCAGTTTGTTTTCTTTTCATTTCCCAGTTTAGTTTAGTCAATAGCAATTTCAGTATTTTGGTCCGCATTCTGCTGTAGTTTCATTTCATACCTTCCGGAGCTGGACTTAGCATCTAGACACCTTCATGCATCCAAAATTTAGATCATTTGGATAAGGTATCGGAAAGATATCACTATCAAAAGATCGATTGTTTTTCTCAGAATAGAGCATCATGACAGTCTCAGACAATCAGCTAAAGGAGAAGACTTGCAGAGCTAAACAACACATCATTCAAGGAACTTTGGATCATGGCCAACCTTCCCTGAGATCCGCACGTTATTCCATTCACTTGCAGAGTATTCCCATCCATTTAGGTCTGACCTATCCATGTACACATGTTACATCTCTTTCATAAGAGTTTGTAATCATCCTTGGTCGATGCAGAGGAATGTTATGCTCTAGAAATAATATATTCATGTAATAGATGAATAGAAAAGTAGTCATTGATAGGGAATCACATAGAGATAGTTTGATAGTTTGAATTCTTGTTAAGGTACTTCAAAGTTGTATCTTGTGCATGTACTATAACTAAGGAATTAGGCCTGTGAACCCTAATTGTAAGCCCGAATGTTGTTGGCCTGTTTGTATTTTGAATATATGATATACTAAATGACTGAATCTGTATTTGTATCCTATCTTTGAGTTTTTTCCATTGTGTTTACTCTTGTTGCACAGTCTGGACTGTTCACGTTGTAGACCCTCCTAGTTGTGATTGCACCAAGTGGTATCAGAGAGAAGTTTGAATCCTTTGGGAGCGAAGTGAACGAAATTGGTGAAGGAATTCCATAAGGTCTTGTTGTGAACAGATCGTCGAATTCGAGGCATATTACTTGTGTTGTCAACTGATCACCGATTATGAGACAATTGTCACCTTGTAGCCCAATCTCCAAATTTGAGGCAGTTACACTTGGTCTGGGGAAGAGATGCCACTGAGGAGAATACCTGTTGTTGGTACTATGGTTGGAAGAATGGATGAGATGATGGAAATGATGAAGATAATCTGAGTTCATCTGGATGCTATTGAAGAAGATCAGAGAAGAGAACTTACACCTCGACCTAATGTTGAAAGTGATGATGATGAAGAATTTCAATCTGCTGATCAAAATGGTGAAACCCTAGGAGAAGAAGAAGAATTAGATCAAGTCAAAATGTTGCGAGCTATTTCAAAGAATGGAAAAAGACCTAGAGTTGATGTATCAAATTACACTAGCAATTTGAATCCTGAGGAGCTGATTGATTGGATAAATGACCTAGAAGAATACTTTGAGTATGAAGAAATTGAAGATCTGGAGAAGGTGAAATTTGCAAAGACAAAGTTGAAAGGACATGCTGCTATTTGGTGGAAAAAAGTTCAGTTGGATAGAAATAGAAGAGGGAAAGAGAAGATTACAAAGTGGGATAGAATGGTGACAAAATTGAAGAATCAGTTTATACCTATTAAGTTGGAACTATTGAAAAGATTGCAAAACCTGAGACAAAAGGAGAAATCTATGAAGGAGTACACTGAAGAATTTCATAAGATGATCATAAGGACGGGACATAGTGAAGCAAGCAAGGAAAAAGTGGCTAGATACATCAATGGATTGAGATTGAACATTTAAGAAGAACTGAGTCTGGTGAGGATGACAACATTGGAAGAAGCATATCAGTTTGCCTTGAAAGTTGAAGAAAAGTTGACCAAGAAGCATGAGCAAAGATAGAGAGGTAGAGGAAGTAAATTTTAGAGAGGTAGAACATTTTACGGAGGAGAAAGATCATATGTGGAGATGAACAGACAAGAGAGCACATTCAAGAAAGAGGATATAGATAATAATGCATACTGGAGAGATGACAAAACTTTCTACCACAGAGGAAACCCTAGGTCATACTGGAGTGAAGGATACATAAGAGATGGAAGAGGACCTGATAGAAGAACATTTAGAGGAACTTGTTTTAAGTGTGGAGGTGAAGGACATAGAACATTTGAATATAATCAAGGGAGTACAAGCAAGAAGACAAAGAAAAGTGGAAGAGCAGCTTATGTGGAAGAAGAACCCGTTGAACTAGGTGACCCCTGTTCAGTTGGTAAACCTGAGAAAGGAGAATCACTAGTCATGAGGAGAGCACTATTTTGAGCAGAGACAAATGAGAAACCACCACAGAGGAAAAGTTTGTTCAGAACCAGATGCAAATCAGGAGGTAAATGTTGTAAAGTTATAATTGATAGTGGTAGTTCTGATAATTTAGTTTCAGAGGAGATAGTGACTAAGATGAAGTTGGAGAGATTGAAACAACCTAAGCCATATCAGATAGCGTGGATTTAGGATGATCATAATGTACTGGTGAGTGAACAATGTTTGGTGAAATTTCATATTGGATCTTATCATGATGAAGTATTGTGTGATTTATGCCTATGGATGTTTGTCATATATTGTTGGGTAGACCATGGCAGTATGATAAGAAAGCTGTACATGATGGAAGAAAGAATACATATACTATAACATCACATGGAAAGAGAATTAATTTGATTCCTTTGGAAGATGATCCTACGAGTGAAGTGTGTGGGAATGCTAGAATCTGTTTGGTAGATGGAATTTTTTTTTTATGGTATGAGACATGAGAATATGTGTTATGCTCTGATCCCTAGGAAGCCTAAAAATCTAAAGACCAAAGAATCACAACCAGAAGAGATAACTAAGTTGATGACAGAGTATGAAGACATCATATCAGATAATGTACCTGAACGATTGCCACCAATTAGGAGTATCAGTCATCACATGGATCTTATACTTGGAGCTAGTTTACCTAACATAGCAGCACACAATATGACACCGACAGATAATGAAGAATTGAATAGAAAGATACATGAGTTGTTGAGGAAAGGTTTGATCAGAGAAAGTTTGAGCCCTTATGTAGTACCTGCAGTGTTAGCACTGAAGAAGGATGGGGAATGGAGAATGTGTACAGACTCTAGAGCAATCAACAAGATCACAATTAAGAATATATTTCCTTTACCTAGGATGGATGATATTATGGATTGTTTGAGTGGAGTAAAAATATCTTACAAAGACTTGAAGAGTGGATACCATCAGATCATAATCAAAGGAGATGAATGAAAGATTGCTTTTAAGGCAAATGAAGGATTGTATGAGTGGTTAGTGATGCCTCTTGGATTGACAAATGCACCAAGTACTTTCATGAGATTGATGAATGAAGTTTTGAAGAAATTTTTGTGTAAGTTTGTTATTGTATATTTGGATGATATTCAAATTTTCAGTAAGACAAAAGAAGAACATTTGTGGCACCTGAGACAAGTATTGCAGAGGTTGAGAGAAGAGAAATTACTGATAAACATCAAGAAGTGTAGTTTCATGAAGGAAGAATTGGTATATTTGAGATTTGTGATTTTTGCGGAAGGATTGAAGATGGACTCTGAGAAAGTTAGAGCAATTGTTGAGTGGCCTACACCTGAGAGTATTGGAGAAGTCAAATCATTTCATGGATTAGCTAGTTTCTACCAGAAGTTCATCATAAATTTTAGTTTAGTATGTAACCCTATGACAGAGACAATAAGAGGTGATAGAAAAGACTTTAAGTGGACATCAGGAGCAGATAAAAATTTTGAATTGTTGAAGTAGAAAGTGATAGAGCAACCTGTGTTGGCATTACCGGATTTCAATAAGGTATTTCAAGTGGATTGTGATGCAAGTGGAAATGTAAAAGGAGCAGTGTTAAGTCAAGAAGGTAGACTTGTAGCATATTTTAGTGAGAAGTTGAATGATGCAAGGAGAAGATATTCACTATGATCAGGAGTTCTATGCCATAATTCAAGCCTTGAAGAAGTGGAGACATTATTTGTTGCCTAAAGAGTTTGTGTTGTATACAAATCATCAAGCTTTGCAGTATTTGAACAGTCAAGGAAAGTTAAATCAGAAACATATGAGATGGTTAGAGTTCATGTAGAGTTATACTTTTGTATTGAAGCATAGGAGTGGAAAATCAAATAAAGTTGTAGATGGATTGAGTAGGAGAAGGAACATACTGACAGAGATGAGAGTTGAAGTGTTAGGATTTGAGGAGTTGAAGAATATGTATGCGGAAGATCTTGATTTTGCAAAACCTTGGAAAGCATGTAAGGAGCCTATTATGATAGATATGAGTAAGTGGTTGGATTGTTTCATTTAGGAGGATGTGTTGTTCAAAGGAACTTAGTTATGCATACCTAGGAGTCCAATGAGAGATAATCTGATAAAGGAGAAACACAATGGTGGATTGGCAGGACATTTTGGCATTGATAAGATAGTGGCTTTGGTAAGTGAAAATTACTTCTAGCCTTGGATATATAAGAATGTAAGAAAATTTGTGCAAAGTTGTAGAACATGTCAAGTTGCAAAAGGAAGTAGTCAGAATACTGGATTGTACAAATCTTTCACAGTACTGGAGAGTCCTTGGGAAGACATAAGCATGGATTTCATAATAGGATTGCCGAAGACACAGAGAGGACATGATTCAATATTTGTAGTGGTGGGCAGATTTTCAAAGATGACACATTTCATACCTTGTAAGAAGACAACTGATGCAATTCATGTAGCTGTTCTATTTTTCAAGGAGATTGTGAGATTGCATGGATTACCAAGATACAAGATTTCTTGGATACTTTTGGAAGACACTTTGGAAGAAGACGAAGACAAACTTGAAATTCAATTCAGCATTTCATCCACAAACTAATGGACATATAGAGGTAGTAAATAGGAGTTTGGGAAACTTGTTGAGATGTTTGGTTGGAGAAAAGGCAGGAAGTTGGGATTTGATTTTATCACAAGTAGAGTTTGCATACAATAATTCAGTGAATAGGATTACCAAAAGAACACCATTTGACATTGTGACAGGAACTAACCCTACAGGAGTAGCAGAGTTGAGAGATATCAGTATGGAAGACAAAAGGAGTGTAGAGGTAGAAGAATTTGTAGGACACATGGAGACAATGCATAATTAGGTTAAGAAACATTTGGAGGAGATGAACAATAAGTATAAGGAGAAAGCACATGAGAAGAGGAGACACAAGGAATTCGCAGTTGGAGATGAAGTGATGTTGTATGTGAGAGATGAAAGATTTCTAGTTGGGACATATAACAAATTGAAGATGAAGAAGTTTGGACCATGTAGGATACTTAGAAAGTTTGATTCAGGAAATGCATATGAAGTGGAGTTACTGGAGACATTGGGTATATCACCTATTTTCAACATTTTAGACCTATATCAGTATCATGAAGCAAAGTTTAGTGACAACATGGAAGAAGATTTGAAGAAGCAGTTACCACAACAAGCACTGGAGCAGATTGAGGACATCTTGGACAACAGAGTTGGATGCAACACCAGAGAAATACACTGCAAAGAATATCTTGTGAAGTGGAAAGGCAGACCAGAAGAAGACTCATCTTGGATTTCTCATGCTGAGGTGGACCGTCTTGGTTTTCCTTTAGCCCCAACAAAGTGAGGGACTCACTTTTTCAACAACCCTAGATGTATAATACAGGAGCATCCCTGGTTCCATTTGCATTTCACTTTGTTTTCTTTTCATTTTCCAGTTCAGTTCAGCCAGTAGCAGTTTCAATATTTTGGTCTGCATTCTGCCGTAGTTTCATTTCAGACCTTACAGAGTTGGACTTAGCATCTAGACACCTTCATGCACATCATATCCAAAATTTAGATCATTTGGATCAGGCACCAGAAAGATATCGCTATCAGAAGATTGACTGTTTTCAATAACTTTATTTATACTCATTCACATAACTTTATTTATACTAAAATTTGAATAATGTAGCAACTAGTACATGCCATGTCAATTGTTTTCATAATAAAAACACAGTAGTTGTGAGAAAGTAAGCACTTTCATTTATTGTAAGTTGAACTCTCTTCTTTTGTTGTACATGACTGCTAATGACAAATAGTTTAATAATCTGATACGACTTTCACATAGATCAAAATGGTTATGAATAATAAATGTGTATAGTCTTGCCTCTATATAGTAAAGTAATTGGTTGGGTAAGATGGAAATGTTTACGAAATGAACTCAAATAATTGAACAGTGTAAGGAGTAGATTGTTTGCTAAGAGTTTGGAGTGCATGTACACGATCTCATACAAGAGTTATTTGAGCCACTTTTGACAATTCCATAAATTTCTCCTCTATAATTTAAAGAAGATTGTGGGGTGGAGTTGTCCTACAAAATTTGAGGAAAGAGAGTGAATAAAAACAATGAGAATTTCATTTTTTACTAGTTGGATGATAACTCTAACAGCTTTGGTAGGAAAGTTTAGTTGTGGGAGACTTGTATTGTTCCATCTTAGAGTTAGATCTGAAGAGGAAGGCTTACTATTGATAGAACGAAAATAGAGGATTCAACCCTAAATCTTAGATATGGAACTCAATCATACAAATGTTTCAATTCCAATCACACATTCCTCTACCATATCTTCTTATAGATTGCAAATGACAATAATCATATGGAGCCCCATGATCACAAAATGTCTAGATGGATTCAAATGGAATATGGTTTTCGTTTCTATACTCGATTGTAACTTGAGTATTTCTATCATGTCTCAACCACGAATAGGTGTTGTTCTTGAACTGATCTCTGTAAACTTTGTGCCTAGCTTGGTGGCCACGAAATGAGGAAGTATCATGAACGCAAGAGTTCCATCAATCTGATGTAGTTGCACTTAAAATGTTGATGATTGCACAACCATTTTTCAAGTAGACAATTGAACAAGCAGGGTTGATATCGAACTTGATGGGTTCTCTTAAGCAATTGAAGCTTGAATGATATCCTACATATGAAGAACAACTACTAGATGTAACCTACAACGACCAATGTAACACTTAGTACACAAATAATCTTGTGGTATTTGCATGCAATGTTAAATATAAGTAGAAAAAAATTGGTCATTGCCATAAGTACAAAGTTTACCATGCCATTTATGTGTGCTTCCATAATTTACAATCAACTCTTTTAAATGCTTCATGTCATAGGAGCTTAAGCCATGCTCACTAATGTTCAACATGTAATATCGAAAAGTTAATGGCGTGTCCATTGAACCTATAAGTCCAATTGCTAGTTTATATAACGCGTAAAATACTAAACCCTAACCCTAAGCCTAACCTTGGGTGTACGTTAAGCCGTCAACCCAAAAAAAACACCACCACAGATCATACAACCTAGTCAATGTCTATAAAGAGAACAGAGAGGATACGGCTCTTACAATCGACGTAGCCACGAGGGCAAAGGACAAAGAGGATACGAGTCTTACAACCGACGTAGCCAAGCGGCAGAGGACAAAGAGGAGGACCTCCTTTATATACCTCCCCAGGTCTTCCAAAACCTTTTCTTGCTAACATTGGTAAGCCAACAACTCATTTTTCTGTAAATTTCTTTTTGTTTTACCTTTGGGTTTAACTAATGAAAACTCTATGCCACGATAAATTATAAATCTTATACTTCCACCCAGCAATTTTCCACATAATTTCTCTCAGTGTGCTAGTCAGTTTGTCAAAATAAAATTAAGAACCCCAAATTTAAATCACATAATTCGGCGAACATATGATACAGCTTGATATGAAAATTTTCTATTCTGTTACTATGATAATTTTTTTCATATTTAGAGAATTATTTGGTAAGTGAGAGGGCATTACTTTGTTTTGTGTGATTGCAACTGGGATGATTCATAAGAGGGTATGCGTTGCACTTATTTGGGTTTTTCTTTGCAGGATTTGTAGTAGCAAATAAATTGGTTTCTGTTGTTTAAGTACATTACAATGGGACTTGATGTGGAGGTCGCCAGAAACCCTGAAAGAACAGGGATTTGGAAAAGAGGTGGGAATGTGAATGCAGCAGAGGAGGCAAAGCCGGAGGTGAAGAAGCCCCAGAAAAAGATATGCTGCGCTTGTCCCGATACTAAAAGACTTAGAGATGAATGCATTGCTGAGCATGGGCAGGATGCCTGCACCAAATGGATTGATGCCCACCTTCAGTGCCTCAGGGCGGAGGGATTCAAGGTATTTTTGCATTTCCGCCTTTTTCCTTCTGGTGTGTTTTCTGGTGTATTTGGGTTTGGGTGTAGATGGTCTCATAAATCAAAAAACAAACAAAAAGTTCTGGTAGGTTGAAAACCCATTGAGGAAATCCTTTTCTTTGAATCTTTAGGATTCTTTAATTGCTTTTAAATTGTAAATTTGTATATTTTCATTTGTGAATTCTAAAAATTGGCAGGTCGGAAACCCATGTTGGAAATCCTCGTCTTTGAAATTTTTAGAGAGGGCCTTGACATGGTTTGACCAAATTCATCCTCTCTTATCCCTTTTTAATCCCACACAAACAAAACATCAAGAACAGCAGGTTTGCAGAACATTTGTGGCAGATGGGATAATAAATTGAATTAGTGTTATTGCACTAAATTTTCAAATGCTATTCCGTTTCTTTTTCCATGTCACTCACTGCTGTTTCCCCTATTCTTGCCATTTCCAAAAGAAGCCTATCATAACTCAAGCATCTACTGATACTCAGATTTTAAATGTTTCCCGTCCTTGTTTACAATTCTTGGTGCAATATAGGCTAAAAGATACTTTATGGAACGGGCTTTAACTCCTAAGGTTATTTCTGTATTCACTCTAAATTTTCTTTGTCAAGGACATTTTAGCGCATTAATTACCAAATAGGATTGGGGTGGGCAGTTTAACTTTAGATAATCATGTTATGAGAGGTCTGTTGCCGTTCCTTCCTTAATGCCTTCCTTTGTGCTTTACTACCTTCTGTACCTACCTTTAGCTCCTTTGTCATTGTTGCCTTACTTGGTCTCATTAAGCTCTCTGAGATTCACTGACCACCTTATGTCTACTACACTGACCAGGCGGGTGGTGTCCTATATTTACTACTAGAAATGCATCTGACTTTTGAAAATAAAGGGGCTGCATGTGAGTTTTTATTAATAGAATCTACAAGTGACTTTTCTCAAAATAGAAATACTGCATGTCACTGTTCTTTCTTAAAATGGAAATGCTACATGGGACTTTTTTTTTACAGGCGATTATTTCTCACCACCAACCACCTAGAGGCCAATGTAGAGATCTATAATGACCCTAGGAGAATGGCCTTAGATAGGAAGACCGACATAAACAATTTTACAAGGAATCAAAATACTTCCAGTGTCTTTACTAACAAGGCTAATTGTCCTTTGGAGATAAGAGATAAAATTGGTAACGAGCGTTTATCCTTGTAGTGTGGACTTTTAATGGGAAGAGTAGTTGATCCTCAATGCTAGGTGCGGGAATTATAACATTGAGCTACCTAATTGTCTCAAGGGAGGATTTCATCTAACATGTGAAATTGTGGTACGCAAAGAGCAAATGACACCACCATGGACAAAATAGTTTGGAGAAGGAAGTAATGAATCTGATCTCTCAGAAAAGGCCCATATAGAGCTTGAAAGCAGAAAGTGATTGCTTCTTCAAGGTGAAAGGCAAAACTAGAGTTGCATGGAAACAGATACGATATCGGATACAGATATTATGTGCTCCACAGGGATGTATCCTGGCCCTCAAACCCCCGCCCCTGTCCCCAACAGCATTTTGGTTACGGTGGGAGGGCAGGGGATGACCCTTGACCGTCTTCAAAAATTTTGAAAATGCAAAAATTTTGAAAATGGTGAAATGTTTCAGAAACACAGTATATGGATAGGAAATGCTGTGGGGACGTTTGGCCGTCCCCAAGGCAGCCGATGTCCTTGACAGCAGTCATACATTTTATAACATTTAAAAAAAAAAAATCCACCATGATATTCGCTACAGTGAAGATAGGCAAGACATAAAATATGGATGTTCTTATAAGAGCTTGCCATCCTTTCCAATTTTAAAGTTTGGAAGACCTGTGTATTTTATGGTCAGAAATGGAATCTTGCCATACATAATTACTATCTGTTGCAGTTCATGAGATCCCAGATTATCTGAAATTAGACTTGACGCTAGAGCAAATGAAATGTTGAAGTGCATAATGTCAAGATCTTGCAAGGTACAAAGCACTTATAAAAGTAATCAAAGCTTATGTTACACATCTGGAAATTGTTTAGAATTGAACCATACACCTTGAATATATTCAGCAAACAAATTAATCTATTACATTGCTCATCTGTCCACCTGCCAAAGACCATGGGGTATATATAATTCTCGCATATAGTAAGTTATATAAGTCACCCAACTAATATGACAGTGGCACACAGTTTCCATAATTATATATCGATGCTGAACAATATAGCATTAAAAAGTAAAAGGTAAAAGGTACTGACACAGTTTTGCCCCCAAATGACAAAATGTTTCAATATGCAAATGTGCATCTTCTTTTGCAACCGAATTTTATAACTCTGCAGCAGCATCTAATGCAGGTTCAATGAATCAGCTGCCTAAAAATACAAAGCATCAACTGGGACTGATTAAAACTTTGATTTTGTCTATAGCTCAATCAATAATGAGTTTCAATTACACCTTTGCAATTAAGCATGGACGCTGGTAAACCCTTTTGTGACATTCTTTAGATCCATGGTACCTTTCATTGCAAGATAATAATGCACCCAAGTGAACTGTATCAAATATGGAAAAAACATCCAAAATGAAGTCCCTATTGTTTCAAAGTAGGTTGGTTTGGGTGTTGAGGAGCCACTAAGAACCCTGATCAAGTATTCAACCACTAGGACACTGAACTTCGGATGTGAATTTAGCACTACAGGGTCCACCTTGTGTTCATAGATTTAATATTTATTGCTCTGGTACTACTGTCGCTGCTGTCACCATTGTCACGATTAATTTTATTGCTGTTATACTAATGTTATACTGCTGACATGATATATTTATTGCTGCTTATACGGCTGTCACTCTCTCGCTCTCTTTCTTTCTATATATATATATATATATATTTTAAAATTCATATATATATATGACTCTCTCTCTCTCTCTCTATATATATATATATAGCTGTCCCCAAAAAATGACCCTTGGCCTGCCATCCTGAATCGTGTCCCCTGCCATCCTAGCATCATTGTCCCCGAAATGCTGTGGCACATAGTATAACAAATTTCCAAGACCCCCTAATACAGATACAGCTGGATACGAAAATTATAAAAATACACATATATTCAATCATTTATTATACATCTAAGATTTTAAAGGCATGGAACATAACACTAAAAATACTTTTTTATATATTTTTTAGTTTTTTATATTTTTAGTTTATAATATTGTGAAGATGGAAAAAAGATCTCTACTCTATTCCAATTCATTCTAAATGAAAGCTGATTTGTAAACTATTTGAATCTTACAAATACAGATTGATATGAATGATTTCACAGAAACAAAATTCAGAAAGTAGAATAAAACATGAAACAAAACCTGAAACTGAAATCTAGGAGCCTTGGTCAAAGACTCCAGCGCATCGCGTGGACATTTGCACCCTACGATGTCATTTGTGCAGCACAACACTGTCAGCAGTTGCAGTTTGTACCTTCCTAGTGAGCTTCTATTCTGTGTGGGTGATTTCACAATCAACTTGCACAGCAAAATAGAGGGAAAGACACAAGCATAATATCTAGATAGATAGAGAAATCAAATAAACTGCGAATGATAAAATTGACAAAAATGACAAATCAACTACGTGCAAAGGATCTGCTTCTTGATAGAACTGAAAAGAAGTTTGGGATTGCTAAGGAGCTTGCCAGGAATGGTCAAAACCCTGCTTTGGTCTTTCGATCTTCATGAGTAGGCAAATGATAAAGATGTTGATAAAAGTGTGTGCACTTATCCTAAGTGTGTCTAGGAATGGAGATGCAGTGACAAAAGATGTTACGAGCACCTCCCTGGTCTACGGGGAGGACACTAGGCCTAGTGTGCAAATAACAAAGATGACAAAAAGGTAACGGGATCGGGTAAATGGATGGGGGTTTGCAAGAATAACAAATTCAAGGGAATGCTCAATGGATAGGCAGAGTTTCACCACAGATTCACTTCTAGTGCTCTTTTGGGAATTTAATCAATGAATATAGGGCTCTTAGAGAGCTCGATTCCTATGAAGTTTGCAAAGGAATTTTAGAGAGCAAATGAATATGCTACTTACTGAAATGCTTAATAGAGATGGGGTATTTGGAAAATGAATGCAAGCAACTTAGAGGAATTCTCAAGCGAAACTCCAACCTTTAAGCCTCTCACACGAATTGTTATTTTCTCGAGTTCGAACCTACAAAACGGGATGCGGAGATAGGAGCCTGTAGCAATGATTTTGTGTCTTGACTACCTCAAAGCTACACAAGCAAAATGTAGAGTTCAAAGGTGATTGCAACTATGGAGAAATGTTCAGAAACTTCTTCTTGCTATTCTTATTTTATGTTTCTGGTTTTTGGAATATTATGCATTTTTAAAAATTTCTCCTAGTAATTAATGGCACTTGCTAGTTTTCTAGATTCCATTGGATTTAGTTCAGGGAATCATGCCAAGAATAACTTGGCGCGTCCGCGGGGGCATTACAACTGTTAGTGATTATCATCAAGCGGCTATATGCAAATGTAATGTACAATTCGTACGGGATGCCAACGCATCATGCAGGGGTTTGCACATTGCGTTGTTGTCCTAGGAGAATGAGCAGAAATTTGGCTTAAGGGTGCAGAAAGGGCGTAAGAATGACCTTCCAATACATATTTTGGAAATAGCTTGATTTAGGGGACATGACTTGAGTTACAAGAGAGTCTCATTAAGACAGGGGCAAGACATAATGTGAAATTGTAGAGTATGCAATTTACAACGTTACATTTTGCCTCCACTTTAGTAGGCTGAAGATGCTGGGTACTAAGCATGCTAAAGTATGCAAATGAATATTTGAAATGAAATTTATCTATAAAAAAAGATATTGTAAAGCTGTAGAGATTCTTCAGATGAAAAACATGATGCCCCTAGTTAAGAACCTGCAAAACCACAATATTAAAACCACAAGCCTTGCAAAACCACAATAACATGTAATCTTGTAAGGTAGCAAAAGAAGGGATTAGATTCAATATAATTTGCAAAGCAAGTTTGTTAGCGAATCTAATGATCGAATACATGGGAGAGGGGAAAACATAAATGGTTAATACACAAAACAAAAACACTTATGCAAGAAAAATAAAAACGTCTCAGGGTACAAAAAGGGTAAAAACAAATGTTTCAAGGAGCAGTAAAAGGGTGCTACAAGGAGCAATGATAAAATGCTTCAGGGAGCGGTGATAAAATGCTTGTGGGAGTAGCAAAGTGCTTCAGGGAGTAGGTTTATCAATGTGCTCGGTATGAGGAAGTGTAGTAGGGGTGTCCTAGAGGAAGGACATAAAAGATATCATAGAAAAAAGCAAAACTCCATATGAAAAAATATTAAGGGATCTACATGCTTAGGGTTGGTATAAATATGTTAGGAGTGATAATCATGAAGGGACAAGGATTGAATTGTCATCATCCCCCAAGCATATAGAACAATGAGAACATAGGAGGAAAAGCACATGAAAGCAAAACAAAAAAAAAACATTTTGGGTCAACAGGGAAGAGACCTAAATGTTTCGACGCTTTGCATCGTCCCCAGAATATCAAGAAAAATGATAGATACAATAGATAGAAGAAGTCAACTACATATAGAAGAATGTCACAACATTTTTTCATTTCCCTTGTATCCATGTCCCTACGAGGGAAGCATGGGTTCTCTAGGAGAAACTAACAAATACACACCAAGCAAACACAAAGAGATAACAAAACAATCTGGCAATCAACACACACACATATATATACATATAGATGATTTACAAAGGTATTACTACTTAGGGTCAGAAACAGTAGGTCATCCTTTTTCCAATCTCGATCATTGTGGTGGGATAGAGGCTAACAAACTAGTGGGACCATAACTAAAGTAGTACTAGGTGAAGATCCATCACAGGAATGTGGAAGGATGGTTGGAGCAACGTCCTCAACATCCTTAGGTGAGGTAAGGGTCAACGATCTTGTAAAAATCGATGACAATAAAGGAATGTTTACACTGGTCATATGCTCCTCAGTAGAGGAAGGTGCCAAAACCGTCCTGTCATCGAGAACAATTTACTGTTATTGCTATATACTAGTATTAGGGCAGGGTCTACAAGAGCAACAGAGGTAGGGGGAGGAGGAGCCTCCACTAAATCAGGACTAGATAAGGAAGACCCCAAAGATGAAAGGGGAATGTTGATCTTCGATTTGTGGAATGGCGGAGTGGGATAACACTTTTGCTTGCGCTTGGGTTGCGAGCATGGGATGTCTATGTTGATCATGGTAGGATGGAGAACATCTGGGAAAACTTGATGGCGAGTGTGTTGGAATGGCACTAGAACATCTAATGTTTCCTTAGGAATGACGGAAACATTAGACAGGTCAAGTGGTTTGGAGAAGGGTCATTGGTTTGGTGTGATAGGGATGATTGAAGGGTCATGAGAAGGAGCCAAGACAACTTGGACTTTTTGGGTACTAGACTAGCTTGGGTCCTGGGGTTACTCATTGAAGGTGGAATCACCAGCTTGAGCTCTAGCCGTAGTATGTCGTGATTCTTGAACGCTTGCGCAAGTTGGTTGTGTCTAGCGCAGGTTGAAGGTTTAGTAGGGTCTATTTGCACGTCACTTTTCTTCAACTGTCACAGTGATGGTGGGAGGATTGGAAGTAGTGATTGAAGGTCGGGTAGTTTTAGAAGTAGAAGTAGATTTTTGAAATAGCGGTGCTTTTCCCTTAGCCATGGTATAGAAAGCAGGGGTGGAACAACTGACTATTGGAGGGCATTATGAAGATGGGGAGAGTCATCCAACATGGGCTGCTTTCCTTTTATTGTTGCTAAAATAGGAGAAGGGATGGGAGCAACAATTGTCGGTTGGGTGACCTCCGGAGTGTGAAGCCTAAAAAGCATGGGCTAAGTGGAAGGACTAGGTTAGGATGTAGGGGGAACATTGGGATCAACTCGACTCTTCTTCTATTGTGAGTAGCCTTTAAACAAAATGTCTACTCGAGGAAGTGGCTTAGTAGGAGTGGGCCAAAAATAATCTAGGGAAAAATTTCCCCATTGTTGGAGGGGTTGGAAACCACTATAGGGAATTGTGTATATGACTATTATACGGGAATTTGAGACACTTATGAACTGATGAGGAGACTGCTTGGGGGTTGGAAACCACTATAGGGAATTGTGTATATGACTGCTATATGGGAATTTGAGGCACTTATGAACCGATGAGGAGACTGCTTGCATTTTCGTCAGCCAAGGTTGGCCCAGCCAGACTCGAAAACGATCTAATTGAGGAATGATGGAAAACTAGATGTCTAGGGACTTGGGTTTGACTTGGACTAAGAATGTGATTGACCCCGAGATGGGAAGGTGCATATTGTCATGGGTTCTAATGGAGATATTGTACGGGTCATAGTATCCTTGTGAAGTTGGTTGACATAAAGGAACTTCTCTGTAATAACATTGACAACCTTGACAGGGTCAATCAAAACACCATGAACGACTATTTGATTAACCTGAGCGACAATGTAAAGAGGGTGGTTTGGGAAATTTGGAACAATGTTAGTGGGAGAGAATGTGATGGACTCAGTAGTGGATTTTTTTTGAGATGTTTCAGGTTGGGCGTCCACTACAATTATAACATGGAAATGTGAGGTAGATGTATTAGCCTCCTCTTCCAACTTAGGTGATGAAGGGTCCAAATCTATGAAGTTGGAAGGGTGTAGGGGAAATGGATTCGTATAAATCTGAAGATTTTGGTTGGGTTTGGCCACAAATTTATTTCCTTTTTAACCTTCTCCAGAGACCTAGATAGTGTTGGAGTCAATGAGGTCATGCACAATGTGCTTGAGATGCATGCATCGCTTGGTGTTGTGTCCTGGTATTTGATGAAATTGGCAAAAGGCTTTTGCATCGTAGTTATTAGGATGCGGCTTATTCGAGTCAAGATGCCTAATAGGCGGCAACTGCACTAATTTATGGGCAAGGACCTACTGCAACACAGACTGTAGGGACTCAAATAATGGAGTGAACTGTCTAAATTTTTCCCTTGAAGTGATAAGGGCCATGGCCTCCGATATAGGAGAGGTGGTCGCATTATCGCCAATGATAGTAGAAGACGTGTTCTTAAGAAAATTTGTGGTTCCCTTTTTAAAGTTTTAGTATTGATTATTCAAAGGTTCAGCAGGGGTTGATGGAGTAGAAGATGTTTCAAATTGGTCAAGAGACTGTTGGTAATCTTTACGGGCAGTGCACAAATGGAGAAAAGAGGGATATCTCATGATTAAGATCTCTCTGAGTGCAAGTTGAAGATTCCCAATAAAGACCCTTTGGACATCAGAGTTAGGAAGAGGGTATGGTAATTGTGAGAACAATTGATACCAGAAGATGAAGTCGGTCACTGTCTCCTCGACCCCTTGTTTACAGTAAACTAAATCAATTAAAGTCGTTTGAGGGCCTATATTTTTTTGAAAATGTTGTAAGAATTGGTTGACAAGTTGATTGAAAAAATTAATGGAATGGTTAGGGAGTGAACAAAACCAGTCCAATGCGTTGTCTTTCATAGAGCACGAGAAGAGTTTTGCTAACAACTCGTCCTAAAAGATAAAGTCTATGCATAATGCCGTGAACTTTGATACATGTGTCTAAGGGTCCCCTTTGCCGTTATATTTTTCAAATCTAGGAACTTCAAAACCCACAGGCAAAGGGGTAGCTAGAATGCATAGTGACAGTGGACTGCAATAGACATAAGGTGATATGATAGGCTGCATGGAAGTAGTTGAAAAAGAAGCATGTTGTTGTTGGAGATTGCTAACACTCTGCATGAGTTGGTTGACAATTGGATCTGTTGTGTGTAAAAGTGGTGTAGTGGCAGGCATAGGGGTGCTAGATGACGGTATGAATGTCGTAGATTAAGTTTGCATAGCCATAGAATGTGAGGCGATTGAGGATTCACCGAATGATAGTGGTTGAGAAGGGGGAATGAACCCATGTGAATGGATGGAAATTCTCACCGTTCCCATTGATGTGACATTCAGAGGAATGGAAGTGGTCATTTGTGTAGTGTAGGTGTATAAATAGTAGAGGTGGGCAATGACATAGAAACCTGTGGGCATGTGACATCATGATGAGAGGTTTGGGCGATCTCATGAGAAGTTGCTAGAGTAGGCACATCGTTATTAACAATGTGGGCCAATTCGTGTAGTAAGTCAAGACCCTTAGGGTGATTTATCAACATCTTTCTAAGGGATTATGTAATAGAGGGCACAATATTGGAAGTGGCCTCTTGAGTAAAAAATGTTTGAAAATCTTGAAGATGTTCCAAGTTTTTTATTTAGGAAGACGAGGGTCTCAATGAATTTTCAAGATCAAAGTTTGATTATGTGTTTGAAAAGGTCGTGGTTGACACAGAAGGTATTGTGGTCGAGCTCAGAAGAAGGATTTTTGGAATAGGCAATGTTGAGCTAATAGGATCATATGAAAATGGAGGGATGTCAGTTGTCATTGTGGTCATGGTGGCAAAAGGTTGAGATTTAGACATGTTTTTGTATCTTCTTCACACAATGTTTTGGGAATGAGAAGACTGGGTTATAAAGCTCATAAAATTTGTCAGAGCCTACAACACAGTTTAAGATGTTTGGTCAAGAAATCAGAAGGTTTTGAAGAGCATGTTCACGTCGGGTTCACCAGAGATGTGAAGATGGAAAAAAGATCTCTATTCTCTTCCAGTTCGCTTTAAATTAAAGCTGATTTGTAAACTAGATTAACACTTCTTAGGAATAATCTAAATCTTACAAATAGAGACTGATATGGATGATTTCGTAGAAACGGAATTCAGAAAGTAGAATGAAACATGAAACAAAACCTGATATTGAAATCTGGGAGCCTTGACCAAGGATGCCAGCGCATCATGCAGATGTCTATGCCTTGCATTGTCGTCTATACGGTACAACAAAATCAGCAGGGTCAGGTAGTTACAGTCTATACCTTCTTAGTGAGCTTCTATTTTGCTTGTGTGATTTCACAGTCAACTTGCACAACAAAACAGAGGGAACAAGCATAATATCTAGATAAATCAAATAAACCATGAATTAAAAAATCAACAGAAATGACAAATCAACCACTTGCAAACCTTCGTTTGTTTGATTTTCTTCACTTGATAGAATTAAAAAGAAGTTTGGGACTGCTCAGGACGAGCAGTCAAATGATAAAGATGTTGATAAAAGTGTGTGCACCTATCCTAAGTGTGTCTAGGAACGGAGATGTAGTGACAAAAGATGCTAGGAGCACCTCCTTGGTCTACGGGGAGGACACTAGGCCTAGTGTGGAAATAACAAAGATGGCAAAAACGTAATGGGATCGGGAAATGGATGGGGGTTTTGCAAGAGTAACAAATTCAAGGGAATGCTCAATGGAGAGGCAGAGCTTCACCACGAATTCACTTCTATTGCTCTTTGTGAATTTAATTAGAGAATACAGGGCTCTTAGAGAGCTCAATTCCTATTAAGTTTGCAAAGGAATTTTAGAGAGTAAATGAATATTCTACTTACTAAAATGCTTAATAGAGATGAGGGTTTTTGAAAAGGAATGCAAGCATCTCAGAGGAATCCTTGGGGGAAACTCCAGCCTTCAAGCCTCTCACATGAGATGTTCTTTCCTCAAGTTCAAACGTACAAAACGGGATGTGGAGATAGGAGCCTGTAACAATGATTTTGAGCCTAGAATACCTCAAAGCTACACTAGCAAAATGTAGAGCTCAAAGGTGATTGCAGCTATGGAGAAATGTTCAGAAACTTCTTCTTGCTATTCTTCTTTCATGTCTCCGGTTTTTGGAATATTATGCATTTTAATCAGAAAGCTTACCTTTTTTTTATTTCTCCCAATAACTAATGGCACTTGCTAATTTTCTGGAATCCACTGGATTTGGTCCAAGGAATCATGCTAAGAATAGCCTGGCATGTTTGCGGGCGCGTGACGACCGCCAGTGATCATCATGAGGTGGCTACATGCAAACATAATGTATAGTTCATGGTATTGTACGGTATGGGCGTCGACGCGTTGCATTGCTGTCCTGGGAGAATGAAACCAGATTTGGCATGAGGGTGTAGAAAGGGTGTAAGAATGACCTTCCATTACAGATTTTTGAAAATAGCTTAATTCAGGGAAGATGACTTAAGTTGAGTTACATGAGGGGGTCATTAAGATAGGTGCAAGACATAATGTGAAATTGCAGGGTATGCAATTTATGACGTTACACATTGCAAGCAATTTAAATTCAACCCTTCATATCTGAGTGCACAAATTTATAAAAGAAGCAAAGCTATTCAAATAAACACTATCTTTGATGGGAGGAAGGAGTCCCTCAAGAAGATGGATTTTAGCTCATCATCATCTAGTTGATGCTTCAGTTTGCCACATAAAGATTGGAAGTGGATGACATAATCATTGATAGGCTCATTATGTCCTTGGGCACATTTAATCAAATCAATCTGTTGTTTTCAAGCCCATATTGACATGGAATTGTAGTAAAGAAAGTTGTAGCTAGCCCATCAAAAGAATGGACGAACCATTGAATGGCATTTTCTCTTAAGGTTTGTGGAAACAATTTAGCGAAGACTTAATCTTCATAAGTAAAATCTAGGCATGCAGCATTAAAAGCTTGTAAATGAACATTGGGATGTCCTTTTCCATAATATAACTCAAATCTAAGTGCCATAAAGCCGGTGGGCAATGTATATGTAACAACTTCAAATTAAAGAGGTGTACAATGTGGATTATTGTATGTAATAATAGAGTCATGGCTTGTAGGTCTAGTGTCCACTTTTTTATTAAGCTGACCAAATTTCTTCAATAGTTTATCCAAATAGAGGTGGGAATAGCAATTATATGAGGAGCAATTATATTAGATCTTGCTTAGCAACATATGCCTCATGATCATAGTCTTGTTGTTCCTCAAAATGGCCCTTAGTATGAGCATTATTAGCCATCATATAAAAAAGAAAGCCATTTTCATTTGAGTGGCAAGTGTAGATTTGATATTAGGGTTAAGACAAACACTCCTTAGTAAAGGAAGATTGAGATTTCGAGTAACTGTGGCATAAACAAACCCTAAAGTGATAATCAATGATAGGTCAAGGGTAGTATGCATGTGAATCTTAGAAGTTAAATCCGTTTCAGATCACAATAATCAGAAAAACCAGAAGATAAAACACTAAGCATGGAAACCCTAGGGGTGTGGAAGAGCAGAGGGGTTCACCAAAATGAAAGGAAAATAAATCTACCCTCTACCTAAATGAGAGGGAGAATACAATACCTTTTACGTAAATCTAAGTGGAATAAATAAATAGCAAGAATATTCAAAATCTACCCTAGATACAAGAGTTGCAGGAAATGTAATGAAATGAATGCTTCAGAAATTGAATAAAACAATAAATGTAATTATCTGGAAATTGTGACAGATGACAGAATGCGATTCGCTGACAGTGTAGAAATATCAGCGAAGATCAGATGGATGCCTTGGAACCAGTGAATGCTCTGTCTGCTAAGGAATTGACTTGCAAGTGTAGATTTGATCTCTCTTGCGGATCTGATTTGGGCCTGCGGATCTAATCTTCTGCTGATTTTCAGATTGTTGCTTTTTGCTTGCCTTGATGTTCTCAGTCTGCCCTCACATAAAAGCTTGTTCTGGTGTAAGGATAATTGCTTCCTTGTTTCAAACCATGTAAGGATATTGATACAACAGCTAGATAAAAAAATTGAGGTTCGCAGTTTCAGTCATGCAAGATGCTTTAAATGCACGTGCAATGCAGATTCTCTGATAAATGCTCCTGATAATGCCTTAAAGTAATAATTCTAAGCATGTAATGATTGGATCTAGGATATACTCTAGGTGGTCTAAAATAAACTAGGGTTAGCCCTTTAAATCTAAGTTGCCGAATCGCTCTGCTGGACAGCCGATTCCTGGTACGAAACGTCCCGGAATCGGGTACTGGGCTGAATTGACTGTGGGTTCGAAGCCCTTTGCTGCATATTTTCGTCGTTCGACACCCTCTATATTTTCGAAGCCCAACTTCCTCGACGCCCTCTGCATATTCCACGACTGCTGAGTATTTTCGGACGCACCTCTGCATTTTCTACGACGCACTGAGCATTTTCGACGACGCCCTAGTTTTTCCGCCACTTCCTGATAATTTTCCGCCTGGTTTTTATCATTTTTTCAATTTTGTATAGTTTTTTTTATAGTTTTTGACATTTGTATAGTTTTTTAAATTTTTTTTGAATACTATTAATTTATTTGATTATTACATACTGAATCGATAAAAAACTATTGTATAGTTTTTAACATTTTTTTGTATAGTTTATAAATTTATAATAATTATTAATTTATTAAGAATAGACTGAATAGTAAATATTAATATTAATAATATTTAATTATAATATTTATTAATAATTTTATTATAATACATAGGTTTTATTTTTTGTTTTTATAATAGACTAATAGTTATATAATTATATTTAATATTTTATCATTAAAATTAAAAATTTAAAAGTCATTACAGTTTAAAAATTTAAAATTTAAAAGACTAAAGTAAAGTTCGAATCATTTAATTTTTAAATTTTTATTTTTAGTTCTATTTCAAATTTATAATTTATTTGTAAATATATATATTTTAATTTATTTGTAAATTTAAATATATTTTTAATTTTTTATATGTATTTTGTACTAACGTACCCAAAACGTACCCAAACCCCCTTCAAAAAAATTGCCGTACCGGCGTACCGGAATCACGTACCCGTACCCGATTTGGCAACTTAGCTTTAAATACAACACCATAGGTCACAAATGAAATGTTTTGTGCTTTGAGTCGGCACACAATGGTCACAAGTAGAGGTAAAGTTGCCCCAGATTAGAATTAGAATTTTAAAAAGTTCAGGAGTCATTTCTGCAAGTGCATAAATGATCAACATGACTGCAGATCTGATCTGGGACAGGAAAAGGGTAAACTGAGGGCTAGGATTGGTCCGTAGGAATAAGTGTAGATCAGAACAGATAAGGCTCGGGTTGTGTGCCCACGCTTAGCTGAAAACTTGCCATTTGTACACTTGTTATTGCATAAAGGTCACTCTAATCAAAGTGGGTCATTTTGTCAAAACAGGAAATGATGAGGGGCATTTTGAGGTTGTAAACTGGTTTATTGAGCCTCTGCAAATCTGTGCTGACTTGTATTAGAGGGAATGCAAACTGACAGTGCATTGCTAATTATTGAAATACGTAAGTATTTTGTATCCAGACAGGATATCATTTCGCTTAAGAAAATGTGGGAACATAGAAAACATAAACCGCCAGCATCTGGAAGTGATTAAGTGAAGTAAATATACAAGGTGAAAACGACACCAGTGATGTTCTCTTGAATTTGAAGTGCTGATTATGATGCAGCCCAGGACCAGTAAGTTTAAAACTTTAAACTAACCATTCTATGATTGTATCAATCTCTGCTGACTTGGTTATTCTTTCACAACTGAAGTGTTGATGTTTTAATGATTATAGGCAGGGCGGTAGTCATTTCACAAAGTTTAAAATTAGATGACATTTTTATGATCATACAATATTGTTAATCTGAGTTTTTTCAAAATCCTAGATACCCTTATTGTCTTCCTAAAAACCTTCATTTTTTCCCTTAAAATGCACCGGGTTTTCCTTCTATTAGGGTTTTGCATTCTCTGTAGCTCTAGGGTTTTGAATTCTGGAGGTCGGGGAACAATCACAAAGGGGGTTCAACAGATCCAAGATTTTGAAGACTACAACACTACACCATAGAACACCCTAGAATTTAAGCGCATTTCCTTAAAAGTATGTCATCCTGGAGCTTTAGTGTGATTAAAAAGCAAGCAATGTCTAGGAAAATTTACTTCTCTTGAATAGGAAGCTCATCATAACTGGTTTTCAAAGTCTGATAAATCTTTCCATATTCAACATTTTCAATTTTATCAAGGCATCGCTCCAATTTTTGCAAATAGCATTACTTGTCCGGCCTGCAGTATACATTTATCCTGACTTGTAATAATGTTTCTTCTACCATGTGTCCATGCCAATCGCCTACTAGAACATCCAACTGTTTCTTGTTGCTAACATCATCTAAAATGGTGAGTGCCCTTATGGATGACCAACAATCTCTTTTTAGGACTTTGCCTTCATATGTGCTCTTCAACTTTATATCAGCTTTCGTTGAATCCTGGGGGACATGCTGTTGCAAATTTATAAGGTCTTTTGTGGACAACATGTGACTGTTTAATTTTCATGCGTAACTTTGTATTCCATGGCAAATCTCTGAAATCTCTGCAATGCTACTTCCATGATTGACATGTTCATATCAGCAAAGCAGACTCTAAACTAGCCTGGCTCCTTGCACTTCAAGGAAAACCAAGGGGATAGTTTCAATCTGGCCTCATACAATACAATTTCTATAGTTTTAACTCTCCTTCTAAGTCGTATGGAAGCGGATGCCTCATGTTCCTAGCAGAAAAGACCTGCATTGCCTTCCAGGTGTCTAATTACCACTTGATTATGCCCTGAGACAAGCAAATTATGCCTCTCTTCTAAATCTCTTGTTGTTCTCTGCTATAGTACTGTATAAATGTTGAATCTGAAAGCATAATGGACAACAAATGCTGTACCTGAATAAGAAATCATTCAGAAACGGGACATTCTTTTAGCAGCAGTCACTACAGTATTGTTATAGGAATATATGGTGCCAACTCTGATACCTGGAAGACCCTGGTCCATAGGCAAGCTGTACACTATGCACATTATCTGTCATGTAAATTTTGTTTCACTATTTTTGCAATGCTGTAAAAATGTGGAGAAGAAAACACCGATCTTGAATAGATCTCATCTCATGCTGGATTTTTATAATTTTTCATTGAAAAATCTAACATCTTTAATATACTGGCACTAGATGTTGTCGCCAATGGGTTACATGGGCTTGTTTTGAAAATTCCCTTTAATTTATGTCTCTTTTGGGTTTCTTGCATACTTAGTCCACTGCACATTTATGTCAGCAAACCCAACAACACCTAACCATGCCTATGATGGCTTTACAAAGAAACTTAAGAAAGTTAACACTCCATTGGAAAGACCAGAGACCACTACCGATTGGAAATCCAACTCAGATGTTCAATAAATGACATTTATGCCAAAACCAAATACTTTAATTCATTGAATTCAATATAGCCTGCTGTTTTTGTAATTTGCATTTTAGATAAAACAAGGTCTCCCAGAATTGAATGTAAAAATAATACCACACATTAAGATGCACTATAAAAAGAAAAGAATATTTCTCAGTTCATGAAACCTCACTTTTGAATTCAATATAGCCTGCTGTCTTTGTAATTTGCATTTTAGATAAAACAAGGTCTTCTAGAATTGAATGTAAATACTAAAAATAATACCACACATTAAGATGTACTATAAAAAGAAAAGAAGTTCTCAGTTCGTGAAACCTCAACCATTGGAAATTCCACTGGCGTCATGTATTGTGCCCTGAAGGAAAATTAGACTAAATAAAGATGGATCAAACTCCTGAACAATCATACTTGGCTCAAAGGCTCAAAGCCTCAAACTCTACTGACTAAAATCTAACCAGAGCATATAATAGTGCAAAAAAGAAAACACCCTTGGTCCATAGAATCTCAAGAATCAGAAACTCTAATGAATCAAGCATTATGTCTAGAAGGGGACTCTGAGTTCATCTCATCCTTTGCAGGAAAATTAGTAGCATACAGATTATGTTAAGGTACAGAGGACCATTGTGCCTGTCAAAACAATTGACACCTGATCAAGGCAGATATCATCATTTACTTACTAGCAAGTTACTGACAAATTTGAAAAACCAAAACATTAACATCAAAAAGAAATTGACACCTTATCTGTTGTGACCTAATCGCAACATCGCCCCATTATAAATGGGGGCCCCTCTTCTCTTTGGTTCGTCAGGTTTTTGGTTTGAGGTTGTTTTATTTTGGCTATGGTCTTGTTTGGGAGTTCTTGTCTGGGCAAGGCAATTTGCAAATTTTGGAGGGATGTATTGTAATCCATTGGTTGCTTGAAGGAATTGATTGTCTTCTCCTGCATTAAGTCATATCTGGGTCAAATGTAATTGGAAAATTGCCCAAGTCTGAATTTTTGTAATATCAATGCCTTCAAAGATGTGATCACGAGTAGTCAGCTTCATGAGCAAAGCTTGAATCGGAGTATGGTCATGAGGAGTGAGTTAGGCGATGAGGCTTGTTTCAACGTTGGTCGGATTTTAAACATCATGTGAGTTTAATCAAAAGGACCGCTTTGGCGCAAATCTGTTGTCCTCTTGCAAGTTGTGTTGTCCAAATCATACATGAGCTGTCTAAAAGTCTGCACAAAGCTCAGAATGCTAGTCAATCTATGAAAGTTGAAATTCAAAAACTCCCCACCCATGCGCATCCTTTAAATGACTTTGTATTTTGAATTTTGGTGATTGTGTGGAGCATCCAAAAGTCCGCTCCAGCTCATACGTGATAGATTGGTAGATGACTTATAACGCATAAAAAATATCCTAACTATGCATAGAGCACACTCATTACCGCGCGGGCGAACATTTTCAATCGCTCTACATTACGTCGGGATGTTTTTAATATTACGCAGCATGCCCGCTCCTCCCTAAATCTCCGTCCAAGCGGACTTTATTTACCTTGTGACATTGTTTTTCTATTCGCTTGACAATCTAAATGACCGCTTGAGCGGATTTCCACGATTTATCGGGTATAGTGAGATCTCTTCATGTTTGAGTTAGTCTTCGGTGGGCTTGAATGACCGTTCAAGCGGGATGTCTTTGGCATAGCGCAGTTATTAGCGGACCTTTGGCTGTTCTTCAAAACATCATCCGGTCTTCCTTATTTCGCCCACCTCACACAAACATTCTATTCTTAGCATCACGTATGGTGTGAAATGTAACATCTGCTTCGGGTTGATCGCTTGAGCTCTTGGCAGAGGTTAAACGCGTAGTGAAGTTTTCTCAAATCATACAAGGCACACCCTCGTAAATACATAGAGTGACGGACGTTTAAGAGTCCATTGCAATTCATGCATTGTGTGCGTTGAAATGGAAAGTCCGCCAGGATGGAGCTAAATCTTAAGTTTGCAGAATATACCTTTTGGCCAAGTGTAGTGGAGTCTAAAACATCCGCTTAGACCCGCTATAATTTCGTCACCTCTTTGGCGTTATGAAGATACTGCTTGAAGGCATCATTAAAGCGATTCTGCGCAAAGCGACTCTTTACTATTCTTAGCATTCGATTAAATAGCCACTGCACTCTAAAACGTATGGATAATGAATTCGTAGCAGGGAGTATTGAAATGTGTATCTTTTGAATATCGATTTATCCTATTCTTAGCCCCACGGCTAATTCAGGTGATGTTATTTATGACGTTGAGGAGTGGAGCGCGTTGTTTATGCTGGCAAAATCTTTTAGACATTTATTAATTTACTCACTTACAGTGCCAACTTTCTGAGCATGTGCAGTATGCACTGTCCTCTGGAGAAGGCGATATCATTAAACGGGATGATAGGGATTCGAGGGTGTTTCATCATTTGTTCAAACAATGAGCTTTGCCTCCTGCATCAATGTGTAGAAGCCCGATTACGTTTGTGAGTTTTGTCTGCAGGAGGGGATCCTTATGAAGTCTTTCTAAAGTATGTGCTTGGGCGTTAAGGTAGCTAATATCGCATAATCTGCCTTGTATGCTCGAAGCTTCCTAAGTGCAAGTTTAAGGGTATCTTCCTGGGCTGGGGTCTTCGAAAGTTTAAAAAGTCACCTTCTAATACTTGGAAATTGACCTCCCCTCCATTAAGCACATACATGGTTACAACGTGAAATCATTACAGGCCCATTGGGAGATCAACTTCGACAAAGGCGAATTGGAGCTGTATTTGTTGACTGGCGTTATTAGGAAGCCATTCAAAGTTTTATTTTTCTCAAAATTTGCATTTTTGGCTTTTCTAAGGGCAAGGTGATTTCAAATTGCATATTTTAATCCCGCATGCTTTAGGTAGTGAAAATTTGTCTTTTATGCTTATTTAATCGTATCATTTTTGAGGCACTGACATAAAGTAGTTGTGCAGGTGAAGGATGAGTGCGAAGGACAGACAAGCACTAATGAGGAGTGACATGAAGGGAATGTGGCCAGAAATGAAGATCACATCGAAGTGGCGAAATCTAGGCGACACTAATCTAGGGAAGACCAACATGGAAGAAATTTGGCAAAATTTGCACAAACCCAATCCATCGGAACTAATCAGGCGAATGTTGAAGAACGGGATTGCGCAAGCTGCTTGTTTCCCACCAGCGATGCTGTGTCCGGAGCTGATGTTAGAATGTGCCAAGCATTATAATCATGAAAGGAGAGGCATTATGACCAGAGAAGGCAAAGTATTGGCTTATCTGAGAAAGGAGGCGATCGCAGAAGCTTTTGACATTCCCTCATACAAAATTACTACATTCTGCGACAAGGAGTCTGCCTTGCAACTTTATTTGGCTGGACCTGAGAAATGTATGGAGGTGATAAACAACAACTGGTTGGTGCAACCAAGACCGCATGTAAGCAGAGTACCGAAGAAGCTTCATAAATCTGATTTTCATTGAGAAATCAACTATATGGTTGTGTTTTTGAACCGCATCATGGGCTGCCCACAATCGGCGAATTTCGAGCCTTGAATGTTCTTCTTCATTGAAGAAATTATAAGTGGAAAAAGAATGATAGATTGGGCTTGTTGATGGTTGTTTTTCAACAAGTCAACAATAGAGTGAAATACTGAGTATCTGACTCTCTCTTGAGCAAAGCCTCTCGGATGCTAGACTAAGTGATCAAACGAGATAACTCCAAGGTTCCTTCTAATAATGTTTTCGGTAAGAGATAGCTCAGCAATTTAAGTATGATTCTGCTGTTAATCAACAAAGGGACTTACACAATTGTTCAAGTAACTCGTTTCAAGGACTATGGAAGTGAATACTAGAGAATCTAAGTACTGCAACTGACGCGTATGATTTAGCAATGAACGTACTTTGGTTCTAATCCTAACTGAATGATAAAAAAAAAAGGCAAAAGATATAGGGTTTAGAGACACTAATCTAATCCTAAATGGAAGGACGTTTACTACTTAGAGTGAAATCGAACCAAATCTTGTTTCGCCAAGATAAAACAACTACACAAGAGAGGTGCAATCTTCAAAGGTATACAAGATGTTTAAATCAATTATGCTCATGAAAAATTCAACAAGCATAAAGATCAAATTGACGTTCAATTGTTCAGACTAACCATGCACTGCAATCCACAAGCCGTAGACTACAAATGGTATGAACTTATAGACTTCACTACAAAGCAATAAAGCAACCTTTCATTAACTAACTTAAACTCAAAGAAAAACTTATAACTTAACTTAATGTTTGTTTGAAAATTGAAACCATGCAAACACTCAGAAACATAAATAGAATCACCAAAACAATGAATCCTTTATTATCTCAGAGAGCTCTTACAACAATTTCAGAATTTCCAACCTCTTCAAATGAGAGTAATGAGAGCTCTTTTATAGACCTCCAAGGAAAGAAGGGTCAAGATCGATCGGCCAAATCAGCGGACTAGATCAAGCCACATCACAAGTAGTTATAACAAACTATCCTTTATTAAATAAAGGAGGTCAACTTTATTAAATACAGGAGGCTATCTATATTAAATGAAAGAAGCTATGAAGGAGAGAACAAAGGCACGCTTTCCAAGAAGATAAGGAAGCCACATCACGTGCCTACTATGTAGTAGTACTATGAGATACAATGAATCTAGACACAATTTGAACAATATCTTCCATTGGTACACTTGTCGCTGCCTTAATGGATCCTTCTGCTATTGCTACATCTGCCTCATAGACGCCAAGTGTCTTCTCCCAGTCGTTTATCCAAGACTTATTTTCCCCAAGACGATATGCAAGTGTGAATATACTATCCAGTTGACTTTCGTCAAGTCCATCATATTGAAAGTAGAATGCCTTAACTTGTTGCTTCATGTTTTCAACAGTAACATTTCCATAAGGATTACAAATTGTTGTCAAAGCAGTGTATATATGATTTTCTGTTCTTAGAAGAACACTTCTTATCCTGGACATATCTACTTCAATTTTATCAACTAGTTGCCCCTTGTTGTGAAAGGAGAAATACCAAGTGACGAAGTCACGTGGAGTATCTCTATCAATCACCTTATCATGAATTAGATCTTCTACCGGAGCTTCCATTAAACTTTTGAGCTGTGGCATGTATTGCTCTTTAATTGGTTTGAACTCAGCACAACTTCCCAATAAAGCTTGGACTCGATCTTTAAGCTTAATGACTCTGTCATACACTTACACAATTTCTTCAAGGTGAATATATGCCTTTTCTTCTGTCTTTTCTATCCATCCTTTCATCATCTGAGATGAAGTTCTCATGTTTTCAACTTGGGATACTGTTTCCTGTGGAAGAATAGATGGAGGAATTGAAGTAGCTTCCTTCTGTTGAATGGGCTGCATGACTTGTTGGATGTAATGCTTCAATGTATTAAAATCTTGTTCAACCTTTAACCTTGCTTCTCTTTCTTGTTTCAACATGCTTCTCACATTGTTCACTGAATCTTGTAGTTCCTCCTCTACCTGTTCCCTTGTGATTGGACCCATGCCAATAGTAGTCATATTGTAATCCTCAGGTGCCATATTTTCTAACTCCTTGTCAATTCTAGGAACAGCTATATGTACCTCTCTATTTCCAGCAGAATCTTGAGTGATTTTGGAAAGGACTGTTGCTTTCTTCTTCTGGTTACTCTTTTGTACATTTACAAGCAATTCCTCAACTGGAGCAGGCTGATAAGTCTCTACAATTGTACTTTCTTCAATCCTTTGTCTCAACCAAGGTGGGAAAGCGGAAAGATCTCGCTGTCCTTGAGCTTGACTGTGTCGAACACGAGCTACTTCCTCATCCGATTCTGCTTGACCTACTTCATCTTGACCAAGATCATCATTCTCCTCCATTATGACAGTGGGGCTTGATTGAATCTCTTCTGACGGAATCAAGGCAACTTCTTCTATAACTTCTATCTCTTGCATTGGATTTTGAACAATTGAAGCACCTTCTTGTGGATTAGATGAAGTAGATGGATTACTTTTCTTTTGCGGTCTTCAGCTTGATTCCCCTTGATCTTGACTAGGTCTTTTCTTCTTTCTAGCTGAATTATTACTTTGATCATTCCCACTATGTTGTGGTTGGCTATGTGTACTATGCTGTCTTGGTTCTCCTTCATCCATCTTATTGTAAGTGAGAACTTGACTTTCATCACTCATTTCTTGCAATAGTTGATCTATACATACTTGTGTCATGGCTAAGACCGGCTTTATCAATTCTTCTTCGGACACATCTCTCTTTGACCAATCAACTGTATAAGGCAAATCCTTTATCTTATTAAATTCATCTATCAACAAAGTATCATCTTCGGTGAACTGGTCTGGAATCCTGAATACTTTGGTAGCTCTGACTAAATCCCAGGTGAGTCTCGAACTTTGAAGTGTTCGAAGATCATCTTCATCTTGGGCACTGGCCCAGTGATCTTCCAACTGCTTGATATGTTTGAATTCTCTGTTGTATTTCCAGCAAACTTGGAAAGGATCAAAGTTAAGCCTCTTGGTGCCATGAGTTTGCAAATGATAAGCCTGTAGCTCTATTTCAGAATATTCAGCCGCTGATAAGGATGGACACTCCAGATTTTGTCCAAGAAGAAGTGGAAATTGGATTCCTCCTTTCTTTTTCAACTTTTGCAACCTGATGAGTTCTAGGAGTTGCCTTGTAACCTCTAGCATCACCATCCTGTTGGTTGGATATCTTGGCAATCTGTATGGATATGATGTAAACCCTTGGATCCTTAGGTAAGTGTACCTTTCATGCTGAGTATACCAGTGTCCATATGCTGAAATGAATTCTCTCGCTGCATTAGACAACCTTTTATGAAATTCTCCCCTCAGTTTCTTCATTATAAACATAGCAAATGCATCATTGAATCTTGTATAATGATTGATACTCTTGAGGTGCAACTGAGGATAACATTGATGCGATAGGTATTTATTAGGCCCAATGCCGACTTCTCCTTTTTTGGTCAAACCTGAGTAGACTTCATTTCTTGCGAGAAGGTACACTACATAGGAACTCATATGACAAGTCTTGGTCTTAGCAAAATTGATGAACTGCTCATGTATACTCTGACTGATAAGTCCAGCCCAATCAATCATTTTCCCTTTGAGAACTGACTTGATGAAAGAGTACATCCAAGGCTGAAAGGTAGCAGATTGAGGCATTCCTGTCATTCTATTCAGAAACATGATCAAATATCCAATTTCAGGATGAAAATCTGACTTGTGGAACTGTGGAGGATTATTCATATTGAACTTCATAGTTGGATTGGCCATCCATTCTCTCCTTATCTCTTGCAACTTTGTCTTGGAGTCGACATCATATTCCTGCTGACCTTGTATTGAGATGCTGATCATCCTTTCCTTAGTTGGAATGTTGAAAGTTTCTTCAACTGCTTCCTTTTACAAATAAGCTAATATCGTTCCATCTTTGGCTATAATTTGCCTTGTATCTACATCATATCTCTTGACACATTCGATGATCATTTCTGGACACGGCAAAGCTGGCGGAAAACAAGCAGCTTCAATGGCTCCACTCCTCATGATGGCTCGAGCAAGACTTCCTCCGTTGGGTTCTTCAAGGACTGACTTGATATCTTCCAAGTTGCTGCTCCCCATATTCGTGTCTCCTACATTTGTCCACCTTGAGACGAGCTTTGATTCGGGAATCTTCCCCTTGGCATCCATCCGGATCTTCGCTTGTCGCTCCTTGGAAGTCATTGCCATGATCCTGCAGACTTGACGCGAATAAGTGATTGTAAACACAATCTAGACTTTACTTCAGCAACTTTAGTGGATTAAATTATGAAATTTTCCTTTATAATTATGAAATATTGCTACTAAACTCAAGGAATCTATGAAAATCCACTTATCCTTCTTAAATTTTACCAATACTTAAACAATTTTAATGCATTTAATGAAGGAAAAAAGAAGAAATCAGATCAGAAAATATTCAGATCAGACTTACTTGATAGGCTGTTTTGAATTTGATACCTTGCAATTTGATCCACCACTTGTTTAAATTTGATAAAATCAAATTTATACTTCTAAAAACAACTTCTTGTTGCTGCTCCTTGAAGATAAATCTGCTCTTGGAAAACAAATCTGCTCTTGAAAATGATAAAAATGAAAAGGAGATGAGGTATATATACATAATTTGCTTAAAAAAACTTTACCTTTTCTCTAGGCCGACCTCCTTTATTGTAGTGCAAAACATTTAATTTAGATTGATCTTTATTTAATAAATGCATTTTTCACGTTTTCCAAGGCAAAAATCATTAAATGTTTCTAACTCCCTTGGACTAGCGCACTAGATGAGGTCTTGATGATCTCCTTGTAGATTGGAATTTCCCTCTCCTCCAAGCGCATGGGATCAAGGTTTGGAATCTTCTTGTCTTGCATTTTGCATTGGTTGATGTTTTCGAAGTCTTCTTCATATCCTTTGGATTGGTGTTTGACTTCCTCAGCATGGTGTTGTCTTCTTCTTTGAAATAACATGATCTTTCTTTTACAACCCTTGAGGCGCACTAGATCAAGGATTAGAATCCTCTTGTCTTGTCGCATTGGATGAAGCTCTAAGACTCCTCTTCAACATTTCGCATTAGATCAAGAATCGAAATCCTCTAGACTTGACATGTGTGGCGCTTTGGCTCAAGGTTGTGGATCTTCTTATCATTTCGCACTAGTTGAAGGATAAAAATCCTCGGAACACTTCGCACTAGATGACACTTAGTTTTTACTTGCTCAAGGAAGTGGCGCATTACTTAGGCAATTTGGATTCTTCTTGTGCATGGCGCAATGGATAGGTAGTTTAAGCTCTTCACAAATAAACTTCATTCCCCCTTCATACATGGTGCATTAGATGGGTAGCAGGAGATCTTCGAAAACAAACTTCACTCTCCCCTTTGGTGTGGCGCACTAGATAAGTAACTTGAAGTCTTCAAAATCAAACCTTACTCTCCCCTCACACATGGCGCATTAGATGCCAATTTCGATTTCCTCTTGTTAAGTGCTTTAATAAGGGTTCTGGGAGGTGGCGCATCACTTAACTAGGTTGAAGTCTTCAAACTTGAATGAATTTAGATAGCCTTTGTCTTGAAGTGGATCATGCATGGAGTTTGGCGCATTAGTTGCCCTTGTAGGATCCTCTGGAAACAAATCTTCATCACTACCTTATGATGCGCATTAGATGACCTTGTTAGAAGCCTCATGATGTTGGCGCATTAGTTGGGACTTCAAGATCCTTTAAACTCAAACCTTGGAGGATACTTGAAAGCTTGGAGGTATTCATATAGACTTGCAAACCCTTTAAAACTCAAACCTTGAAGGCTACTTGAAAGCTTGGATCTTACCTTCCTTCTACTTGGGCGCATTGGATCAAGTTTTCAAATCCTGTAGATGGCGCTTTGGATGTGGATCCTTGAAACTTCAACTTAGAACTACTTGGGCGCACTAGATCATCTTTTGGGATCCTCTGGAGTTCTCCCTTATGAGGTCGCATTAGATCAACCACTGAAGATCTTCTAAACTTGGCCTTGGATAATTGACATAGGATAGGCGCATTACTTCATGGATTAGAATCCTCTGACTTCTATCGCATTAGATAGGCTTTTAGAATCCTCTGAACTTGTAGTTTGGTGAAGTGGTTTGAATGTTTGAGTTTGTCATTTTCGCATTAGTTCAAGAGTGAAAATCCTCAAGTATTGGCGCAGTGGATGGACTTGTAGAATCCTCTGGCTTCATGTTTGGTGAAGTGACTAACACTTGTGTTGAATATTTGGGAAGCGCATTAGTTAAAAGGAAAAGATCCTTAAGTTTTTGGCGCATTACTTCACCTTTTGAAATCCTCTTTAAACTAGACATTTCTCAAGTCAAAAACTTCAAAACTCCCTCTTCCTTCTTGGTGGCGCATCGATTGAAGGATTGAAATCCTCTGACATTTATCATTTTCATTCTCTCCAAGATTCGCTCTAAGACTTGTCCTTTCATTTTCGCACTAGATCAAGGATTAAAATCCTCATCTTCTCCTTCGAAATGATACTTTTGGTTTGGGCGCAATAGATGAGTGATCGAAATCCTCTGACATTTTCGCACTGGATCAAGGTGTAGAAGGGCGCATTAGATCGACTTTTGGAATCTTCTGGCTCCAGCGCCTTTTCCTTCGTGATTTTGCGCCAAGATTTTGCGCCACTTAAGTATCCTGTCGCACTAGATCAAGGTTTTGAATCCTCTGAACTTGTCAGGCATTTTTCAGGATCGCGCGAGTAAAGGTATATTGAAAAATATATTTAAGTATAAGTTGAATTTCTTATACTTTAAATATTTTTCAATATACCTTTCAGGATGTTTGAGATAGGTCCCGAATCCACCGGATTTAAGATGCAAAATATAGAATTTGGAGGATTCACCAGATTTCAGACTTAGCCATTTTTTCAGGATTTTCAGGATTTCAGGCTCCAGGCTTAGTCTTTTCAGGGTCTCAGACATTCTTCAGGATTGACCTCAAAACTCATTATCTAGATGGGATTTTATCAAGATTCTTCATTATTGCAAATTCATCTATCCCTAATCGTGAACCAAAGATCATAGGCAAGGAAATCACTACCGTATCGGCAAAGGAAAATGAGTCAGGTCATCATTAAAATCTCATTAAAAACTCATTGAAGGCACATGTTGACTTGTTGAAAAACAACCATCAACATACTTAAATATATTTTTCAATATACCTTTACTCGCGCGATCCTGAAAAATACTTGACGAAGTCAGAGGATTCAAACTTTTGATCTAATGCGACTAGACACTTAGATGGCGCAAATCTGGGCGCAAAATCACGAAGCAGAAGACATTTGAACCAGAGGATTTGAAAACTTGATCCAGTGCGCCCATCTAATCCTTCATCCAGTGCGAAAATATCAGAGGATTTGAGAACTCTAACTAGTGCGCCCAGACTAAAAGGTCATTTCGGAGGAAGAGATGAAGATTTCAATGCCTTCAACCAATGCGAAAGTGAAAAAGGACAAGTCTAAAGCAAATCTTGGAGCAAATTTTAATGAAAATGTCAGAGGATTTCAATCCTTGAAGTGATGCGCCACCAAGGAAGAAGAAGGAAATATGAAATTGTGACTTGAGAAATGTTTACAAGTTCAGAGGATTCCAAAAGAGGAAGCAGTGCGCCAAAACCTAAGGATATTTTCCTTTGATCCCATGCGCCAACTCCAGAGGATTCTTGAGACCCCATCTCATGCGACTTCCTAGAGAGACAAGTTCAGAGGATTTCAATCCTTGAAGTGATGCGCCAAACATCATGAGGTCTCTTCTAAGGGAGAGTAAGAACTCCACAGGATCCTACACCTTCATCTAGTGCGCCCACACTCCAGAGGAATTAAACAGTTGATCTAATGCGCTAGAGGTTAGAAGGTTTGAATTCGTGAAGTAATGTGCCAATCTTTGATAACAAATCCAAGGCCAGATCTAGAAGTTTGATTTCGAAAATTCATGGAGTCCATCTAATGCGCTAACACCCTAGAGGATTTTCAAGTCTCATCTAATGCGCCATACATGTTCCGCCTCAAAGACAAAGGTCATCTAAATTCGTCCAAGTTTGAAGACTTCAATAAGATCATCTAATGCGCCACCTTCCAAGACTCTTATCCAAGCGCTCAACAGGAAGAAATCGGAATTGCCATCTAATGCGCCATGTGTGGGGGAGAATAAGGTTTGATTTTGAAGAACTCCTGCTGCCCAACCAATGCGCCATGTTGAGAGGAGAGTCAAGTGTGATGTTGAAGAACCCTCAAACTTCATCCACTGCGCCAAACTCGTGAGGATCCCAACTATTCATCAAGTGCGCTACTCCCTAAGGAGTCCTAAGACATGATCTAATGCGCTATGTTAAGGATAGGATGAAGTTTCATTTTGAAGATTTCAAACTAGTGTCTAATGCGCCGAGAGTTAGAGGATTCTAATCCTCCATCAAATGCGCCATAAAGAAGAAGAAGATCTCATGTTACCTATCAAATGCGCCAAGTATTAAAAAGATTTCTAATCCTTCATGCAATGCGAAATATCAAGAAGAATCTAATCTTTCAGCCAAAGCGCCACACATATCAAGTCAAGAGGACACTAATACTATCTAATGCGAAATTTAAAGGGAAACTCAAATACAAACTCCAAAGGATGTGAAGAGGAATTACAAACTTCATCCAATGCAAAACCTTGAAGATTCTCTAAACTTCATCTAGTGCGACTTGAAGCAAGAGGACACGAAGACCTCAACTAATGCGAAATTCCAAGAGAATCTAAATTCCTCATCCCATGCGCTTGGAGAAGGGAGAAGAAACGTCCAACAAGAAAGAAATCATAAACATTTAATAGTTGTTGCCTTCGAAAAACGTGAAATGCATTCATTTAATAAAGATCAAAATTAAATTAAATGTTTGTGCATGAGGTCGGCCTAGAGAGAAGGAAAGTTTTTTTAAAGTGAATTATATATATGTGCCTCATTTCTTTTTCATTTGATTTATTTTCAAGAGCAGATTTGTCTCCAAGAGCAGAATTTTCTTCAAGGAGCAGCCACAAGAAGTTGATTTTAGAAGTATAAATTTGATTTTATCAAATTTTGTCAAGTGGGAAATCAAATTGCAAGGTATCAAATACAAAACAGCTCATCAAGTAAGTCTGATCTGAGTTTTTTCTGATCTGATTTTCTCATTTTTCTTTCATTAGATGCCTTGAAATTGTCCAAATATTGATAAAATTCTAGAAGAATAAATGGATTTTTATGATTTTTCATAAATTTTCTAAATTTAATAGTAATATTTCATAATTATAGAGGAAAATTTCATAATTTAATCCATTAAAGTTGCTGAAGTCAAATCTAGATTTTGTTTGCAATCACTTATTCGCGTCAAGTCTGCAGAATAATGGCAATGACTTCCAAGGAACGACAAGCCAAGATCCGGATGGATGCCAAAGGGAAGATTCCCGAATCAAAGCTCGTCTCAAGGTGGACAAATGTAAGCGATACAAATATGGGAAGCAGCAACTTGGAAGATATCAAGTCAGTCCTTGAAGAACCTAACGGAGGAAGCCTTGCTCGAGCTATCATGAGGAGTGGAGCCATTGAAGCTGCTTGTTTTCCGCCAACTTTGCCGTGTCCGGAAATGATCATCGAATGTGTCAAAAAGTATGATGTAAATACAAGGCAAATCATAGCCAAGGATGGAACGATACTAGCCTATTTGCAAAGGGAAGCAGTTGAGGAGACTTTCAACATTCCAACCAAAGAGAGGATGATCAGCATCTCAAAACAACAAGGCCAGCAGGAGTATGATGTCGACACCAAGATAAAGTTACAAGAGATAAGGAGAGAGTGGATGGCCAATCCAGCCATGAAGTTCAATATGAATAATCCTCCATAGTTCCATAAGTCAGATTTTCATCCGGAAATTGGATATCTAATCATGTTTTTGAACAGGATGACAGGAATGCCTCAGTCTGCTACCTTCCAGCCTTGGATGTACTCTTTCATCAAGTCAGTTCTTAAAGGGAAAATGATTGATTGGGCTGGACTTATCAGTCAAAGTATACATGAGCAGTTCCTCAGTTTTGCTAAAACTAAGACTTGTTATATGAGTTCCTATATAGTGTATCTTCTTGCCAGAAATGAAGTCTACTCAGGTTTAACCAGAAAAGGAGAAGTCGGCATTGGACCTAACAAATACTTGTCACATCAATGTTATCCTCAGTTGCACCTCAAGAGTATTAATCATTATACAAGATTCAATGATGCATTTGCTATGTTCATAATGAAGAAACTGAGGGGAGAATTTCATAAAAGATTGTCTAATGCAGCAAGAGAATTCATTTCAGCATATGGACACTGGTATACTCAACATGAAAGGTACACTTACCTAAGGATCCAAGGATTCACATCATATCCATACAGATTGCCAAGGTATCCAACCAACAGGATGGTAATGTTAGAAGTTACAAGACAACTCCTAGAACTCATCAGGTTGCAGAAGTTGAAGAAGAAAGGAGGAATCCAATTTCCACTTCGTCTTGGACAAAATCTGGAATGTCCATCTTTATCAGCAGCTGAGTATTCTGAAATAGAGCTACAGGCTTATCATTTGCAAACTCATGGCACCAAGAGGCCTAACTTTGACCCTTTCCAAGTTTGCTGGAAATACAACAGAGAATTCAAACATATCAAGCAGTTGGAAGACCACTGGGCCAGTGCCCAAGATGAAGATGATCTCCGAACTCTTCAAAGTTCGAGACTCGACTGGGATTTAGTCAGAGCCACCAAAGCATTCAGGATTCCAGACCAGTTCACCGAGGATGATACTATGCTAATAGATGAATTTGACAAGATAAAGGATTTGCCTTATACAATTGATTGGTCAAAGAGAGATGCATCCGAAGAAGATTTGATAAAGCCGGTTTTAGCTATGACACAAGTGTGTATCAATCAACTATTGCAGGAAATGAGTGCTGAAAGTCAAGATCTCACCTACAATAAGATGGATGAAGGAGAACCAAAGCAGCATAGTACACATAGCCAACCACAACATAGTGGGAATGATCAGAGCAATAATTCAGCTAGAAAGAGGAAAAGACCTAGTCAAGATCAAGGGGAATCTAGTCGAAGACCTCAGAAAAAGAGTAATCCATCTACTTCATCTAATCCACAAGAAGGTGTTTCAATTGTTCAAAATCCAATACAAGAGATAGAAGTAATAGAAGAAGTTGCCTTGATTCCATCAGAAGAAATCCAATCAAGCCCCACTGTCATAATAGAAGAGAATGATGATCTTGGTCAGGATGAAATAGGACAAGCTGAATCTGATGAAGAAGTAGCTCGTGTTCAACACAATCAAGCTTATGAACAACGAGATCTTTCTACTTTCCCACCCTGGTTGAGACAAAGGATTGAAGAAAGTACAATTGTAGAGACTTATCAGCCTACTGCAGTTGAGGAATTGCTTGTAAATGTACAAAAGAGTAATCAGAAAAAGAAAGCAACGATCCTTTCTAAAATCACTCAAGATTCTGCTGGAAACAGAGAGGTCCACATAGCTGTTCCTAGAAGTGACAAGGAGATAGAAAACATGGCACCTGAGGATTATAATTTGACTACAATTGGCATGGGTCCAATCACAAGGGAACAAGTCGATGAGGAACTACAAGATGCAGTGAATAATGTGAGAAGTATGTTGAAACAAGAAAGAGAAGCAAGGATGAGAGTTGAACAAGACTTTAATACATTGAAGCATTACATCCAACAGGTCATGCAACCTATTCAACAGAAGGAAGCTACTGCAATTCCTCCTTCCATTCTTCCACAGGAAACAGTATCCCGAGTTGAGGACATGAGAAATTCATCTCAGATGATGAAGGGATGGATAGAAAAGACAGAAGACAAGGCCTATATTTACCTAGAAGAAATTGTGCAAGTGTATGACAGAGTCATTAAGCTCCAAGGTCGAGTCCAAGCTTTATTGGAAAGTTGTGCTGAGTTCAAACCAATCAAAGAGCAATATATGCCACAACTCAAAAGCTTAATGGAAGCTCCAGTAGAAGATTTAATTCATAATAAGGTGATTGACAGAGATACTCCACATGACTTTGTCACTTGGTATTTCTCTTTTCACAACAAGGGGCAACTAGTTGATAAGATTGAAGTAGATATGTCCAGGATAAGAAGTGTTCTTCTAAGAACAGAAAATCATATATATACTGCTTTGACAAAGATTTGTAATCCTTATGGAAATGTTACCATTGAGAACATGAAGCAACAAGTTAAGGCATTCTACTTTCAATATGATGGACTTGATGAAAGTCAACTAGATAATATATTCACACTTGCATATCGTCTTGGGGAAAATAAGTCTTGGATAAACGACTGGGAGAAGACACTTGGAGTCTATGAGGCAGATGTAGCAGTGGCAGAAGGATCCATTAAGGTAGCGACAAGTGTACCAATGGAAGATATTATTCAAATTGTGTCCAGATTCGTTGTATCTCATAGTACTAATACATAGTACTCACCTTGATGATGTGGCTTCCTTATCCTCTTGGAAAGCGTGCCTTTGTTCTCTCTTTCATGACTTCTTTCATTTAATATGAGTAACCTCCTGTATTTAATAAAGTTAACCTCATTCATTTAATAAAGTATAGTTTGTTGTAACTACTTGTGATGTGGCTTGATCTGATCCGCTGATTTCGCCGATCAATCTTGACCCTTCTCTCCTTTGAGGACTATAAAAGAGCTCTCATTGCTCTCATTTGTAACGGTTGGAAATTCTGAAATTGTTGTAAGAGCTCTCTGAGATAATAAAAGACTCATTGATTTGGTGATTCTATTTATATTTCTGAGTGTTTGCATGGTTTCAATTTTCACACGAATATTAAGTTAAGTTGCAAGTTTTCTTTTAAGTATAAGTTAGTTAGTGAAAGATTTTTATTGCCTTGTAGTGAAGTCTTTACAATTGAGCGTCAATTCGATCTTTATGCCTGTTGAATTCTTCATGAGCATAATTGATTTAAACATCTTGCATACCTTTGAAGATAGCACCTCTCTTGTGTAGTTGTTTCATCTTGGCAAAACAAGATTTGGTTCGACTTCACTCTCAGCAGTAAACGTCCTTCCATTTAGGACTAGATTAGTTTTTCCTCAACCCTATATCTTTTGCCTTTTTTTTATCAATCATTTAGATTTAGGATCAGAACATTCATTGCTAAATCATACGCGTCAGTTGCAGTACCTAGATTTTCTGGTGTTCACTTCCAGAGTCTTTGAAACAACAAGTTGAACAATTGTGTAAGTCCCTTTGTTGATTAACAGCAGAATCATACTTAAATCATTGAGCTGTTTCTTACTGAAATTGAAACATTATTAGAAGAAGGAACCTTGGAGTCATCTCGTTTGATCACTTAGTTCAGCATCCGAGAGGCTTTGCTCAAGAGAGAGTTAAATACCTAGTATTTTACTCTATTGTTGACTTGTTGAAAAACAACCATCAACAGCACAGAGCTCAAAAAAAAAAGGGGGTCCCTATTCCTAATGGGGTGATGTGTGATTTGGTCACAACAGGGCTGAAATGATCAGCAGCAATATCGATGATCAGTTGAAGGGTTTGCAGGAAACAAAAACATTTTATATGAGCTCATATGTCATGTATATGCTTGCTAGAAATGAAAGATACCTAGGACTGAACTGCAAGGGGAGAGTTGGAAATGGAGGACAGTTCAAGGTTTATGACTACTATCCTCAGCTACACTTGCAGGCTATATCCCATTACAGAAGGTTTAATGATACCTTTTCCATGCACATTGTCAGATTGTTGCAAGGCAACACATGTAGGGGATTGTCGAAGGAGGCCATGAACTGCGTAGCTAAATACGGAAAGTGGTTTATTCAGTTTCCAAGATTCACATACATCCGTGTGGAGGGCTTCTCATCATTACCATACAGGTTGCCTAGATACCCCACTGATAGAATGGTGTTGTTGGAGGTTACAAGACAGCTGGTTGCATTCGACAAAGTTCAGAGAAAGAGAAAGAAGACCACAACAAAGTTTCCAATTAGCATAGGGAGACTTGAGACTTGCATGTCATTGCAAGTAGCTGAAAATTCGGAGATAGAGCTGCAAGCTTACAACTTGGTGTGCCACAATGATGCACGCAGTAATTTTGATCCATTTGACACAGTCAGACAGAAATTTGGGAGCATATACAAGCACAGACCACAGCTCGAGGATCACTGGACGGATGCATATGATGACATAGAAATAAGAAAGAAAGGTTGCTACCGATTGTCTTTAGATTTGGTCAGAGCAACAAGAGTTATCAACATTTCGGATCAGCTTGAGGAGAATCACAAAAGACTTTCACAAAGTTCATATGAAGAGGAGAGGGATAGGCCTTTCACCATCAATTGGTCGGAACAGGAAGTCACCCGCAATGTGATTTGATGATGCCAATAGTGGCACATACAAGAAAATATGTGGACTTCCAAATTCAAAGGCTTCAGGAGAAAAATGTTGAATTTACTTACAACTTGATGGGAGGAGTTAGTGTACATTAGTCCAAGGATACTTCAAGTAGCGAGTCAAGCAGTGACTCCAGTGATTCTGGTGATTCAGAAGGTGAAGGTGCTGATCCACATGAAAATATTCAGCCAAGTAAGAAGGCAAAGATTGATGATCAAAAGGCAGCTAATGCATCTTCAAGGCAAGGGGGCAATAGTATAATAAATATTGAGGAAGATGAAGTAAGACATGATGAACAGGCAGCTTTAGAGGTATAGGCTGATCAAGGAATCAAACAAGGTAATCAAATTGATGAAGTTGTGTCAAAATCATCTAAGGAACAAGATGTGGTCATGATAGAAGTAGAAGTTGAAAATCAAAATGACAAGGAGTTGTATGGGTTTGATGAGGAGGCTCTTCCTACTGTTCAACAGAAGGGAGTTCAAGAAGAAAATCAGGAAGACTTGTCCGATCTGCCTGAGTGGCTAAGAGATCGGGTCAAGGAGAAGTCTGTTATTGAAAGGGAACCCATCCTAAGTTTGGAAGACTTGCTGAGTAGGGCCAAAACTGACAAAGCAAAGCAGACAATTACTAAATTTTGGAAGATCACAAGAGGCAGCTCGGGGTCAAGGCAAGTGCATATTGCTGTCCCAAAAAATCAGTGTAGAAGCAGATGGTGGTGTCCTAGGTAGATATGACATCAATACTTTTGATTTGGGACCGGCCACAACAGAGCAAGAAATAGAGGAGTTAGAAGATTCGGTTGTAGTCATCAAAGAAAGATTACGAAAGGAACAAGAACAGAGGATCCAGTTGGAGAGGGATAACTTGGCATTTCAGCACTATATTCAGTAGTTGATGAGGCTAGTAAGCCAAGCTGAAGAGATGGTTGCACCGCCTGCGTTGCTTTCACAGGAGTCTATGGCACATTTGGAAGAAATAAGGTCCTCATTTCAAGTATTGCAGGATTGGGCAGCAGATTTCAAGATCAAAGCTGACGGATTCATTGATGAAATTGTGAAGTTGTACAAGGAGGCTTCTTTAATATTTGACAGAGTTCAGAATATTCTGATTACTTGTGCGGAATTCAGAAATGTAAGAGAAGAAGTTATGCCTCAGTCGAAAAGGCTGATTTATACTCCAAGTGCCACATTGTTGGATGAAGGAGTGGTTGAACAAGGTTCAACATATAATTTCCATTCCTGGTATTGTGCACTCAGCATAAAGGACTAAGTTCTGGGAAAGATTGAGAGTGACAACACTCGAGCAAGAGAGGCACTTCGGGAAATTCAAAACAAAATACTTGTTTTTGTAAACCGGGTAGTTGATTCCAATGGAGAGATGGATGAGTACTTGTTGAAAGATAAGATGCAGACGAAGTATTTTCAGCATCCATAGGTTGTTTCCAGGGAGTTGTTGAATGATATTTGCACACTTTTCACTTTCATGGGCATGTTTCAGACATCCATGGCTGGTTGGGAGATGACGGTTGTCAAATGCACATAGGAGCTGCAAATCACAGAGTGCACCATTCAAACTCTGCCAAGTGTCCCTATGGAGGAGGTTACACGTGTCATGACTAGATTTGTGGAGTTTACCACAAAAAGGAGAGGTCATAAATGAGGGTACTCCACTTAGTGGGTACATCATAAATTCAAGGTCTAATTTTAGTAAATTTTGTAACCACTTGCCTGCGTGGCACAATAAGGTCCCTCGATTTCAAGATTTAATCTTGGCCATCCATTGAACTTTGGGGCCTATATAAGCCCATTTTGCTCTCATTTGTAAAGGGGGGAATGCTCTAAGAAATTGTTGCTCAAGACTCTGTTGAAATAAATACAAATTCATTGCTGAAATTTTCATGGTGATTTGTGTTGTTTCAAATGATTGCATGGTTTCTAAGTGTTCACTCATAGAATAAGATTAGTTTAGTTTGTTTTCAGCAATTTAGTTTTATGTTTTATGGAAGTTGTTGTTGCTGATTCATGTTCGGTGTCTCCATAGTTCATACCATTTATAATTTGTCGATGGCAGATTGTAGTGTATGGTTAGTCTGAACATTATCTGAGCTTAACTTCAATTACTTTGTGTGCAGAAGTAATCTGAAAATCTTATTTTTCCTTAGAAGATTGCATCACCTTTGCGTAGTTGTTACCTTATGGCGAAACAAAGTGTGGTTGAGATTCCAGTGAATCAGTGGTGATTGCTTGCATTTAGATTAGAGTCTCCTAAACCTATTTTCTTTTGCATTTTCTTTAAAATCATGTTAGATTTAGATTCAAGAGCTTCCATTGTCATATCTTAAGTTGTCATATTGATAGAGCTTCGAAGAAGCTATGTTACATGTTATCCAAGAGAAACAAGTTTCCTATTGTTGAACATTTATGTAAGACCCTTTGTGTCAAACAGTGATTCGCATCCCACTGCTAAGCTATCCCAAGTCGCAACACCAAAAGTAACTAATCAAGAACCTTGGAGCCTACTCATCTGATCACTTAGCTTAGCATTTGAGGGATTTTGTTCAAGAGAGGATAGAGTACACCAGTATTTTATTCCGCGTTGTATGTGCAAGGAAAACACATCAACATTATCAAGGAAGATACACAAGGAAAAATATTACCTACAAACTGTTAGTGTTGCTCTGCATAGTAATATCATACAAACTGTATCACAAGACAACTCTAGCACATTCCCAGAAGCACAGCAGAGATATTGCCAAGCGACAACCTTACGGGACATAATTGAGAAATATGTCATCTAGGCTCACTACAGAGTGGTTATTCTATATGTATACACACAATTAGCTAACATCTCAAGTATCTGAATCTCAAATGGCATCATCCACAATGAAAAATGAAATCCGAGTATATATCATTCTTCAAAACCAGAATATAAACATGAAATAAGAACTAAAAGTGAGTACCTGGTTTGGCTGGGCAACATCAGCCAAATAACATCAACAATACCAACAAGCATCCGGGACATTTGGCATGTCACCTGGACCCCTGGGGACGTGTCTCCATCGAACCCTGGAATTTTCACTATAATTGACCATTTGGAGTCTTAATAAGTATGAGCCATGAATTTGACAAGCCTCTTTTAGGGCGAGTTTTTCTAGATAAATAAAAATTTCAACTCAGCTTATCCAGAAAAACACAAACAAGAACAGGCAACTGAAAGCTCTGTTCTCTGAGTCTCATCTTGCATAAAAAATAAATTTGATGAAGCAGATGCATTCAATATCTATGCATATTTCCACTGAAGGTATTTCAATATATAAGCATATCTATGCATATTTGAACCATATTCATGAGAAGAAGACATGGAGGCACCACACAATAGAGTGTTTATATCAAACCAACAAACCAAAAATACCATCCATACTCTTTGAAAAATGAAATACTGCTATACTATGCAAAGGGATAAGTTATGAAATATTGATCATATGTTAAGATGAAATAACTATTATAACACAACTTCCATATAAACTAGTAAATGCAGCATATCCCACTCACATTATGGACATCATCATTCCTAGAAATTTCTTTTCCATGCACCTTCTGATACAACCCAAATACTACAAATATATTGGTATGCAATGATATAATTGCAAAATCCAGACAAACCCTACAAGACCATATATAACCCCTAGAAATAACATGACGGTTGATTTTTAAGCTTCGAAAGGAGATTGAAGATTTCTCCGTAACACCAAGATACAATAAGAATGAGGGAACATTTTCTACCTCAACTTTTGTCCATGAAAAAAATAATCTCCCTTTATGTGCATCCTGATTTACACTTCACATTTATGGTTTTTATGGTTTTTTTGGCAAAGCCATTCCATGTAGTGCTTGGCTGACGGGGCTATAAATATTATAAATACATGTGCCTATCAGCCATTCAACAGGTGCCATTACTAGTTAATAAATTAGATTAAAAGTAAAGGGAGAGGCCTTGTAAATTACTTAACAATTCAGGTCATTCAGGTGAAGGGTTTCCAATGTCATTTAGGTAGTGAATCTTCATTCAATTTGAGGGATAAAGGTCTTGTGATTTATGTTTTGTTCAGAAGCTGTGCAAATGAAAATGGTGAGCGTAATCTGCCATTTTGTTTTTCAAATCGTTTTCTTTTGCAGCTGACCACTGAATAAGAAGAGGAACATTTATCTAAAAAAAATATTGCTTAAAATTTTTCAAGCTTACATTCGGTTCATTGTGTATAGAGTAATTGAAAAGTAGAGAATATCGATGCAATAGTAATATGCCTTGGGTAGGTATTAATAACTACACACCGCCATGAGATGATCGAATTACTCTTTCAAACCCTAAACCCTAAACGTGCAATAATTCATTATAAACATAACCCCTGGTTGACAAACAGCCAAGGGTTTGTAAAATTGAAGCTAGAGTACAGGTCTCCTTAAGTCTTCCTAGCTCAATTCAATTGATACGCATAAAAATCACAGATTAAAGTTTTAACTCTGTACTACAAACAATGATTAAATACATAAATACAAACATCAAAGACAGAATCATGGATGTGCTCGACTCCTTTGGACAAGCAAATCAATAAAAAAAAAGAGAAGCTTTTGCTTAAATTTCTTCGGTTTATTTTCTATAAACAAAGCCCCGGAAATAAATTGCATTAATAACAAGCTAAAATCACCTGTTTAGCCCGGAATTCAGCTGATGATGAAAATAGATGAAATAATCCTGGCAGCCATGTCTCTTTGTTTGAAATATGTCCATCAAAGACTGCCAGCTGTTAATCCGATTATTACATATTTAACAGTATAATCTCTGCATGTCAAAATGCCCCTTGGATTTACATTAAGGGTAGAATAAGAGTTCAAAATATTCATCCAATAAAAATTTGATATAACATTAGACAAACAAATTTTTGGTGCCAGTAAGAAAAATCAGAGGATATAATTGGTTTATTCTCCATACAGTATTTGAAAACTTAAAAGAATCAAATGCAATGGTACCTGAGCCTTAGTCAGTTTCTAATAACTAGGTCAATCTTGAGAAAACCTGCTTTGATTATACAAATTACATTCATAACCTATACCTAGAAATATTTTGTACATCTGTCCAATATGTTATAAATAACTTGGTCAATATGTTGGACGCCTCATCCCTACCCTCCACTGGCTGTTGGACTGGATGGAGGTTGTTTTTGATTAGGGCAAGCCTGTTTTTTGAAAGGGCCTAGACCCTTGTACAAGAGCAATGATAATGCATTGAAGCCCAATGAACTACAAAGAGCGAACACGAGAAACCATCAACACAACAGCCGCACAACAGAAAAAACTAACAAAGGTGCATAAAACCCCGACAAACAACCAGCCCAATGTCAGGGTGGTTTAAAGCCAAATTGCTCCAAAGAACTTTGAGTAAACTCACCCAACTTGTCCATAATGTTGAAATCCTTCTGCTCAAATCTTCCTTTTTTGGATGTCTCTTTTTCGCTTCGCACCTCTATCGAAGGAGTCCTTGTCATAGCTTTTGGGTACTTATAATCCTTCTCCCTACTTCTCTCCTTCAGCACATCCTCATAAGTGGTCTTGTAAGCATTATTAGATGCTTGCTCCTTTTTCCCGACACGAAATGGTTTATGTTGATGCTTGGGCATACAGCTGTGGCATTACCCACTTTGAGGCAACAATTGCATATAACTGAAGAGTTCTTGAAATCAATCTGTTGCACCCAATTATCCAGTTTGGAAGAAAGAGTAATCCGAGATGGGAGAACCCTATCAGCCTCCATAAAAACACAAAATATAGCAAGTAACAAACGCCCCTTGAATTTTGTGACTGCATCCACCGCAATGTACTGCTCAAAAGTATTGGCAATGCCCATAAATATCTCATTATCTCAATATTCTAATGCCAGTCTCGACAACCTAACTCAGACCGGAATCTTGTTGATGCAATCTTTCTCTTGGTTGAAGCCCGGGAACCAATTTTTAAGAATAGACCAATCTGCCCAAAGAACCAGGTACCTCCTGTTGTGACCAAATCACACATCGCCCCATTGCAAATGGGGACCCCCCTTTTTGAGCTCTGATGCTTTGCATTAGTTTTGGACGATGCCTTAGATTCGTTTCCTCTGTCGATCCAACAAGAAGTCCCTCTCCTAGAAGTTTTGCTTTATAACTGGAGGTTTCATCTGGTACATAAACTTGTAGTAATGAAGAATCTTGATCAAATCCCATCCAGATAATGAACATTGAGATCAATCCTGAAGTATGTTTGAGACCCTGAAAGTGACTAAGTCTGGTAGCCTGAAGTCCTGAAAATCCTGAAAAATTGACTAAGTCTGAAATCTGGTGAATCCTCCAAATTCTAGATTTTGCATGTTAAATCCGGTGGATTCGAGACCTATCTCAAACATCCTGAAAGGTATATTGAAAAATATTTAAAGTATAAGAAATTTACTTAAATATATTTTTCAATATACCTTTACCTCAAGGACCCTGAAAAATGCTGACTTTCAAGAGGATTTTAAAAGTTAATCCAACGCGCCAATTCTAGATGATTTCGAAACATCCATCCAATGCGCCGATTTGTAGAAGACCTCGCAAGTGTGAAGTGATGCGCCAAAAGAAGAGGAAATCGAATCCTTGAAGTGATGCGCCCTTGTGGAGGGATAAAGTTGAGGATTCCAAACACCCCAACTAATGCGCCTCATTCTAGAGGATCCGACATACTTCAAGCAATGCGCCAAAGGGGGGACATAGGATGAAGATCTCAATATAGGCAACTAATGTGACCTAAGGAAGGAGGGGATAAGGTTTTTTTTTAGAAGATTCGAAGACCTCAATCCAATGCGCTTGATGGAAAATAAGTAGAATTTCAGAGGATTTTATCACCTTGAAGTAATGCGCCTAGGTTATATGAGGAGAATTTCAAGTTTTAAGTGCTATTTTGATGAGGAATTCACTTTCTCTATCTAATATGCCACCCTCTTGCAGATGTAAATGAGTGGTATCAAAGCAAGTTTAATGCCTATCCAATCCGCAAAAACAAGAGGATCTCTAACCCCTCAACCAAAGCGCTATTATGGAGATAAAATCTAGAGGACTCAAGTTGCTGACCTAAGGCGCTTGGAGGGAAGGTCCATTATAAAGTCTAAACCAATTGCCAGAGGATCTATAACACCTGATCTGCTGCGCCAAAAGACTGATTTTTAGAGGAAATCAAACACTTGATCCAATGTGCTCAATCTAGAAGATCTTGAAGACCTTAACCAATGCGCCAATCCTAGGGGATTTGAAATCCTGATCTAAAGCGCTCAAGTCATAAATCAAGTTTTAAGAAGAAGTTGTCATAGAGAATAAGAGGATTCAGATCTTGTAGACTGCTGCGCCACCTCAAGGTAAGGAGCTCAATGCAAGATGTAAGTGGAATGACTAAGTCTAGCAGCCAGCATCAAGAAGATTTCAAAAGTTCCATCCAAAGCGCCAATACATGAAGAACTCAGAACTTTCATCCAATACCATATATGGAAAGAGGTTGCTAGATGATGAGAAGGTGTTGAGAATGAGGAGAAGTCTGATTTCTTATCTACTACGCTGGAGGATGCAGGAATTTGATTTAATATGCTCATTACGAAGAGAATTTAGGATCCTGAAGTGATGCACCAAGGGTTATCGCCTTCCAAGTATGAAATTTCAAGAAGAATTTAAAAAGAAAATCAGATCTAAACTGTCCCCTGGTAGAGGAAGTTAAGCCTGAAATTCTGTGATATCTTTTAGATCAGACATTAAAAACTCAATCTAATGCGCTATTAAGGTTAAGGAAGAGTGAGTTTTGGTCAAGAGGTCAAGAGTTTCAATGAAGATCAAGAACTTGTCATCTAGTGCGCTTGGCTTGGAAATGCATTCTTATATGTTATAAATCAAATATTATCATGTTTATCGAGAAGGTTGATATTATTTCTTTCTTTGTGTTGCAAGAGCTAAAGCGTTATCATCAGGTTGGAGCATTTCATCATGCATCTTTGTCAGTCATGGCTTCAAGGCATCATGTAGCTGCTTCAAAGGGACCTTTCATCATCCTTGTGTTGGAATTCTTCATCAAGTGGCATCAAGTTAAGATTGTCTAGAAGACATCCATCCAAAGGACATCATCTTCATCAAGACTTTCCGAAGGCATCCACTCTACTTCAAGGAAACCTCATGTGGCTGCTCTAAGGAATCATTCAAGATCATCTTCCAGGAAGCATCATTCCAAGAGATCTACATCAAGTTCAAGTGGCATCATGTTCAAAAGACAAGGCATTCACTCATCCAAATTTCAAGTAAAGTTCCCCTAATCTTCAAAGATTCATCAAGTTTCAAGTATCCTTGAAGAGGTTATCTACTCCACATCCAGATAAGGTGTTGTCATCTAAACTCCGAAGGGTCACTTCGAAGATCATCATGCAAGATCACTTCATCAACTTCTACATCAAGTGAAGGCATTCATCCATCTAAACTTCAAGACTTTACAATTTCAAGTCCAAGAGAGTCTTTTACTCTACATGAAGAAAGCCACATCATTATCATCATCATCTACTCCACATGAAGAAGCATCAAGGAAGATCATCAACTTACCTACAAGAAGAAGAAAGAATCATGAAATTAATCAAGTGAAGCAACAAGTATCATATATCCAGTCAACAAGAAGAATGAACAAGGCAAGATCTACAAGATGTATTCCCAAACATACAAGTTCAAGCAATTACATTGAATACATCACTACAAGTTGATACAATTTGAGTTTGCTGATGTGGCGTGTACCTATTATCATTTAATTATATCAGCCACCTCATTTTAAATACATTAAATGTATCATTTAATGAAAGAAGCCAAAGGGATTCCTATGTGGAGGAATATTTTAAATGCTTTTGCCTTACCTTATCACATTGGAAAACGTGCCTTTATTGCCTCTCTCTTTTGTGCTAAAAATAGAAAGTTGTTGTAACTACCTTTGAGATGGCATGATCTAGACCCTTGGCTATCAAATTGATCTAAGCCATTCATTGTAATCTGGAGCACTATATAAAGGCCTTGTTGCTTCATTTGTAAATATATAATCAGTAGGCAGTAGAATAGGAGACTCGAGAAATTCTCTGAGAGGTCTTGAAATTGTTTAAAATATTTTCCAAGATTAATGCAAAAACATTGGAGTTCATTATTTGGTGTTTAAGTGTTATCTTGTAGAATCACATGGTTTCTTGTACTTTGATGAAGTGGAGAGGTGTTTCAAATTAGAAGTAAAACAGATTAGAAGCCCATTGATGTAATGCATGTTTGTGTTGGATATTTGATCAACTCCTAGCTCATGCTTTTAAGACTCATCGCCGGTGAAGTGTTGTGTAAAGCTAGTCTGAGCCTTAATAATTTGTATAAGTTCGATTATGGATGCTTTGTTTGAGTTGCGCCGTCTAATGGGTGTTCATGTGAGCCTTCATGATTTGAAAACCAGTCGCATAACCTTAGGAGATTGCACCAACTTCATGTAGTTGTAGGCATCCTTGGCGAAGTGGAGTTAGGTTTATTTAGGAGTTTGTCTATTCAAATATCATTATTGCTTCATTGACCTTAGATTAGTTTTCTGAACCTTGATCTTTTTCTATTTCTTTATGATTGAGAACTTGTATATACATCATCCACACTGAAAGGAGGAATAAGCTGAATGAAAGAAGAAGAGTCTGCGTAAGTCCCTTTGTGATTATCAGCAAGATCACATGTAATCACTGAGTTAACCCATCATGCATCAAACAAAAGGAACCTTGGAGTTACTTCACTGGATTACATAGTTTAGCCTTTGAAGAGCTTTATTCAAGAGAGAGTGGGATACTCTAGTGTTTAACTCTATTGTTGACTTGTCCAAAAGCAAACATCAACACCTCCCAAAAGGATCCTTTAACTATCTTCCGTGTTAGAAAATGAAAATAGGAAGAAATTGTTCAGCAGAGCTATCATCTATACCTGCCCCCTAAGCTTCCATTTTTGAAGCACCCATATTCGGACTACGTCTGTATTGGGGCGACTACCACAGAATCTCCCAACAAGTGAGCTTTAGAGCCATGCAGCAGATCTGTCAATAACAGAGTCAGGAATGCAAATCTAAGACTCCCTAGACGTAGCCCCCGAGTTAAGCGAAATAGCAATAACTTGGGTCTTAGGCAGGCTGTTGCAATTCGAGGCCCTGGCAAAGAACCCAGCTCAAGCGACATGACTGAGCCCTGGCCCTACAAAGAAGGAGAACTCCCTTCAACCTATGGTGCAACAATCGTAAGCAAATTAGGCGGATTGAAAAGAACCACCTTAGAACCTTGCCCTTCCACCAGAATAGGTGTCATGTCCTATTTTTAATAAATCGCAACTGAAAGGTTAAGACACCGACAATAGGACAAGAAATGTCGCCTAATTGTTGGGGAACATTGCAAAGAAAAGAAACTAAGCCTGCGAAAGATGCCAACTCCTAACGGCACGAGAAAATTAGCAGGAAGGTGGGTACGAGAAAATTAGCACGAAGGTGGGTCTACTGAAAACTATATATTAAGTACTATGTGGAGACAAATATCGAGGAGATGCAGGTACATCATTTTTACACGCTACAATGTCTTTTTGTTTGCTAATGTTAACAATGGCAAACGTCTCAGTTTCCAGTTTGTTATTCATCTTAGCTTCTATCTCTGCCATATTGTTGGGTACTGCTGAAGGTGAAGGTGCACGTAAGCCATACAGTATTCATGTAGTCAAGCCGCCACCATTTTACTTCACACCTCAAGTGGTATGCTTCAATGCTTCACCAAGTCTCGCAATCAGATCCCAATGCTGCGATTGTGAGCAGAGCAAAGGTTGAAGCCATGAAGAGTATGGACGGGTGCTTAGCTGTAATTGCGTCCTCTATGCATAAACTGCCACCACAGCGCCTTGCCGGGCCCTCTGGAGTATGGTCAAATTATTCTACCTCTGGCAAAGATATCTTCGTGGAAATCAGAAATACACATAAACTAATTTAAAATGAGGCACAAGGCAATCATTGAAGATACGAGTCATTTGAAACAAAAATAAAAGAGAAAAGTGATAGGAGGAAATCGCTAAGACAAATATGTTTGAGGAGCGCTCCAAAAAGAGAAAGATTAAAAGTAGACGCAACTGAAATAAATTAGTTATGACGGGTCAACCAAAAGATTAAAAGTAGACGCAACTGAAATAAATTAGTTATGACGGGTCAACCAAATTCTGTAGGGTTATGTCCCTCGTGAAAGGCAATATATATAAAGATCATCCAAGGAGAAGAGAAAAGAAATCAATCAATCAATGAAAAATATATCAATCATGAAGACATATGACAAGTAAATATTACAGCCAAGAGGACGTAGCCTCTCGAAGGCAAATTAAGAGATTTAAGGAAGAAAACCCTTAACCTCTCCAAGTAAGTTACTGGATGAAAGCCCATTACTTGACCAGAAATTAAAGACATTCATTCAAAGAATATAGTTGCAAATTTGAGGAAGAATAATAGCAGAAAATAAAGATAAGTTCTATTTTCAGAATTATCCACAAGTTTATAAAACTGAATATTATAATAAAATTCATAATGTGAAATAGAGTCATATATATAAATTTAACTCAATTATTCTTTTGAGTTAGGATTATTGTTTAGGGCAAAAATAAGATATGTTCTAGAAAGGGACATTACAGCAGGGGAAAACTTAATCAAAGCAGGGTAGAACAATAGACTCAAAGGCTCAGCAGAGGCCACAGCACCAAGCTCTCACACACACACACACTCCATCCACTCACACATGGCAAGTGGGAAGAAGAAATCCTTTGTGTAGACCATGGCCCTCAGCACCATTGTTGACCACCTTATTTGCACCCTGCAGAGCTCCAGATTCTGCATGAGAATCCTCGTGGCTCTTCCTGGAGGCGGTGGAACCAATGCTCTGACAGGCTTTGAGCAATAAGTCGAGCAAACACATGCCATCTTCCTCTTCAAAAGACCCACACCAGTTTTCTTCATCTCTTAGCTGTCTGAATCATCATCGGCGCCATCCTCTATCATCACTCTCTCCCCCATCATTGCCCAGATCGCTCCCATCCTTCACCAGTTAAAAGAAGTTCCCGCTCGAACCCCGCGCCTTCTCCTGCACTTCTCCGACATATTGTCTATAAAATCTTACTTTTATTAAGTTGAATGGATGGAGGTTGTTATCTTTATAATTTGGTGAAGTTTCTTACAGAATTAGTAACAACATGAATGCTTATTTTGATATTACTAAGTCATCTGTACTTCAGTATTCTAAACATGCTGTACTCATTTTGGTAAATAAATTTGTAAAAAATGTCTCGCTTAGTACGAGGTGGGACTTGGTGTTTTTCTTTTTAGGATGCACAGTATACAATTAATGCAAGAAGCCTAAAATCTTGTGATTTTTCTCGCAGGTATGAGAGCTTCCATATGAGGATGTAAGTAGCTGGCTAGAATTATAATTATGTTATCAAAATTTTTTTGCATTACCTGTAGATATTCTTAGAGGTACCTAAATCCCTAAGAATTATTTGCGCATTGTTTGAGGAAATTTATTTAGTACACGATGTAATAAGTTTAACTGCAACAGAAGTTCTGGTCAGCCAAACTATCATCTCATTGTTACATGTGGCCCTGTGAAAAAAAATAATAAATTGGGCTTGACAGCGGTTGTCTCTTTAAATACATGTCAAGACTTAGTGGTTTCTTGATTAAGTTATGCCCTGCCGTTTGGGTTTGGAGGGGTATCTGTATTCTGTGGGTTTCCACTGAACAATTTTAAAATGGATTGAACGAATCTTATAGGATAAAGCTCAATTTTGGGGTATATGTAGTTTGTGGGTTTCCGTTGGAGCATTAAGCCTCAAAATGGATGGAACGAAGCTAACAGGATATAGACTAATGAACAAAAAAAATAAATATTGGAGTTTCTAAACGAGCCCAATAAAGGAAAAATAAAATTGAACTTTCTAAAGTAATGATTGAATGCTTTGCAATATTACTCATTCTTGTAAAATCTCGTGTAGTACATTTTAAATTGTCAACAACCCTTACGACTGTTGGGAGGAGTATAACAATCATGAACAGGTTCGAGTCACGTTCTGATTCCTTAGTAGTCCTCTCTGAGGACTTCCCTAAAGGAAATTTACCAAGTAGACAAAAATATTCACGTCTATCAGTTTTTCTCTATATCAGATTTATAGAAAATCCCCATATACGAAATGGGGTTTCATTGTATAGAAATATATAAACAAATTGCAATAAACAAAGAATTTTAACTTGATTGTATATATTTTTGCACAGGATGGAAGTTGAGGTTATTTTATTTTATTGATTTGTTTTTTACAGATTTAAAATAGTGTTTTAAATTACTATATTTTATATGTATATATATTTTATAATGTAAGATACAATTTATAGATTTATTACTATTTTTAAATAATAAAAAAAATCAAAGAATATGGAGTCATAAAAAACAGTGTTTTCTCTTTAAAAAAATGAATATATGTTTTTTAAACTGCTGCTATCTTTTTTTCAAAAGACAACTTTTATAAAACAGAACTTTTATATTGTATATATAATTCTAGAAATATTCTAAGTCTAACTCTATATATATATATATTGTGAAAGGAATTTAAATAATTATTCAGTCAGTAAAATTACACATAGTTTACAGTAATAAAAGGAATAACATAGAAAAGGAATTAAATTATTCAGTCAGAATTGATAGAAAATAACAAACAAAATTAATTTGGTTGAAGCATTATTTTCATATATATAAAATAACATTATACCTTAAATGTAAAATGTAAAATAAATCTAAAACAAATTAGATATGGTTTTTTTCTAAACAAAAGCAATATTAATTATTATTTTTTTATATATAAAAACAAAATATCTTATTAAGTATATTTTTTAATATATATTTAAAACAAGTGCCACGTAGTGGCTAGTATCTGCTTTGTAGTGTTGTTATTATAGTATTTGTTTAGTTGTAATTTTTTTGTTGATTAGTTATTGGTTGTATATAGTATTTGTTTAGTTGTAATTTTTTTTGTTGATTAGGTATTGGTTGTATAGACAAATTGTATTTCAATAATTGAAAAATTAATTTCTGAGGAGTGTTGAAATGTCTTGGGTAAATAAAATTGAAATGTCAAAAATAATCTAATTTGTAAAAAATAAAGTAGGACTAAAATATTTCCTTAACTATAAAACTAAATTTTACAAAACCTATTAAATAACACAAATATTTCCAAAATTGAAATCCCAAAAATAATTTAGTTTTATAAAATAAAATGTGTAGAACTCTAACCCTAGTTGGGTGTGGAGAGATTTGAAATGTCTGCCTAACATATTAAAATGTAATAATATTGAATACTATTACAATTTAAAATGCATTAAAATATTGTAAGTTTGAAGAATTACACAATATAATAACAATAACATATTCATATTTAGATTGATATTTTATCCTAGTCACTTAATTTTTTGTTTAAGTAATAATAGTAAGTACTTTTAAAGAACATGATTTTAATTAATCTAATAGTGTGGTTTACTAATAATTTTTCTTAAAGATAAAGAATTGTTTATCAGAAACACACAAGGATATTGCAATAGTATCTATTAAACAAAGAGGGTATGTGTATATATTCATATATAATCTTAAACATAATATATTTATATTTTAGTAGTTAAATGAAATAAATGATATCTTGTAGATTTATTGAATTATATAAAATAAATCACATGATATAATTAGGTGAGTATTTGTATGTTACCAAGGCATTATTGTCAATCGCTAAGTTCAAATCCGTAAGCTTGTTGGTCTTGTTATATATGAAAAAGGGGATGAAGGAGACAATTGTGCACACCAAAATCAAACCCTCTTCCACAATAACATTCAATGACAAGACCAAACTAAAATCATAACCAAAGAGAGGTGGATTTAGCTACAGATCTTGTGCTCTTGTTTGCTATGGAAAAATATGATTTAATCAAGCCTTTTATCAAACCCTAGGTTAAATATGAACTAAACCCTAGTTCTATAATGAAATAACATTCAAATCGCGATAGATATGGACAATTTGAAAGAAGCACTAAGATCGGTGAATAGAGGAGAACTTGATTCCAGAAGCAGAGATGTCAAAGGAGTACGGGGCGGACGTCTAAGTCCAGAAAAGCAAAATCTTTCAAAACTTGAAACTAGAGAAATGTTGTAGAGTGTCCTAATGTTGGATTCAGTACTTGTTTGAGCATGAGTTTGGGGCGGGCGCCCAAGTCTTCCGCAGTGGAATATTTGCAAACTACTGTAGGAGACCTAAACAACATGGGGGAACACAACACAATACTATCAACATATATATCTAGGAGAAGGCCACCCTTGAGAGCAACTGGAATAGGTGCTACATTGAGTGTGGCTAATGAGGGAGAAATGCTTACTTGATTCAATGGGATATTTCCTGGCGGGTAATCCATATCTATTATCTTAGGATATATCATATTAAGTTTTGGATTTGTTGATATTGTGTTAGCATTAGTACACTTATTCACTATCCCCTTAGTGGGTGGAATAGGTGAATTGTTTTGAGTGATCTCGACATCCATCCATAAGGGATTTAATGTGAGAGACTTTTCCTCATCCACTAGTGCTTCATCTTTTGAAGGGAGAGCATAGGAATGAAGGGAAGGTAGTGTTGTTAGGATAAATGTTGGTGATTATATCTTTAGTGATATCCAAAGGGTTTGAACATGCAACCAAAGGAGAACTATCTATGGCCTTTGCATCCTTAGTGATATCCAAGGGACTTAGACATTCAACTAAAGGGGGAAAATTGAGGGTTGTCACTTCATTAGTAATATCCATGGTACTTGAATATTCAATTAAAGGAGGAAGATCAAGGGTCTTCACTTCCTTAGTAATATCCAAGGTACTTGAATATTCAACTAAAGGAGGAAGATCGATAGGATGATCCATAGAGACTTCATGCACTATGGTAGGGATAGAGTTAGATAAATGCTCATTATCTATCCATGGAGTGTTCTTCGTTAGAGGGGGTTCTTCATTTACTAATGCTTCATCCTTCAAAGGGAGAGCATCAGAATGAAGAGAGGGAAGGGTGATGTTAAGGGATATGTCAATGATTTCATCCTCTTGCACCAAAATTTCCTCATAAGTGGGAACAACTTTGGGAGAGAGATCATAAGGTGAAATAGAGAAAACTAAGTTACTATCACATGTATTAGAGGCTAGATCTAGGGCATGGTCATGACCTTTAGCAATAGGAGTTGTAGTGGAATGTCCAATAGAGATACAACCATCTAGGGCTTCATCTAACATATTGAAGTCATCACTACTAAACGATGCATCATATTTATTATTATCTATGAATTTAGTGAGATCATCTAATATCGAAGGATACATTCCCATGAGAGTTATAAAGCTTTCAAAGTCAGATATACAACAAAAGATTTCATATGTGGAACATGTAGAAATGTCAATATCATATATGTATGCTATTTGATTTAAGACTTTAGGATGCTTATTAGTGAATTTGTAGAAATTATCAATATCTATGATGTATGCAAACAAAGCTTCCAAAGATGAATAACAAGAAGCATCCATGATAAAAGTATGATAACTTGTGGCACACCCAAACACTAGTTTGAGGGAATCATGTTTTTGACGCTGCTCGAGCAAGAAGTATGGTGGGTCCCATTTTTGGTAAGTGATTAAAGGTTCGAGGCAGCGGACTGTGACAGATGTCAAAGGCGGAGCACTCCTAATATAAAGACACAGTAAAGACACAAATAAAGCGGACGTCGCCACGTATCTATTTGCAAGTGCCGCGGATGCTGCCAAGTGTCGTTTGCCGGTGCCTCCTGAATAATGAGACAGTTTTTCAAGTAAGGCACGCAGAAGCTGCCATCTGTCTCAAGGGTTTTTGTTTCTAATATCAGCGGAGAGTGCCACGTGTCGAGTTCCTATTTTTTCTGGAAAGATGAAGGAGTTTCAAGTAAAGGGCGCGTATGCGTGCCATTGGTCTCAAGGGTTTATAGTCGCAAAGACTCACGGATGCTGCCAAGTGTCCTCACCTGTTTCACAATGGGGAGTGCCACATGTATCTGTTTCACCCAATGAACTTGCAGAAAGGCTAACCGTTTCAGATCCGAAAGATATTTTCTATCAGACACTTCCAGTTAAGTTCCAGTTCAGTTAGACTGTTGGGATTTGATCGTGTGGGCAATCTTGAGCTAGTCCTATGCTATAAATATGGGTCCAAATCACAGATGGAGGGAGAGAGAATTTTCTGCATATAGATTGTTATCAGAGATTTACGAGAAGTTTGAAGACCTTTTGCTGTGGCCAGTAATATCATTTGCCTTTGTTCTATTTTCTTGATTCAGAAAGTTTGTATAACTGTGCATGTATCAGTGCCTTTTATGTGACTGAAAAATTAATAAGAAGACTGAGTTCTGTGCCTTTGCTGATATTTTCTGTGTTATTGCAAAATCGTTTAAGTTGTGAGCCTTTGATTCTATTTTTTACTACAAAGTGAATATGATGTGAAGAGTGTTGTACAACAAGGCAATGTAGATTTTGAGATTTTGCACAAAGAAGTGTGAGAAAGAAGCTAAAAGTTCTTAGTGTTGAAATACACAATGTGTAATTGCAAAATTGTGATTTTTGAGATGAAAAGTGAGAAATGAGACAACACTTCAATGCAAAATCAGATTTGAATGAATGTTTATGATAGCAGCAAAATCTGAAATAAGATTTTGACTACAAACCCTAGCTTTGTAAATGACTAGGTTATAGGAAAAAATGCAAGTTTTCAACAAAATCCTAGCAAATGAGATCTTCAAATGCAAGATGTAATGTCATAAAATGGTTAATTGCTATAATATGGATCATATCTGATGTAAAAATTAGAAAATCAAATGTTTCAATGATATGCAATGAAAATAATGCAAAACTATGCCTTTATGCAAGCCTAGAATGCTTATTTTTTCACTTTTCTCAAGATTGTGCAAGATTTTTCAATGAATAATGATAAATATAATATGAATCAATGCAAGATCTGAATTCAACACTCAACAAAATGCAAATGCTCGATGCTATGGGTTCACCAAAATGTTATATATGAAAAAGGGGTTGAAGGAGACAATCATGCACACCAAAATCAAACCCTCTTTCACAATAACATTCAATGACAAGACCGAGCTAAAATCACAACCAAAGGGAGGTGGACTCAAATACAGATCTTGTGCTCTTGTTTTCTATGGGAAGATATGATTTAATCAAGCCTTTTATCAAACCCTAGGTTAAATATGCACTAAACCCTAGTTCTATAATGAACAAAGCATAACTTTCAAACTGTGATAGATACAGACAATCTGAAAGAAGCACTGAGATTAGTGAACATAGGAGAACTTGATTCTAGAAGCAGAGATGCCAAAGGACTATGGGGCGGGTGCCCAAGTCTAGAAAGACAAAATCTTTAGAAACTCAAAACTAGAGAAATGTCATAGAGAGTGTCCTGATATTGGATTCAATACATGTTTGAGCAGGAGGACTTTGAGGCAGGGGCCCAAGTCTTCTGTAGTAGAATATTCACAAACTACTTTCAAATCCCAAAACCCTTTCCCTTACACAACCTTCCTATACCTTCACTTCTTCAGACTTCGCACCTGTAACCTGCACACAAGAAGAAAAGAGGTTTGAGGGTTGTGGTGTTTAGGGATTTGCCTCAGTCAAATCTTGGGATAGCATTCAAGCTTTCCAACACCGTTGTTAGAGATAGTGTGTGCCCTAGCAAGGTATAGGCTAAAGATAAACCAATGATGATAGAATGATTTAAATAACAATGATATCACCTCGGAGGTGAAGCCCTTAGGAGAATGAAGATACTTCAACTCATAAGGAGATGGATGATGATTCCAAATCTACAACAACACACACATTACAAACATAAATCTATAACAATAACATAATGAATGCTTTGAATACGCTTTGTTCCAAGTTCATAAGTTCTCTATATCCATTTTAACTCAATGTATTCAAAAACACACTTACATATGCTTTCTTGTTAACATTCATGAAATTAATTGAAGGAGCCAAGAAGGAGAGACCCATTTAAAGGTCCTATGCCGACATACTTTGAAATTTACCCCGACCAATCAGGGAGGACTTGGGCGTGGGTGCCCAAGTCCCAAGGTGCCTTTGTGGTCCAGGGTAAGGCATAAAATGGGCCCCTAGTTCCCACTTGTCATGGGTTTCGGGGGATTTTGCATCAAGATGATTATTTATGATGTATAATGTTATCACGGGGACCTAGGAGCTAAACTAGGAGGTAAAAAGACATGTGTCCACTTTTTACTCGATTGTTGAATGCATAAGACAACTGAGAGGGCGGTGAATCAGTTGTATCAAAAAATTTAAACCCTCACAAACATAATCACATCCACATCAATTCACTTAATCCCTAATTCTATTATGAAGATTAAACATGAGAAATAAATAACAGAAAATTAATTACATCAACACCATGCACAAGAGAACATATTTTTATGTGGAAAACCCTAAAAGGGAAAAACCACGGTGAGGAATTAGCTCACAATATATAGTAGTGTTGTTATATAGAGCCTAATTAGACTCGAAGGTTAAATTTACCCCACATTTATCGGCGTGGTTTCTCCCCAAATTATTTAATGAGGTCAAGGGGCAGCTCCCCCGCAGGGGCTTGGGGGCAGTGCCCCCAAAACCTCCAATGATTTTTAATTATTTTATAAAGGCGTTGGGAGTTATTTTTCTATTGGCCGACATAAAAAAACCTTAATTTTGTAACTGACATAAGGCTTGATAAAAGCAGCTAAGGGTTAGGGTTTCTATCGATGTATTGTACCATTTTGCAGTGGTATTGAGTTGCAAGGATTGCTGGTTGTAATCAGTTTGGGTGAACAACAATAAAAATTATTTTTCGCTGTTATTATTTCTGTGTATTTTCATTCCTCTATTTAATCTTTATTTGCATTTAATTGATATCTTTTGCATGCAATCCCTAACAAGTGGTATCAAAGCGGGTTGTGTTTGATTATTGTGTGTAGGAAGGTCTCACGGTCTAGTGGGAGTCTCATGGTTGAGTGGGAGCAATGGTGGATGAGGGTAAATTAAAGGTAGATAAATTCAATAGGCAGAACTATTAGTTATGGAAGATGCAGATGGAGGATTATCTCTATTAGAAAAATTTATGGAGGTTATTGGAAGGAATAGCCAAGAAACTGACAACAATGACTGATGAGGATTGGAATCTTCTGGACAAAAAGGCACTGGGAACCATTCGGTTGTGCTTGGCACCATCGGTGGCATTCAATATAACGGAAACGAAGACAACATATGGTCTGATGAAAGTTTTGGTTAAATTGTATGAAAAACCTTCAGCCTCAAATAAGGTATTTCTCATGAAGTGTTTGTTTAATCTGAAAATGATTGAAGGTGGATCTGTGACAGATTATTTAAATGAGTTTAATACGATTATCAGTTAGTTAACTTCTGTAAAAGTAAGTTTTGATGAAGAGGTGATGGCTCTCTTGATATTATGTTCTTTGCCAGAAAGCTGGAATAGCTTGGTAATGGCTGTAAGTAACTGTCTCTAGTTCAAATACTTTAAAATTTGATGATGTTATTGGTGTTATCCTTAGCGAGGAAATGCAATGGAAAAGCTCAGGAGGGTCCACATCAGGGACTGTTTTGAATGTAGAAAGTAGGGGCAGATCAAAAGAGAGGAAAAAGTTCTGGAGGTCATGGGAAGTCACGAGGAAAATCAAAGGACAAGAGATCCCAATCTAGAGGATAGAAGGATTGCTGGTACTGTGGGAAACCAGGTCATCTGAAGAAAGATTGCTGGTCTCCGAAGAATAAAGAAGTAGACAAACAAGAAGGCAATAAGGAGGCAAATGTGGTAAGTAATAAATCTGATGATGACGCTTTGATTCTTTCCCTAGATAATGCTGATGATTCATGAGTTTTACATTCGGGGGCCTCATTTCATGCTACGCCCCATAGAAGTTATTTTCTTGATTATGTCCAAGGGAATTTTGGGCTGGTTTATTTGGGAGATAATGAACCCTGTCAAATTGTTGGAAAGGGAAGAATCAAGATTAAGTTGCAGAATGAGAATCATTGGCTACTACAAGAGGTAAGGCACGTTCCAAGGCTGAGTAGGAATTTAATTTCAGCAGGGTAGCTAGTTGATGAAGGTTGCATTGTTACATTTACTGATAAAAATTGGAAGGTTTCAAGAGGTGCCTTAATAGTAGCAAAAGGTGTGAAAGTAGGCACCGTATATCTTTGTACAAGTCATACTATTCCTTCTACTTTAGTTGTTGTAGAGAAAAAACAAACAGGTTTAGGAACAATTACTGCAGGTTCGCAGGAAGAGACTGAAACAATTGCTGCAAGTTCTGAGACAACACTGTGGCATAACAGATTTGGGCATATGAGTGAAAAAGGTATGAAGGTACTTCATTCTAAAAAAGTTTTACCAGGTCTAAAATGTATTAATATGGATATCTGTGAAAGTTGTGTGTATGGCAAACAAAAGAGAGTCAATTTTCTCAAGGATGGGAAGCAAAAGAGAGATGAAAAGTTGGAGCTTGTGCATACAGATGTATGGGGACCAACTCAGGTATCTTCTCTCGGTGGCTCTCGATATTATGTTACATTCATAGATGATGCAATGAGGAAGGTTTGAATTTATTTCCTAAGGCAGAAATATGATGTATTTGAAACATTTAAGAAATGGAGAAGCTTGGTTGAGAATGAGACGGGTAAAAGATTAAAATGTCTCAGATTTGATAATGATGGTGAGTATTGCAGCAAAAAATTTAAGGATTATTTTTTCTTTAATGGAATTCGTAGGCAGAAAATGGTTCCAGGGACTCCACAGGAAAATGGAGTGGCTAAACACATGAATAGGACAATAATGGAGTGTGCAAGGACCATGAGATTGCATACTGGTCTGCCTTTAAACATGTGGATAGAGGCTGTCAATACCGCTGTATATTTAGTTATTAGGGGTCCTTCAGTTCCTTTGGGCTGTGCTATTCCAGATTTTGTCCTGGACAAGTAAGAAGGTGAGTTATTCTTTTCTCAAAACCTTCGGATGTGAAGCATTTGCACATGTAGATTCTGAAAATAGAACCAAGCTGGATGCAAAATCAAAAAAGTGTACCTTCATTGGATATGGCATTGATGAATTTGGTTATAGGCTTTGGGATTTTGAAAATAAAAAAATTGTGAGAAGTAGGGATGTATTCAATGAGAAGGTGTTGTACAAAGATCAGTTGCAGTACCATGAGAAGAAAGAAAAGGATTATGTGGTGCTAGATGATACTGCAGATAGTGATGTTCTAGTGTTTCCTCATGCTTCGCAACAACAACAAGAAATACCACAAACTCCAGTGAATGTTAAACGGTCAACAAGGCTAAGTAGACCTCCTGAAAGGTTTTCTCCCTCTTTGTATTCTATTTTGTTAATAGATGCTGGTGAACTAGAAGGGTATCATGAAGCTATGTAGGTGGATACAAAGGTTCAGTGGGAGCTTGCAATGAAAGAAGAAATGGACTCCTTACTGAAAAATCAAACTTGGGAATTATGTAAGTTATCTGCAGGTAAAAAGACTTTACCAAACAAATGGGTTTATAGGATGAAAGAAGAAGATGGAGGTAAGAAAAGATTTAAAGCCAGGTTAGTTGTAAAAAGATTTGCACAGAAAAAATGTATTGATTTTGATGAGATATTTTCTTTGGTTGTCAAGATGACTTCTATTTGTACTATTTTAAGTATTGTGGCTGCTAAAGATTTGCATTTGGAACAACTAGATGTGAAAACTGCCTTTCTCCATGGTGATTTGGAGGAGGAGATCTATATGGAACAACCAAAGGGATTTGAGGTCAAAGGTAAGGAGAAACTGATGTGCAGATTGTAGAAGGGTTTGTATGGCTTGAAACAATCACCTCGACAATGGTATTTGAAATTTGATAGTTTTATGGCTGAGCAAGACTACAATCGGTGTAATTTTGACCATTGTGTTTATTTTAAGAGGTTAGATAATGACAACTACATTATTTTATATTTATATGTTGATGACATGCTTGTAGCAGGGTTTAACATGGATCACATAAGAGAGTTAAAACAACAGTTAGCACAATCATTTGCTATGAAGGATTTGGAGGCAACAAAACAAATCTTTGGTATGAAAATTTGCAGAGATAGGAAGAATAGAAAATTGACTCTATCTCAGGTTGATTATGTAGAAAAGGTGTTGCAGAGATTCCATATGGAGAATGCAAAAGCTGTCAGCACATCTTTGCTTAGTCATTTGAAACTGATTAAGGAGATGTGTCCTAAGACACAAGAGGAGGAATAAAAAATATCCAAGGTACCATATGCTTTAGCTGTAGGAAGTTTAATGTATGCCATGGTATGCACAAGACTAGATATTGCACATGCTGTAGGAGTTGTAAGCAGGTATATGAGTTATCTCAAATTGGAGCATTGGAATGTGGTAAGATAGATTCTCAGATATTTGAGAGGTACATCCAATAAACACTTATGTTTTGGGGGCTCTAATACTGATTTAGCAGGTTATGTAGACTCAGATTTGGCAGGGGATATTGTTACCAGACGGAGTACTACAAGTTATGTCTTTACGGTAGGTGGGACAGTGGTGAGTTAGATCTCTAGGTTGCAAAAGGTGGTTGCTTTATCCACCACGGAGGTATAGTATGTAGCTGCAACAGAGACAAGCAAGGAGATGACATGGCTTCAATCTTTCATCGAAGAATTGGGAAAACAATAGGTAAACAATTATTTGTTTACGGACAGTCAGAGTGCCATACATCTTGCAAATAATTCTACCTTGCATTCAAAGAACAAACACATACAGTTGATGTATCACTTCATTCGATCGGTGTTGGATTATGGATAATTACGGCTGGAAAAGATACATACAAATGAAAATCCAGCAGATATGTTTACAAAGACGGTAACAAGGGAGAAGCTGAGCTCCTCTTCAGATTCGGTTGGTCTTCAAGACTGAAAACAAAAAAATTAGAACAACAGAGTCTAGGGTGTTTATTTCCAGTGGGAGCTACAGGGTCAGCGGTGTTATGATGAGTCTCCAAGTGGGAGATGATATGGTGTGGAGTCTGATCAGTCTCCAAGTGGGAGATTGTTGTTATATGGAGCCTAATTAGACTCGGAGGTTAAATTTACCCCACTTTTATTAGCGTGGTTTCCCCCCAAATTATTTAACAGGTTCAAGGGGCAACGCCCCCGAAACCTCCAACAATTTTTTATTATTTTATAAAGGCATCGGGAGTTATTTTTCTATTGGCCGACATAAAAAACCCTATTTTTGTAACTGACATAAGGATTGATAAAAGCGGCTAAGGGTTAGGGTTTCTGTCGATGTATTGTAGCATTTTCCAGCGGTATTGAGTTGTAAGGATTGCTGGTTGTAATAAGTTTGATTTAAATTGGATAATAATATTAGACTCTCTGTTGGTGGATGTAGCTCGAGTTTAGGTGAACCATGTTAAAAATTGTCTCTCGCTATTATTATTTCTGTGTATTTTCATTCCTCTATTTAATCTTTATTTGTATTTAATTGATATCTTCTGCATGCAATCCCTAACAAGTAGTATCAATACCGAATTGCAAAGAGGCTCATTGCCAAAGGGCTCACTGCCCAAGGACTCACTGTCCAAAGAAATGCTCACTGCAAAAAGTGCTCACTACCATAAGGGCTTACTGCCATAAGGGCTCTGTACCAAAAGGGCTCACTACCAAAAGGAGTCACTGCCATGAATTGATATAATAGCATCTACGACATGCTTGAGTTCAGTTCCAATGAAGCACAATACATATCACCTTCACAACCTCACAACACAAATATCCTCATCTTCGCATTTCTGCACATACACACGAATCCTTTACACTTATTTATATCAATCATCAACCTTGAAACATTCATCAAGGTCGACAACACATTCTACAACCTTTGGAATAGTCTCCAAGGTCGACAAACATATAAAATTCAAATTAGGTCTGGACCTAAAAATTCTTGCGAAGCAAAGGAATGAAAGGAGAACATTTTATATCTTAGTTCATACCTAAATACATGAACCTTCACACACTTCCACAATCCATGAAACACATCCGCAAAGAGTGTAAACAACTAGGTCTGCCAAAACTGGTGTTGACACTAGGATCTTTAGGCACACGCTTCCAAGAACACAACCATAACTTGTAGACCAAGAACAAGCCTTCAAAATGATCTGGAGTCATCCACGAATAACAATAAATCACTTGGGAGGCAACAAATCCAGCTACAACAAATCTCACTTGAAGACAGATCATAGATTACTCACAACCAACACTGCCAAGCTCTGATACTCATGAAAGCTACATTCTGGAGCACCAGACCACAATTCCTTTGGATGGAACATAGATATGGATCTTAGGAACACTCATCTAGAACCGCAAGACCAAAAACTAAACTGTAGAGGAATGCAGAGCAAAATACTTTCTCCTTGTCACACTATAAATGCTGCCAGGCACAGTCTTCAAACTGGTGAACATAACTTTTAGGACACAACATTCCAGACCACCAAATTTTGGATTTAACATCTTCAACCACTTCTCTAAAATATATCCAAACCTCACACTCTAGTCTTCAACACAGGAGAAATGTGGAGCAAAAACTCGGGCAATATTTTGTAGGCTAGAATACTTGTTCACAACACTGTCTTCAGTATTTATCAAATTTTCTCAAAAGCACTTGGAAACTCAACAACAAGAACAATATACCAACATCATTAACACTTCTTCAAGTCATTCAAATCACCTTAGCACCATAACTCAATCAACCAACAATAGCAACAATAGAAGATACAATTGACACCAATGACAACACAAACATGTTGACATCAATGACAACATCGATTAGCACATACTTGCAACAATCTCCCCCTTTGTCATTGATGGCAACATATGATGTGAAAAACTATCATGACATAATTCTACACTAGTCTCACTCTTCCCCTTTCTTTTATATATCTTACTCTCTTTATTTTTCACATGAACTCTCTCCCCCTTTGACATCAATGGCAAAGGGTGACACACCTTCAAGCCTTCTCCCCCTGAATATGATACTGCACATATTTACAGTATTCATAGCTGCTTTGAATACCTCCCCTGACTACAACACTCTTCAATGCCACTACTTGCTCCCCCTAAGAGGTAACCTCCACCATTAGTCCAGAAAAGAATGACTCCTAAATCATACTCGACTGATGTACTTCCTTATGCATCTAGTTCAACAAAGAAGGGGCAATAACCCCTAACTTCTCCCAAAGATACTCAAATGTCTCCTTAGGAAGAGCCCTGGTGAAAATGTTAGCAACCTAATCTTGTGTAGGCACATACTCAAGCTTCACTTCTTTCTTTGCAACCTTCTCTCTTAAAAAGTGATACCTGATAGAAATATGCTTTGTTCTTGAATGCATCACTGGATTATTTGAAATGTTAATGGTACTAGTATTATAACAGAAAATAAGAATTAGATCATCATACTCAACTTTGATATCCTTCAGAGTTTGTCTCATCCATAGCACTTATGTGCAACATGATGCTGCTGCAATGTACTCTGCACCTGCAGTAGATAAGGATACTGAATCCTGCTTCTTGCTTTTCCATGACACAACTCTGTTTCCAAGAAAGAACACACCACCACTTGTACTTTTCCTGCCATCTACACATCTGACTCAATTTTCATCTGCGTAGGAACTTAGGGTGAAGTCATTGTTCTTAGGATACAACAAACCATGGTCTGGAGTGCCCTTCAAATGCCTAAATATCCTCTTTACTGCCATGACATGTGACTCTCTAGGATCTACTTGAAATCTGGCCACAAGACAAATTGCATGCATGATATCTGGTCTGGTAGCAATTAGGTAGAATAGTCTTGCAATCATTGATCTATATTTGCTCTGATCAGCCTTAGGGGATTCATAATTTTTGCTCAGTTTGCAACTAGTTGTCATGGGAGTACAAACTAGTTTAGATTCTTCCATTCCAAACTTCTTCAACAACTCCTTGAGGTATTTTGAGTGTGAAATGAAAATGCCTTTATCTGTCTGATTAATTTACAGCCGAAGGAAGAAGTTCATCTCACCTCCCATTGACATCTCAAATTCCTTTTGCATCTCATCTGCAAAGTTCTTACACATACCTTCATTTCCACCAAATATTATATCATCTATATAGACCTCAATATTGAGGATTTGATCTTTTCTTACCTTGATATACAAATTACTATCTGCAAACACTTTAATGAATCCCTGTTGCAACAAATACCTGTCTAACCTGGCATACTAAGCTCTAGGAGCTTGCTTTAGTCGATACAATGCCTTCTTCAATCTGCATACCATATTTGGTTTGTCTGATAATTGAAATCCATCTGGTTAGTCTATGTATACTTCTTCCAACTCAACTTTCAGAAAAGTAGACTTTACATCCATTTGATATACCTTGAATTCTTTATGTGCTGCATAAGTCGGAAGCAACCTAATAGCTTCTAGTCTTGCCACCGGAGCAAAAGTTTCTTCATAGTCTATTCCTTCCACTTGTGAGTATCCTTTGCATACAAGTCTAGCTTTGTTTCTTACCACTTCTCCATTCTCATTCAACTTATTTCTAAAAACCCACTTTGTTCCAATCACATTCTTATCTGCAAGTCTGGGGACAAGTTCCTATTGTGTGGTTACACAACACGCCCCATTTTGCTTTAGCAAAACAGGGACCCAACTTTGCTGGCTTGTTCCCTTGTTTTGTGCCCTGGGCGGTAACGGTAAAAGTTATATCAGTCAGTATGCATATGCCTAATGTCAGGTATATTTGTGATCTTGAAATCCAAACCTAAATTTCAAAGTTTGAATCTATCTCAGAAAGCTTGCCATGTGAAAGAGCTTGAAATTCTAGGCAGGTATGCCTTTTACATCACCCTGAAATTCGTCCAAATGGGAAAGTTATGACAGGTCAAAGGTTTAGTCAAACATGATTTTGAGAGGGTCATATTTCATAACAATGGTCATCATGATATTATAATATCACCCTGCTTAGAAAATCTACCATCTACATATTTGCATACGCACGTCAAATTCCTATCAGAAGGTCATTTACCTGTCAAAGCATTTGCATATTCAAAAGAGGGTCATATTTACTAATATGACTGATTTTCGCTAAACATGACGGTGACCTCATCTTTTGCATTTTAATGAAGCCCAGATATGACGATAACGTCACCATCATATTCCATTCAATGAAGAGGGTCATATTTGTTAATATCTTGCATATTGATAATATGCATACACTTCGGACCTGAAGATTTATTAAAGAGCGTTTAATCATTACATGTGTCTTGTATCGTATATGCATTGCGGTATACATACATTTATTTGTGTGCAAGTCAGACGCGACATGATGATGATATTATTTTTTCCAAAGGGGTGATATTCGTCGACAGCAGGATCATATTTCAAATCCTCCTATTTTCCTTCGACATGATGATGATGATGATGTCATTCTTTCCCCCGATATATAGAAACTAAACATGACAGTGACGTCATATATAATGGAAGGTGATATTCCTGACAGCAGGATCGTATTTGAAAACCCCCTGATTTTCCTTTGGTATGATCATGAGGTCGTCTTGTAGCATGATAATGGAGCCTGTTTCCGATGGTGACATCACCATCATATCCTGATCCGTGAAAAGGAGTCATTTTGATTAATATGCCTCATATTAACTAGGTGCATGTTCGGAATGTTGGCAAGAGACACTATATGGATTCATGGTTGTTGTCATTGATGGCAACAAAGGTCATTCCACATATCCGCAAGTCATGGTGTGTCTCTACCGGAAGTCAGAATGAAGATTGTTGTGGTCCGGTGAACAAGAACAGAGCATGTGGCAAGGTTCGACAGTTTGGTCCGGATCTCTCAGAAGAAGTATCTTGGTGCAGTACGGATTTGGGGAAGTCAAGAGGACTACCTTGAGTAATAGATTCCAAGGATTTAGCCTCCGGTGATGGACAAGGAAAAAGATATGAACAGTTGAATACCGGATTCCTGAGTAACAGTGTGAACAGAGGAAGAACTGACTGACAGAACATCAGATTGCTTTCCGGATGTGTTTCTGACAGTGGTAAAGGTTATGAAGACATGGATTATGTTTGGCCGACATGATTAATGATTTCTACAAGTATATGCTTGATCCGCATTACTTGATATATAAGGATTCAGCCGACAGAACAGAGTTGTGAGAAGATAGACTATTTTGGGTGCCGACTACAAAGATAATGAGATCACCAGTGCAGATATATATATAGGATGGATTTAGTTGTGAGAAGAGTTGTTGTATGTTGTTGATGTGCGAATAAGTGCAGAGCAGAGTAGAAACAGCTAGAGAGATCCGGTATGTGAAAGGAAAGCAAAATAAAGAGAAGATGAAGTGCAGCAGATCAGTGTACTGAGCCTAATCGGAACTGAACTCCAGCATATGTGGATGCTTCCAATCAGTTCAAGTATTGTATAACATTCTTTTGTAGACAGTGTGTCTCCTTGTAGGCAGTGTGCCTCTTTGTGAGCAGTGTGCTCAGGCAGTGAGCCCTAATTGGCAAGTGCCATTTTGTAATTCCTTATTCTTCTAACAGAGAATAATTTTTGGGTTAATCACCCCATGGTTTTCTCCCTTAATAGGGTTTCCATGTCAAAAATACTGTCATGTGTTTCTCATTTCATGGTAATGTTTGTTTGTTTGATTCAATGCTGCATTGATTAATAAGAAAGTTCAAAAGAAGAAATAATTAGGATAACTGATTCACCCCCCCTCTCAGTTATCAACACGGAATCTACATGGATAAAAGTTAGAATGGACATTTTAATGAAGTTCGATAAGGTGGTACATACAATTCTATGTGTATACTAAAAGAAAGTCCTGTGGGGGCCACCGCATATCGGTGTAATTTTTGCTATCGGCCTTGCTCTGTATTATCTCCCCAATGGGAGGTGTCTCGCCAAGGGGAGCCCATCGGTATAGCCTTGGACATCGGTGATTGTTGGATGTTTTATCACCTATCGTAAGTATCTCTTTGATAGAGATAAGGTCTTCAGCCTGACTTTTGGCATCGATGGAAATTGTTTTTATCACGCCGATTGGTTTGGTCTCACTGATGGAAAGTGGTCATCGGTGTAAGATTAGATATCAGCCTTGCTCTGTTTTGTCACCCTGACGGGTTTGGTTACACCGATATATAAGAACTGGAAGGTGCATGATATACAACCTGATGATATACAAGCGCTAGATGCCAAATGAAATTTAAATGTAGAAAAGGCCATGTATATTTTGTGGGTTTGCATGATCATGATATATCACCCGATATGCATGCTGATGATGCGAACCACAGATTTGAAAGGAAAGTTAAATGCAGAGAGTTCCTTGTATGTTTTTGCTTGCATGATCATATTGAGATATAACCTGATATATAAAAGGAAGTCAAAGCCTGATATATAGAAAGAAATGGGTGGGAAAATAAAGCGATTGGTTTTGAAACCATTTGGGGCCTGATATCCTGATGTTGGTCAGCGATGGTTGACCCGGGTATTTTAACGATGTATATGCATTTAATGCATAATTTTCACAGATTTGGAACCCGATTACCCGTATTTGCACAATTTGGGCCTGTTTAATGAAATGTTCATTTTTCCTGCTGTTTATTAAATGCTGCTATGTTTAATGGTTGTCTGTTTATTGCAGGATCTTGTAGTTGATAATTGCAGGGTTGCACATGGAGGCAACATGACCTTGAGTGATGAGGAGGATATTGTCAAATATGCTGTTTGCCAGTTGGAGACCGCATCAAATCAAAGATGCAGGAATATTCTGTGCCAGCTATATAATTTGCTAGTCTGGCAAAGCATGTGCTTTTCATTTGGACCGTTGATTGTGTTGGGAGGATCATGATCATTGGATTATTGTAACTGTTTTCTGGCATTTGTTCTATATATGGGCCAGAACTTGTCATAAAGAAGAGGAGGTCACTTATTCAAAATCAGACCAAGCCAATTTAATATAGGAGATCGAATTGCTGAGACTAATGAGGACTGAATTGTTGAAATGTCAAGGTTCTTTCTTCAGATCACTGTAAATGTACCTGTTTTTGAGCATACTAAATGAAGATGAAGCTTCAGATTACATTCTGATTGTAAACTTTACGTAATCTTCAAGCTGATTTCTAGATATGTCATGGTGAATGCTGTGTTCAAATAGAAGCGCTTTCATTTCATTACATGTTGTTGTCAACTTTTCCTTTGAAGATTTGCACTAGATCATGCAGATTTGTGGAATGTCCTGGTGAAGTATGATTCTAGTTTCCTTCTCTTCATTGCATGTATGGGAGCTGGTATGTGGATCAATGATCTAAGTCAAGTAATTTTGGGAATCTCATTCTTTAACCCTTTTCCTCATTTTAATTTCATTAAAATCACTTCCATAACTGCAAATCATGATAAATAACAAGTAGAACAGAGAAATATGCTGACATCTCGTAGGTAACTAAAAATTATTAGCATATTTTGAGCTAAATGCATGTAGTATTGAAAATATCATGCAAAGAATCATAGATACTGGTAGAAATCACGTAAATATCAGCCTGTAGGCATATTATTTGAGTGAACTCATAGTGCAGAGGTAGAATTATTGGAGATTTGTGCAGAGCAGATAGAAATGACAGGATATTTGGAGAAATAATGATGAACTTTGCAGAAATTACTGGAGAACGTAAGGCCCCTGAATGATTAACAGCAAGACACATCAACCACTGAGTAACGTCAATAGATAAAGAACTAATCAAAGGAGACTTGGGATCATGAATTCTCTGAATTCATCGTATCTTTCAAGATGAATAAAGGTTGATGTGTAACTTTTATTCTATGTTTGTTTATGACTAACATCATGACCAATAGTTCCCAAGTCTTGTTCTTTTCAATTTGCATCAATTCTTCTTCCGTTGCCTTGACCCAATGTTCATCTTTACATGCTTCAGTAATTGTCTTAGGTTCAACCTTTGAAAGTAAATAAAGATTTACCTATTCTTCTGTAACTCTTCTTCTTGTTAAAACTCCTTTGCTTTTGTCACCAATGATCTGATCCTTTGAGTGATTCTTTTGCACATACTTGGGGGTTTTAGGAATTCTTTTGGAGATTCTTCTTCAACAATGTAAACTTCCTTGTCTGTCTTCTTCAACTTCTTCTATATCAACAATCTCATCTGATTCATATCCATTAGGCTCTAAGATTCTCTGAATATCTTCGTCTACCTTTACATTTGCACTGTCAAATGATCTTTCTCAACCTTTTGTTGTAGCACCTGTAAGCTTTGCTCTTGGTAGAGTACCCAAGGAATATGCCTTCATCACATCTAGCATCAAACTTTCCTAACTCTTTAACTCTTTTGATATAGCATTTTCTTCCAAAAACTTTGAAATACTTGACAGTAGGAGTTCTTCCATACCATAGCTCATAAGGTGTCTTTGTTCTATTTGCTTTGACTTGCACTCTATTCTGAATGTAGACAACAATATGAATTGCTTCTTTCCCGTATACTTCTGGTAGGTCTGCTTCTTTGAATATAGTTCTAGTAACTTCCTGAACTGTTCTATTCTTCCTTTCAACTACTCCATTTTGCTGAGGAGTTCGAGGGGCAGACAATTGTCTCTTTATCCCATGTTCTTCAAAGAAAGCATTGAATTCATTTGAAGTAAACTCACCACCTCCGTTAAATCTCAAACACTTGATTATCAAATCCATTTCATTTTCAACTATTTCTTTAAATGCCTTGAACTTGTCTAGGGCTTCTGATTTTTCTCTAAGAAAAGTAACCCAAGTCAGTCTTGAATAATCATCAATAAGTAGCATGAAATACCTATCACCTTGTAGACTTCTTGTTCTTGTAGGACCACATAAATCTGTATGCACCAACTCCAACAGATCGGTAGAGGATTGTTCTTTGCTCTTGAAGCTAGTCTTTGTCTACTTCCCAAATTGACATTCTTTGCAAATAGCATTAGCAGGCTTCACAATCTTAGGCAGGTCTCTTATATCTTGAACTGAGCTTATTTTCACTAGATTATCAAAGTTAATATGACACATTCTCCTATGCCATATCCAGCTTTCATTTGACTGAGCCAACAAATAACAATTATCAATACCTTTCAATTGATAAACATTACCATGAGTCTTCTTACCACCAACAATTATTGTTCCAGAGCTTTTCCTTATCTCACATCCATTGTCCTTAAACATCAGATTGTATTCTTTGTCACACATCTATCCAACACTTAGAAGATTATGCTTTAAGCATTTGACATAAAGAATATCATCTGTATTATGCTTGCCATCAAAAGTAATTGACCCTTTTCCACAAATCTTATCAGTTGCATCATCACCAAATCTAACTAGTCCTCCATCATACTTTTCCAATTTATCAAACTTACTCTTATCTCATGTCATGTGATTTGAACATTCACTGTCAATGATCCATTCATCATTTTCCTTTCTAGCATGAAACACAGACATCACATTCTCTTCTTCCAGACTTCTTTCCTTCACACAACTTGCAAGATTAGTAGAAATAGGTTCTTGTTTTAGGGCAATAAACAAGCATTCACTAGCATTACTGTAATGAAACAACTTGCACAATATCTGAATATAATAGTAAATATGCTGCAAATACTTGATAATAATATGCCACTTCGAGGGGGCAACCTCCAAAACCACTTCGAGGGGGATACCTCCAATAGTCTTCAATGAGAACACAATGCTGAATATATGATGAAATAAGACTCACTACCTCCTATATATACCTATTTATGCCTAGGATATCACCTAGGCCGACTTAGATGGGCCTATATAAGCCTTAGGCCGACCTAAACAACTAAATAACAATAAACTAATGATAATATGACTTAATTAAGAGTTAAGATAGCCACAAGCCGACTATTCATAACCCTATACACACTATAGGATTAAGGGCGTAGCATGCCCCCCCTCTTCAAAGAAGCATTGTCCTCAATGCTAACCAAATGTGGATGCTTTTGAATGAATTCCTCATTCTCCCATGTAGCTTCCTCCACTGGAGAGTTTTTCCATTTAATTAGATATTCTATGATTTCCCTTGTCCTCAGCTTCTTGGTGCGTGTTTGAATAATTCTCTCAGGATCCACAACTATTCTTCCCTCTTCATCAAGCTCAGGTAACTTAGTCTGTGCTACCACTTTATTCCCAATAACCTTCTTCAAGCAGGAAACATGAAAAACTGGATGAATTTTTGTTGATATGGGCAGCTCCAATTTATATGCTACATTGCCAATCTTCTGCAACACCTTATAAGGACCATAGTACTTGGGTGCTAGCTTATTAGCTTTATGTTGTTGTTTTAGAGACATTTGCTTGTATGGTTGTAGTCGCACAAAGACCCAATCTCCCAGTTCAAAAGTTCTTTCACTACGGTGTTGATCAGCTTGTTGCTTCATTCTGTTTTGTGCCATTGCCAAGTTCTCTCGAAGACTAGCCAATACCTCTTGCTGATGATGGATGTGTTCTTCGACTGTGTGAACCTTTGGTTGTACCCGCAATGAAGAGATGATTGACGGTGGGTGGTAACCATATAGTGCTAAAAATGGAGACATCTTGGAAGAAGTATGGAAAGAAGTGTTGTACCACCATTCTGCTAGTGGTAGCCATTGTACCCATCTCTCTTGTTTATCTGAAGCAAAACAACGGAGATAGCCTTCCAAGCATTTGTTGACCACTTCTGTCTGTCCATCTGACTGGGGGTGATATGATGAACTACGAGCAAGCTGAGTGCCCAAGCATGAAAACAAGTCAGTCCAAAAATTACTTGTAAATATAGGGTCACGATCACTGACTATAACTTTCGGAGTCCCATGCAGTTTCTGAATAGTATTCATAAAAGCTATTGCTACAGTGCTTGCTGCCAATGGTTGTGCCAAAGCACAAAAGTGACCATATTTGGTGAGACGATCCACAACAACCATGATGACATTTTTTCCTTCAGATCTAGGCAAACCTGTGATGAAATCCATAGATACCTCCTCCCACCTTTGACTTGGGATACATAAGGGTTGTAGAAGACCTGGAGTCTTAACTGTCTCCCCTTTATGTTGTTGACATACCATGCATTCAGCTACAAATTTTTGAACATCCCCTTTCAGCCCTTCCCAAAAGAAATCTTGCTTGATTCTATGATAAGTTTTGAGGAATCATGAGTGCCCACCTATTGGAGAAGCATGTAGTTCTTCCAACACCTTAAGCTTAAGAGTTGAATTCTTGCAAAGGTATAACCTCTCCTTGTACCATAAAATATTTCCTTTCCATGAAAATTTGTCAGACACACTTGATTCCTGTTGGAGTTTCTCAATGAGCCTTAGAGTATCTATGTCCTTCTCCCACTCTTCTCTTGCCTCATTTACCCAGTCTGCTTGTAACATGGAAATGGCAAATAAAAATGACTCTGTGGGTTCATCACGCCTTGATAGAGCATCAGCCACAACATTCTCCTTGCCTTTCTTATATATGATCTCAAAGTCATATCCCAACATCTTTGTGACCCATTTTTGTTGTTCTTCAGATGATAACCTCTGTTGCAAGAAATATTTGAGACTATCATGATCTGTCTTGACCTTAAAGTGTCGTCCCATTAGATAAGGTCTCCATTGTTTGACTGCATGCAAGATAGCCAACATTTCTTTCTCATAAACTGGCTTCAACAAATTCTTACCTTTGAGTTGGCGACTTTCAAATGCTATGGGTTTTCCTTCTTGCATAAGTACTGCTCCTATTCCATGTCCTGAAGCATCACATTCAACAACAAATGTTTTAGAAAAATCTGGGGTAGCTAGGACTGGAGTTGTACACATGGCTTCCTTTAGTTTCTCAAATGCCCTTGTCGCCACTTCATTCCATTGGAAAGCATCCTTCTTTAACAAGGATGTGAGAGGAGATGCTATGCTACCATAATTCTTTACAAATCGGCGATAATACCCTGTAAGCCCTAAAAAACCTCGTAAGTTCTTAAGGGTCTTAGGAATTTTCCACTCTACAATTGCTTGGATCTTATGAGGGTCCACCTTAACTCCCTCATGTGACACAATGTGACCAAGGTACTCCACTTCTTTGACACCAAAGATACACTTGGATGGTTTAGCATACAACTGATTCTGCTTCAAAATGTCCAACACTTGATTTACATGTTGCAAGTGTTCCTCCCATGTTTTACTATATATTAAGATGTCATCAAAAAATACCAAAACAAATTTCCTCAAAAATGGCCTGAAGATAGAGTTCATTAAACTTTGAAATGTTGACGATGCATTAGTGAGACCAAAAGGCATTACCAAAAATTCATAGTGGCCCTCATGGGTTCTAAACGCTGTCTTATGTACATCCTCATCTCTAATTCTAATTTGATGATAACCAGAACGGAGATCAAGTTTTGTAAAATAAATAGCACCATTAAGCTCATCTAACAAATCATCAATTACTGGAATAGGAAACTTATCTTTTATGGTGAACTTGTTAAGCTCTCTGTAATCTGGACACATCCTCCATGTTTCATCCTTCTTACGCACCATTACCACAGGAGATGAGTAAGCACTTTGACTATGCCTGATAATGCCTGCTTCTAGCATCTCTTGAACTATCTTCTCAATCTCACTTTTTTGAGCATATGGATATCTGTAAGGCCTGATGTTGGGTGGTTGGCTCCCTGGTACTAGTTGAATGGCATGATCATGATCTCTCCTAGGAGGCAATCCTTTTGGCATCTCCCCAAAAACTATAGAATGCTTATCTATAATTGCTTGTAGATCCAATGGTGTAGAAGCCTTTGAGTGATATGCTTCTAATGAAAATAATTGGGCTACCATCCCATCTACCCCCTTCTTCAACATCTTTTGCATTTGGTAGGAACTTACTATCTGTGGTGACTTTGCACGCATCCCTCGTAATTCTATTGTTCTTCCCTCTGATTGAAAGCGCATGAATAGTTCTTGGAAGTTCAATTCAATTGTTCCCAAAGTGGTAAGCCACTGTACTCCCAAAACAATATCTGCCGCACCCATTGAGATAGCATACATTGGACAATTAAGATGATAATCTCCCATGGATAATTTAATGCTATGGCATTTTCCTGAACAACTAACAGTACCACCATCTGCAATCAAGACCTGAAATTCTGGAGCTGGATATATAAAACAATTTAAACGAGTGGCCAACTTTTTGTTGATGAAGTTATGAGTGCTACCTGAGTCTATCAACACTGTTACTTTTTCTTTCTTTAAGAAACCCACTACCTTGAGAGTTTGTGGGGTACTAAAACCTGAAAGTGCATGGCAAGAAATGATTGGTTGAGTATCTCTTGACTCCTCCTCAATCTCATTGTCACTCTCTACTATTGGTACCTCTTCTTCTTCCTCACTTGGCCCTTCAATATAGAACAATTTCTTTTCAGTGCATTTGTGTCCTCTACTATATTTGCTATCACAATTAAAACATAATCCTTTTGCTCTCTTCTCTTCGATTTGTTGTGGTGTTAGCCTAGTAGGTTGTGGAAGTGACTGTGTAGGAGTGCTTTTATCTCTTATGTTTATAAAACCTTGCCTTTTATTAACCATAAATTTTTCCTCTACTTGCCTTGCCATAATCATTGCCTCTGAGATGGAATTTGGACGGAACATGCATACCTCATATTTAATGTGATCCTTTAAGCCACCAATGAATAGCTCCAACAAATTTTCTGTAGACACATTTTCCACTCTTAAAGATAAAGTACGAAATTGATGAATGTAATCCTTGACCATACCTGTTTGCCTTAATTTGGTAATTTGGCTGAAGTAGCTATCCATAAGATTTTCACCATAATGAGTAATGAGTTCTTCTTGGAAAACCGACCAAGTGACAATGCATCCTTTTGCTTTCTTTTCCTCACATAGCCAACGGTACCAAATGAATTGATCAGGTTCCAAGTATAAGGAAGCCATGGCCACCTTTTGTTGACATGGAACATGGTGGATATCAAAGAATTGCTCCATTTGACAAAGCCAATTGGTAGGATCTTGACCATCAAACTTTCGCATATCCAACTTTGGTGTGAAATTCCTTGCCATAAAATGAGGGGTGTGATGATCCATCTTGAGATTTGATTCAAACCCAAAAACACCCTTCCCTTTTGTAGAATCCTCTTCCTCCACATCGTGGTGTTGTGACTGCTTATGTTTGGAAAGTATCTCCAGAATTTTCTCAATATCACATGACTTTGCCAACCCTTTCATTTGTTCATCCATAATGGACAAGATTTCACCTTTCATCTTGCTATTTTCTTTATGAATAAGTTCAAGTATATTTTCATATTCTTTTTGATCAACATCCTCACTTTCCACCTCCTCCTTGCCTGGAGTTTTTCCCGGTGTGGTAACATTCTTTTTGCCCCTTGTTGAAGGACCCGTCATGATTGGAAAAAATAATTTTGAAATAAATCACACAAATGAAATGCAAATTCTCTGAAATTTTTACTGTAACTTACTAAGGCCAAGATACCACTTACCCAGAAAAAATTCCAAGAAATTCGCAAATTTACTGCCTTGAGAGCGAATTTGTTGTAAACCCTAATTTTGCAATAACTCGCTTATTTTTGCTCCAATTCCTCTGAAATCTGGACTGTATCTTCTTTGATATTGTCTTCAAAAACCCTTTAAAAATCTTTAAAAAATTTGCTAAAATCTGAAAGTTATGCTCTTCCCAAAATCGCCTCCAATGATGAGAAAATTTTTTTGCCTCTACGGTGCCAAGATCATGCTCTGATACCACTTGTAATGAAACAACTTGCACAATATCTGAATATAATAGTAAATATGCTGCAAATACTTGATAATAATATGCCACTTCGAGGGGGCAACCTCCAAAACCACTTCGAGGGGGATACCTCCAATAGTCTTCAATGAGAACACAATGCTGAATATATGATGAAATAAGACTCACTACCTCCTATATATACCTATTTATGCCTAGGATATCACCTAGGCCGACTTAGATGGGCCTATATAAGCCTTAGGCCGACCTAAACAACTAAATAACAATAAACTAATGATAATATGACTTAATTAAGAGTTAAGATAGCCACAAGCCGACTATTCATAACCCTATACACACTATAGGATTAAGGGCGTAGCAATTACCATCCTCAAACTCAAATTCATCATTATTTACACCATCATTCTCTTCAAAATAGTAAATTTTCTTTACCATCTTACATTTACCTTCTTTGTTCTTAATCTTCAAATCTCTATCAAGACATCTTGAAGCATAATGACCAATCTTACCACAACTAAAACATTTGAAAGGTAACTTACCCATGAACTTTTCGGTCCCCTTTTTCATTCTGATTACAAATTTTGCCTCAATCACATCAAAGTCTTCCTCATTTGACTCCACATCATACTTGTTTGTTTAACAATCCTTTCTAATTTGGCTTTAAAAGTAGTCTCAACTTTCACAGGGCCATCAGTAGTACCAAATTCTCTCATCTCAAAAGTTGTCAGTTTACCAAGCAATTGATCTTTTGAAAGCTTGTCCATATCTTGCAATTCTTCAATGGAAGATACTTTGTGACTATAAGATTTGGGAAGTGTTATGAGTATCTTGTTTACAACTTCTTTATCATCCATGTCTCCACCAAGACCTTTGATGCCGCTGATAACTTCATCAATCTTCTGCATATAACTTGTTATGTTCTCATCTTTAGACATCTACATAGTTCCATATTTGAACTTTAAATTTTATAGCTTGGCTTTCTTAACAGATTTATCACCTTCATAGATATTTTTCAATTTTTCCCAGATCTCATGTGCAGTTTCCAAATCCAAAACATTCACCAGTTCAAAGTTAGACAGAGCATTTTAGTAGAGTATTTTTGGCTTTACCATTAGTCTCATAAGCCCTAATCTCCATTGTAGTCTCCGAACCATTATTAGGTATAGTGTATTCCTCTTTAACTATTCTCCATACATTGTAACCAAGAGAAATAAGACAACTTTGTATTCTTACCTTCCAAAAGGCACAGTCAGATCCATCAAACTGAGGAATGCCTTTCTTGTGCACTATCCCAGATCTACCTTAAGCTATTAGGCTTTCTTCCAAGGAACCCTCAGTCTGATACCAATTGCTGAATGCACAAGACAACTGAGAGGGGGGTGAATCAATTGTATCAAAATCTTTAAACCCTCACAAACATAATCATATCCACATCAATTCACTTAAGCCCTAATTCTATTATGAAGATTAAACATGAGAAACAAATAACAGAAACTTAATCACATCAACACCATGCACAAGAGAACACCATATTTTTATGTGGAAAACCCTAAAATGAAAAAACTGCGGTGAGGATTAGCTCACAATATATAGTAGTATCAATACCAAATTATAAAGAGGATCACTACCAAAGGGGTCACTGCCAAAGGACTCACTGTCCAAAGAAATGCTCACTGCAAAAAGGGCTCACTACCATGAACTGATATAATAGCATCTACCACATGCCTAAGTTCAGTTCCAATAAAGCACAATACATATCACCTTCGCAACCTCACAACACAAACATACTCATCTTCGCACTTCCACACATACACATGAATCCTTTATACTTATTTATATCAATCATCAACCTTGAAAGATTCATCAAGGTAAGCAACACATTCTACAACCTTTGGAACAGTCTCCAAGGTCGACAAACATAGAAAATTCAAATTAGGTTTGGACCTAAACATTATTGAAAAGAAAAGGAATGAAAGTAGAACATTTCATAGCTTAGCTCAGACCTAAATACATCTTCACATGCTTCAACATGCTTCCACAATCCACAAGGCACATTCACAAAGAGTGTAAACAACCAGGTCTGCCAAAAATGGTGTTGACACTAGGATCTTTAGGTACACACTTCCAGGAACACAACCATAACTTGTGGACCAAGCACAAGCCTTCAACATGATCTAGAGACATCCATGAACAACATGAAATACCTTGGAGGCAACAAATCCAGCTACAACAGATCTCACTTGAAGACAGATCACAGATTGCTCACAAATAACACTGCCAAGCTCTGCTACTCATGAAAACTACATTCTGGAGAACCAAACCACAATTTCTTTGGATGGAATATAGATATGGATCTTAGGAACACTCATCTAGAACCACAAGATCAAAAACTAAACTATGGAGGAATGCAGACCAAAATACTTTTTCCTTGTCACATTGCAAATGTTGCCAGACACAGTCTTCAAACTGGTGAACATAACTTTTAGGCCACAGTGTTTCGGACCACCAAATTCTAGATTTAACATATTCAACCAATTCTCTAAAACATATCCAAACCTCACACTCCATTCTTCAACACAAGAGAAATGCGGAGCAAAAACTCAGACAATATCCTGTAGGCTAGAATACTTCTTCACAACACTGTCTTCAATATTTATCAATTTTTTTCAAAAGCACTTGGAAATTTAGCAACAAGAACAATATACCAACATCATCAACACTTCTTCAAGTCATTCAAATCACCTTAGCACCATAACTCAATCAACCAACAATAGCAACAACAGAAGATACAATTGACACCAATGACAACACAAACATGTTGACATCAATGACAACATCGATTAGCACATACTTGCAACATCCATAATAGGTCCAACAAGCACGATATCCTACTTGGGGATTGAACCTTGGTGGCTTCCACAACAACATTGCGACTTGACCAACGAACGACACCCTTATCGGTTGAAATGATGTAAATAATAAAAAAATATTTTTAAGTATATTTTATGCTTGTATTTTTAAAAAAAATTAAAAAAATTGTTTGAATGTATTTTTTTGTAAAATTGACACTATAATTTAGTTGATAAAATCTAGATTGAGTAATTTTTTTCCGATTTTGATAAATATATTTTTCTAAATAAATCTTAAAAATTGTGTGAAAATATATCTATTTCAATGGGACGTTAATTTTTGGTTTAACTCTAGATATAATGTTGACATGAAATCTCTCTTCCAACATTCTATTTTGGTATTGATCTCTTTTTAATAAAAAAAGAAAACATAAACACCAATTTAAATATTAAAAAAATCATATTTTTACAAACTATACTTATAAATCTACAAAAGAGTATTTTTAGACTTAAAAAAAAGATTATTTACATGAATAGAAGTTATTAGAACATCTACATATGTATTTAGTGGACACTTTTAGTCAAGAACATATGTTTTTATCAAAATTGACTTTCAATTAGAAATGTTTAAATTCATTTATGCTGATAAGTTGGCTTGAAGTGACACAATTTTAAACTTTTACCCACGTATAACAATATTTACATTTTTATATAGGTATACATGCACAAATTTACAACCACTTCCATGTATTTTGCCTTTCAACATATAAAAATAAACGTATAACAAACATACCTCTCCTTGATTCAAATTACACCAATGAATGCTAAAAAGAATTATCAGTTAATTTTAACTAAATCAACTTTCCAATTGCAATATACATATTTCTTTTTTTCTTAACAATGAAGGCAACCACAACCATACACCTTTTAAATCCTTCTATACAATCTTTTTCTTTTCTAAACAAAGTCTAGAGTGCCATTGTGCACAAATAGGGAAAATGAACACATCCTCACAAATGAGGGTTGTTGCAAGTCTTTGGCTTCAAAGAAGAGGGTTTCAAAAACCCATATAAGCGTACGTCAAACATAAGTTGTCATCTAAATCTCACAAGTTTGCAAAACAAAGCTTCACTTCTAAGTTAGTGGATGTTTGCTCACCTCTCAACCATAAGGCTTGTTCACAAACCATCCATGAGCTAGGGGGTCCTTATAAAAATCAATTTTCACAACACAATAAGGCAATTCATACACAAAAATACAATAACACTCATAGGCTTAAACACTATAAATGAATCTTGCAAAGATTCGTAGAAAAGATAGAGTCAAGAGGACACTCTAACCACTTGGGAAAAAATATAAATAAAATCTCTATCTCCAATATGAAAGTACTCACAAATCATCTAATCACATCACAATACATCACTCAAATAATGTATTCACAACAACATGAATAACTCATGACATATCTATCTCCTCTCCATAACACAACCCATTCACACACATAGGCACTCAATGCCAATCAACACATAAAATATAATTTTTTTCTTAAGAGAAGGTCCACACCTTTCAATCCCAATACATATATGAATCTTAACCTAGATGAAAAGATTTGCATTGAGCACAACATAACCCCCATTTCAAATGAGTTTCAACACATAATATGCAACAAGAGGGTTTTCATACAATATCACTTGAATATTCATAGAAAAACCAACAAGCTTTTAAGCACCATTTTAACAAGAACAATATACACTCTAAAGTGGCTTAAGAGACTTCCTCAATATTTCAACAAAATTTGAGAATTTCTTAGTCCAAGCTCTTTAATCTCTCCTCTTCTTGAAAGTTTCTCAAAAAGTTTAAATAAAGATCAATTTTCTAGATACAATGAACCTAGAGAAAAAATTGAATTTGCCACCATAATTATATTTTCCTCCAAATCTCATCTCTTGTCTTCTAAGACACTTTTCAAAGCTCTAGACTCTCCTAAAACACATATTAAACACTCCAACATGGACCCATATCATAGGTCAACATTTTAGAGGTTTAATTTTACTGAATTAATGAAGTAAAAATAGTTTAAGACCTTTTAAAGTCCCTTTTAAATCAAATCCAAGATTTGTCACAAGAATGGCTTATAACCCAAGATTCCCATACACAACCTCAAAACAAATATCAAAAATTAAATTTAAATAACAATTCATATTTATAAAATATTTCCACTAATAAAGACCTTAGTCCCCTCATGGGTTAAGGTCAAGGTATCATAACAAAGGTTTCTTGAGGACCTCCAAAATTCTTCTTTGGAAATGGAAATCACTAACACAATTGCCAATAAGGGTTAATATATCCCATAAAATAATTAAAACAATAATTATATATCAATGCATCATTTATTATAGGCATCCATATTCCACACAATTAACTTTAATAAAAATAGCCATAATTTAAAATCAACTATAATAATTATACATGTATGGGAAAATGGCATTCGAGTGGGAGGAAGCGATTTCAAATGGCGTGCGAATGACTTTCAAACAGGGGTTGGATGCACAAGAGGGGGACATTGGGTTAGGGCGGGTTTGATGCCAGATGTTCTTCCTGCTGCAGCGGTGGCTTAGATCTCTCAAGATTTGTTTGCCCTCTCTCCTAGGGCTGCTTCTGGTCCATGTTCTTCTTCCCCTGTTTGCAATAAGAGTCCCTCTACTACTTGAAATCCTGTGGGTTCAGGTCCTGATACGAATGCTACTATTCTAAGTGCTCATGGACAGCCCCATAAATCTTTCTCTGAGGCAATGAATAACTTGGGAGCTTAGCCCTGCCCAACCCAACATGGGGTCTCTCAGTCATTGCCTTGTGCCAAATCATCCTCGGTAGTGATGTGTGGCCAAGAAGTCTCAGAAAATGAGGAATTTTATCTCAAACATGGAGTGATTTGCAGGTTTAATGGGTTTTGGCCATCTCTTCTTGATCTTCACATGTGGGTCATGGAGTCATGGTGGTCGCTTGTGGATGGTACGATTGAGCTCTTCCCCTATGCATGAGGTTTCTTCATAGCAACTTTTTCTTCTACGGAGCAGCGAGACTTAGTGCTCGATGATAGGGTTTAGTTGTGGGGTGAACATTCTCTCTCTGTCAAACCTTGGATTCCTTCCTTCAATCCTCTCTCTGAGCCGCTAAATATTCAACCAATTTGGGTTTGTTTTCCGAATCTCCCTCTCCAATTTTGGGAGGATACATGCTACAAGGGCATTGGTAATTCTATTGGTCACTTCTTGAAAGTAGACTCTACTACCTCTTTGATTGGACATACTACGATTGCTCGCATCTTAGTGGATATTGAAATCTCTAGACCCCTTCATGAAGATGGAGTTTTGATGGTTGGGGATAGACCTTGGATGCAATAGTTAGACTATGAAGGTCTCCCCTTTAGATGTAGACAATGTTTCGCTATTGGTCACTTGGCCTCTAGCTATTCTCTCTTTTTTCGTAAGGGTGCTGTAACTTGGTGGAAGGATGCTTTCCTAGATCACTTGACAGTTAGTTCTTCCCTAGATGCTGATTCCTCTGAGGAGGATAGTTCCTCCTAGGAGGATGTGCCTTCCCAGGAGACTTTGCCCACCCCCTTGTGGTGGTGAACGAGGCTATCCCTTCAACTTCTTAGACCACTTCTAATAGACCTTTGGCTCCTTTTTTGGCCTCTTTTGCTTCGGGTCAGATTGCTGCTTTGTTGGTTCTTGATTTTTCTATTGTGATGTCGGTGGTTGTGGTATCTACTGATGGTCCCCTGCTCTCACCTTGCTCTGAGGATTTGGACTCAGATCTTTCTTGGGTAGTGGTTTAGCAAAAAAAGAAAGGTCTCCCCAATCCTGTTGTAGCTTCACGATTGAGGGTTAAGGGAGTTAGATTTGCTTCCTCAGGATTTGGTGTTGTTTAGATCCTTTGTTTTGTTCTGCAGGTGGGTTGCTGTTTGTTTGTTGTTTCTATGTTGTTGCTGGCTTGTTTGTGGCCTATGTTTCTCTGCCCTGAAGGTCTTTGTGTAAAAAGGGATCAACACCCTAGTTTGCTTCTTATCTTAATTGAAAACTATAATAATTATATACACACAATTCACAGTTAACCTATAATATTATTTCACAAATTTCTTTTACAATTTTTGTTGTCTAAACATTTTCATTTAAATTATTACTGTCTATCAAATCAAATTAAATTAACATTCACCATAACATAGTCAAAATCTATAATATAATTAAATCAAATAAAGAGGGAATATGTAACTTCATATCTACTATATGCATATAATGTAAATAACCATAATCATCTTGATTGATTAAATTGTCACATTAGTCTTAAGAAAATGAACTATTCTAAGCATAGTATCAATATCCACTAATCCATATGATAATTCTTAAGAATAGTTCAAAAAAATGGCTTGCCATCGAAATTTAGCAGTAGAAAAATTTCAAAACAATTTTTGGGACATCACAAGGGACAAACTATAGTCACAAATGAATAATGGATATTATGGGAGATATGATTATCCAAAATGAGAGGAGCAAAGACTTGAAGCAAACAAGGAAGCAAATCAGAGATGGACATATTGGAACCCTAGAGTGAACATGACTATGGGTGTGGATTGGTTCAGACAAAGAGTTGGAGAATTTATCCACATGAGCAATGGAAGGGGAAGCAAGGGTATAAAAAATCTTAGAGATTCAAACAAGCACCCTACTGGCACAAAGAGTACAAACACATGCTAGGCCTAAAGGAACAAAATGATCGCAAACTAGGCAAGAGCTCATAGGGGAAAGAAAAAATAATAAGAAGATCTAGATCCCTAAGGGGACTAAGCTGACCACAAGAGAAAATAGGGTTCCAGTGCTACAAAGACACCTAGTGAGTTCTATTTCCTTCACATTGAATTCTATAGACCTAACTCTGTGACTCACCTTCGCAATGGTGAAAACCCTAATTCTGCAATAACTCCCTTAATTCTGCTCCAATGGACCTCAAATCTAGACTGTAGAATCTTCAATATTCTCTTGAAAAACCCTTCAAAAATCTTGGAAATATTCACCAAAATGAGAGAGATATATGCTTTCCAATATGAGCTCCAAAATTGAAAAAGAATCTCATTATTTCTTTCTTTCATGGTGCCAATATCATGCTCTGATACCTTTTGTAATGAAAAAACTTGTACAAAAAAGGTATGCAATAGGAAATATGTTGCAAATACTTGATAATAATATGCCACTTCGAGTGGTCAACCTCCTAAAGTCTCCAAATGAAGAACACAATTCATAATATGATGATCACAAACTTACCACTAGCTCCTATATATACCTAATTATGCCTGGGCTGCCACCCAGGTCAACTTAAATACTTAAATATGAGCCTTAGGCTGACCTAATAACCTATAATTGATTATAATAATAGTTATATATCATAATTAAGAGTTAAGGTAGCCACAAGCTGACTACTCATAACCCTATACACACTATAGGATTAAGGGCGTAGTAGTAAGACAAAAAACTAGTTAATTTGTTCAATCAAGTGTTGCAATTCCTCAAAACATGAAAAAAATGATTTGCAATATCAAATTTGAATTAAAAATATGTAATTGGAATATTTTGTATCTAAACAAGAAAAAAAGTGAAGCAATTTTGTCAACAAATCATTAAAGAACCTCAAAAGCATCAAAAGTCTCTTTGCATGTCAGAAAAAGTGTAGAACAGGGAATAAAATAGAGCATGTGGGCTAGAAATAACATGATATACCTTTTTGCTGGCCATTAGTCAACATTTTATTTGGTTTAAAATTCACTCACATTATAACATGAGCACGTTTCTTCAAGCTTTTGGTCTCTCTATCATCCTCTCTTATGCTCTTTCACAAACTCTCTTTCTCTCCCCCAACTAAGCATAGAGAGGTAATTGCTTAAGAAAATTGATCTTGATAATGAGATTGATAGAGATGGACAATGACAAATATTAACACCAACTAATGGTGACATTTATCTCTACTTCAAATGATGTCACAATATATATGAGTTTGGTGAAGTCTTTCACTTTAAGGAAAATTAGGAAGGTTTTGTAGATGAATTACTTCCTATGCTTCATGGGTTAGTGGTTCTTTGTAAGCATTAATAGATAGCATAGAACTAGTGTGATCCCAAGAGGCACATTAGCCTTTATGGACCAACTCATTGGCACATGCCAAGAAGTCATTTTTTCTTTCTTGAGATATCTAGAGAGTATTTATATAGTATTTGCTGATATTGGTGTAGATGATCACTTGGTAACTTATCCTATATTCATTGAAACAATCTATGGTCTATACATTTGTCAATGACTAATATTGAGTAGTGTGTAGTGGGTATTCAATTTCACTAGCTTTCTCCTACCAAGTAGCATGTCTTTCTTTCAATGTGGGAAGGAATCTAAGAGCATTATCATCCCTTTGGCTAAGATCTTTTGTGGTCAATAAATGTTGATACATGACTAGAGAAAAAACAAGGATCCTTTGTTGGGTGGTTGTATGGAGTGATGTTGTTCTTAGAATCCAATGAGATAAAAAGAGGAGATGAGGGATAGATTCATGGATGGGAAAAATTAGATAAGGGAGTGGGGTTCTAACTTAGGTGGACTACATTAGGGGGTGGGGAAGAGCGTTCATTTAATGAAGACTCATTACAAGCCTTTATATCCAAAGTGAACACTTTCATACTTACAATGGTCTAAAAGTGAGGGTTTTGGGAAGAAGATGGAAAGAACTCAATGGGAATAAGTTACTCATTAGGGGTAGAGAGTAGAAGATATAATGAAAAATTATTGTGAAGCATAAATCTAATAAGAGAGGGAGGAGGAAACAATCCTAACTATTAGGGATGGAAGGGGAACATGGGTATGGGTAATAAACCATGAAAAGGGAGCCTCTTACTTTTTAGGGAGGGGGCCTTGAGATCAACCATTAGAAAAAGAATCAATTTCAATTATTTCAAGAGAAACAATCATGTCTTTGGGGATATTTAAATTATGAGAGAGAGATAGGGTGGATTTACAAGGCGGTGAGAATATCTATATATTATCTACAATATTTACACTAGGAAGGGTGACTTTGGTACTTATTGATTGGGGTATTCATAGCTCAATTATAGTTGCTACAAAAGAAAACCTGGTAAGGTAAGTTTTAGGCCATATGGCACTTTCTTCTCCTTACAACTCTATATGCTTGGTTGTGTTGTTGTTGGTGTTGCCTTTGGATTTAGAGTCAAAGGATGGTATAGATGAGATCCCTTATGCTTCTTTTTCTTTGGCCTACTAATCAAAGAGGTGGTTGATCTCTTCATCCATCACATGTTCATAGATAAGAGTCATTACTAGTTGATTTTGTACTGATAACACCACCATGCTTGAATATTTGTGTTAGACCATGTCACCATTTCCTCAGCCTGCTCAATCTTCTTAGCGTGAATCTTATGATAAAATTTATGGCCCAATTTGTAGTCTTGTTTCATCTTGTACAAGTGAAGTGGTAATCCTCTAAAAGGGGATTCTCTTTTATTTCTTGGGTCACAAGAATGATCACTATCTTTTTTTCACATCTAGTGTTAGTTCCTAATGCTAGTCTTGGAAATTGGAGCATCTTCCATAAGGTTGTGGAGAGATTTGATTTCTAGTTGGGTTTAGTGAGGAAAACTCTTTCCCACCTTGATATTGGAATTTTCCTATGAATTATTCTCTACAAATCACCATTCAATTATGAGAAGAAATTGGAGAGCATGTCTTAGAAGAAATAACTATAATTACATTTAAACACTTGAAACAAGGATATTGATATTAGACTCCTATAAATCATAACCTTCTTAATATTTGTGCCAAACTCATGGTCTAGGATGTCATGCTATCACATAAGATCTATTGTAACTATGCATGTAGTGCATCAAATAGGTAATCTAGTGATGGTCCAAGAGAATCCCTAGCCTCAAATCTCCATGTGGTTGGTGAAATAGAACTTGTCTATTATAAGGGACAAATGTAACCTTGAATCTACATAGGAGAGTCTCATTCTACCTATCCTCTATCTCTCTATCTCTATCCTCCCTCTATCTCTCTATCCTTCCTCTATCTAGCTATCTCTTTCTACCTATCTCCCTCTTTCTCTCTACCACTATCTCCCTCTATCTCTCTCCCCATCTCTCTACCTCTCAATATCTCTCCCTATCTCTCTCCATCTCTTCATCTCTTTCTGTCTCTCTATCTCTCCCTATACCCCTATCTCTTAATCTATCCCTCAATTCCTATCTCTATCTCTATATATTTCCCTCTCCATCTCTTCCTCACTCTTTATCTCCCTATCTCTCCCATCTCTCCATCTCTATCTCTATCTCCCTCGTTATATATCTTTTTCCCTCTATCTATCCATTTGTCTATCTCATCTCCTCTCTCTCTCTCTCTCTCCCCCTCTCCCTCTCCCTCTCCCTCTCACTCTCCATCTATCCCTCTCTATCTCTCTATCTGCCCCCCCTCTCTCTCTCTCCTCCCTCTCTCTTTATTTATCTACTTATTTATCTTTATATCTCTCTCCCTCTCCCTCTCTATCTTTCTCTCTCCATTGTCCCCATCTCTCTAACTCTATCTTTCTATCTCTCTCCCCCTCTCTATCTCTTTCCTTCCCTATCTCTCTCCTCTATCCCTCTCTAACTCTATCTCCTCATCTAACAAGGTGCATATGATGCTATGTGTTTCAACATTGCCTCTTCTATTTTAAATTATGGATGCCTTGAATCTTCCTCATCATCACCCAATAATATAATGGTTGTCTCTTCCTAGACATGTGCCTGCTCTAGAGTGAAAGAAGTTGGAGGATTTGCTACACTTATTATATAAAAGATTTTAACTGATACAAAATGCACTTGCACTATAGCGCAAGTGTGCTTTTATTTTTTTGGTAAATTCTGACCATAAGGGTTGGATTTTCCTTGGGCATCCAACCCAAAGGGTTGGACCTACTTTTTGAATGCCAAGGACGTGTTTTCAACAAAACTTAGAAAATCAATCAAATCCTGAGCGTGCTCTCCATCAGGTTTACACATTTTTTGATGTCAATACAGAAAAATGCCAGGATGACATCAAGTTTTTTATTAGCTTTCTAACCATGTATTTTTTTCAAAAATATGATAACATTAAGGTTTCCATCTTGAATTTCTTTTGCTAATGTGTTCTTTTTTGCAGAAAACCTATGTCTAGTATTTCTGGTGTCATTTTTTATGCATTTATCAAAATTTGAAACAAATTACATTTTTAGATTTTAGACTCAATTCTATACACATTTAAAAAAAAGATTTTGATTAGTTTTAAAAAATTTTAGGGGGGAGCACACTCAAATTTTTGTTTTTCAGGTTGTCTCCACTTTGAAAATTCATAAAAAATCATATATTCATTAAAAAATTAATAGAAAAATTAGGCATAAAATACACGACGTTAGCTAATTTTCCACCAAAGCAATTTGTGAAATACTTAAAAAAAGTCAACATTTTACCTAGGGGAGCACACCAGGTGCTATGTTATTTTTTTTGACAAAAACATGAGCATTTTGTGTGCTTCCCCTATTTGAACCTCTTAATCCCCACCATTTTTAGAAAAAATAGTAGTTTGGAAACTAGATTCCGATCACTACAAATCTTGTTCTTATCACATCTTCTAATTTCAAGCGTGGCTATCTTGAAATTCCCATCCAAGATCATTTTTACTGATGCCAGAAAAATGTGGCAACTTTTGACCCCCTTTTGGTCCTTGATTTCCATGCACATACCCATAAATATACATCATCATCTTACAATTTAGATCTAGACCTTATGAAAAGTTACCTAATCCTTAATTCGTTGACCCTAAAGTTCAGAATGTTGATCAATTCCATATAGTCCAAGAATTGGAAGGAAACACTATAGATGAGGAAGGAGCTCTAAATAGGGGACATATCAAGGTTATAATATGGAGGTTTAGGTTCAAGATGTTTTGGAGACTAAAATGAAGGGGTTGATATGTGCTAGAAATGTGTTAAAGTAGGAGTCTCATCATAAAAAAGACTACCCCTAATTTTTGTGGTTTAAGTTGGCAAGTTCTATTTTTTCTATTAGCATTCATTTATCAAAATTACTATTTTATAGTTGATTTTGAAATATATGTTTAGTTAACTAAATTACTAGTAGTTTGATTTTGGTCAATGCCTTTCCTATGTCATATATTTTCTAAACTTTATATGCCAATTAAAAAGCTATACCTTTTAAATAATGTCAATTTGATGTATTAAGCATTGTAATTGTATGGATTGTTTTTTTAAAGATTCCTCAGGAAGAGTTCCCTCTAATTGTATGTCACCATTCCTATGACACAGTAATCAAATTAAAATGGTTGGACCCAATTACCTACAAGTGCATGTAGAATAAGATATTTTGAACACCTAAAAGACCCCATGAGAGCAATTGAGGAAATCCCTCAACCAATTTCATGCAACACACAGGTAAACCCTTGCCTTTGCACTATTAAATGAAAATAGAATCCAAAACAAGACATTTTGAAGACCTAAAGAGCCCCATGAAAATGGTTGAGGAAATCCCTCGAACAATTTCATGGAAACCATGGCTAAACCCTTACCTTTATAGTATTTAATGAAAATGACAAAAAAAGTAGATATTTTGAAGACCCAGACGACCTCATGAGAGCCATTCACAAAATTCCTCAAACAATTTCATAGAACCCATGGATAAACCCTAGTTGCTTTTGCATTATTCAATGAAAATACTCAACAATAGACTTACATTGTCACATGGCAAGGTTAAATTGAATAGAATGCTAACATTTTTAGTTTTTTGACATGATATTATTCAACTTTTCATAGTTTCAACAAAAAATCTTGACAAAGCATGAAAAATGGTAGATATAAATACCTAGTAGAGTAATTGGAACTCATTTTTAGTTGTTGGGAAGTGGAAACTCATTTTTCATCAAGCCACCCTTGTAACAATCATTAAAAATAAGGAAAATAGTGTTTAATTCCATTTTCATGTGAATTCAACTCTAAAAAACTTTTTCCATGTAAAAATTATCTAGACAAAACATAGTCACAAAGAGCTGATAAACCTACTCACAACACTTAGGTAGTGGCTATAATGGGTTTTTGGTGGGTTTGCAACTTGTCCCTTAAATTTGGCATCGAGTACGTCTAACACAACAAGATGAGAGCATTCTGTTGCTTAAATAAATGAAATGCTGTCGATGGTTGAAAGCTCCACATTTTTGAATGTTTTGGTGAAAGGTGGGTCCCATCATTGCCAAAAGTGGCCATTAGAAACGTTGTATGGAAAAACATTGCATTAATGTTTGTCCTCCGTCTCATCATGGTAGCTAGTGCATCATCTTCTATCATCATGGTATGGTATTGTATCTTAGCATGCTAACATGAGGTCTTGGGCATGTCATTTTGTATGGAGAATAGCCACTACCAGTTTAAGCAACATCATGCATTATTGGCCTAATCATAAGTTTAGAGTAATGAATTTGAGAACATATATCAAACTTGGAAAGCTCAGAAGTAAAATATTGCACTCTTTGAGCTAGATCATCACAAGGTATTCGTTATTAGCCCTCCACTAGTTGAGAGCATCATTTGTAAGGTGATTGATAATGATCTCTTAATGTAGTTCTCGCAACATCATTTGAACAACACAATGACATTGATTTTTTTGTCAAATGCTATGGACATTCTTTGGGATATGGGTCTAGTTAAGGCTATGACAAACAAGTATATTTAGGAGGTGTTGGGACCTGAAAAAAACCAAGTTCCCAAACATGCATTATTTACCTAAATCCATAAAAAATCCTAGCTTGTGCATTTGTTTCTTAAACCCATTACTTATATCTGATCAGAGACAATTTCCATGGGTTCCTTCTATAAAAAATATTTCTAAGTCCCCCCCTTGTCTTTTGTTTTCCTTCCTTTGAGAATTTAAAAATTTGTCTATGTTGATCTTTGTTGGTGAACTGGCTAGTTCGCCAACCACCATTTTTGCCGACTAAGGTTCCTTGGTTTGCCATTTTGGCGATTTTTTGACTTGCCAACAAAGTGAAGAAGAGGAGGAAATTTTAAGGGAAGAAAGAAAGAAGCCAAGTCTTTGTCAGCAAAGTTGGAAGTTCACCAACTTCCAACTTTGCTGATAGAGTGAGACGTCAAAAAAAGAGAGAAGGCGGAAAAAGAAGAAAAAGAAAGTCTTCATCGACAAAAGTGTGAGTTCGTGAACCGTTAGTGGTGCAATCATGGCCAGAGGGTTCACAGAATGAACTATCCAAACCATGCAGCTAGAGTAAACACAATAGAAACAACACAAACATAGAATGTAATGGAAGATTCATATATTTAGTATATCAAAGAATCACAATGTTCATATGCTGACAACATGCGGGCTATGATCAAAGGGCTCACATGCCTACTTTCTGGGTTATAACAGATATGAAAGATATGACATTGGAGTGCCTTTCGGGAACAAAATATATTTTCTAAACTATAATAATCACTAAATTAAACTACTAGCTTCCTAATGCATCTAAGAGATCTATATATATCATCTTCAAGCTCATAGAATCCTCTACGTTGGCCATAAGAGGTTACAAACTCCAATGAAAGATGTAATGTGTAGAAACAAATAGGTCAGCCTACAACATATGGTATTGCTCCACAAATGAATGAAACTTGGTGTGGTCCTCAAGGAAGTTCTAGATCTGGTCCTTATGTGCCATGTATGATGTTCCATTAGGCTCCGCAAGTCACAGAAGTGCTCTGCAAACCTTCTCCTTCAACTGGCTGGATGGATGCTCTATTCTATGAGAACTAACGATCTTCTGATAGCGATAACTTTTTGAAAACAAATCAAAATCACTTGAAATCTGAATATGATGTAGATGACACTATGTAGATGCTAAGTCCTACTCCACAAGCTTTGATATGAAGATGCAGTACAAAATGCTGAAACTGCAAATGAATGAACTAAACTAAAAATGAAAGAAAATAAAAGAATGCAAATATTTTTGGTTGATGCAAGATTGCTCTACAACCTGGGATGCTCCTACATCAGCCACCTAGGGTTGTTGAAAAAGTGAGTCCCTCACTTTGCTAGGGCTAGAGGAAAACCAAGGCAGTGTACCTTAGCCTGAGAAATCCATGATGAATCTTCTTCCGGTCTTCCTTTCCACTTAACCAAATATTCTTTGTACTGCTTGCCTCTGGTATTGCATCCAACTCTGCTATCCAAGATGCTCTATATTTACTCTGGTTGCTGTTGTGATAACTTATCCTTCAAACCATCTTTAATGTTGTCACTTGACTCTCCTTCATGATACTGATATAAGTCTGCAATGTTGAATATAGGTGATATACCAAATGCCTCTGGTAGCTCCATTTCATATGCATATCCTGAATCAAATTTCATAATTATCTTACAAGGTCCAAACTTCTTCATCTTCAGCTTGTTGTATGTCCCTACTGGAAATCTGTCCTTTCTTAGGTATACCATAACTTCATCTCCCACTAAAAATTATTTATGTCTCCTTTTCATTTGCTCGTGCCTTATACTTACTATTCATCTCCTCCAAATGCTTCTTGACCTGATTATGTAATGTCTCCATGTATCCTGCAAATTCTTCTACCTTTGCACTTCTCTTGTTCTCCATATTGATATCCCTCAACTCTACAACTCCTCTAGGTTTTACTCCTATCACAAATTCAAATGGTGTCTTTCCTGTGCTCCTATTCACTAAATTATTGTATGCAAACTCTGCTTGTGGTAGAATTAGATCCTAATTTCTTGCTTTGTTTCTTACTAAACATCTTAACAAGTTACCCAAACTCCTATTTACCACTTCTATTTGTCCATCTGTCTATGGATGAAATGTTGAACTAAATTTTAGGTCTATCTTCATCTTCTTCCACAATGTCCTCCAGAAGTATCTAATGAATCTTGTATCTCTGTTTGAAACTATACTCTTAGGTAATCCATGCAATCTCACAATCTCCTTGAAAAGTAGGTTGGCAACATGTACAACATCATTAGTCTTCTTACAAGGAATGAAATGTGACATCTTTGAAAATTTGTCCACCACTACAAATATAGAATCATATCCCCTCCATGTTCTTGGAAAACCTAATATGAAATCCATGCTTATATCTTCCCAAGGTCTCTCTGGTACTATCAAAGATTTATACAAACCAGTATTCTGACTACTCCCTTTTGCAACTTGACAAACTCTACAACTCTGAACAAATTTCCTTACATCCTTATATATCTGAGGCCAAAAGTAATGTTCACTTACCAAAGCTACGGTCTTGTCAATCCCAAAATGTACTGCTAATCCACCACTATGCTTCTCCTTGATCAAAATTTCTCTCATTGAACTCCTAGGCATACACAACTGATTTCCTTTGAACAACATATCCTCCTGAATGAAATAATCCAACCACTTACTTCTATCTATCACAACAGGTTCCTTACATGCTTTCCATGCTTTTGCAAGATCAAGATCCTCTTCATACATATGCTTCAATTCTTCAAATCCTAATACTTCTACTCCCATCTTTGTTAGCAAATTCCTTCTTCTGCTTAATGCATCTGTAACTTTGTTTGACTTTCCACTCTTGTTCTTCAATACAAATGTGTAACTCTACATAAACTCTACCCATCTCATATGTCTTTGATTCAGTTTTTTTTGACTATTCAAATATTGTAAAGCTTGATGATCAATGTACAACACAAATTCCTTACGCAACAAGTAATGTCTCCACTTCTTCAAAGCTTAAATTATGGTGTACAACAAATGATCATAAACTGAATATCTTATCCTTGCATCATTCAACTTCTCACTGAAATATGCTACTGGTCTCCCTTCTTGACTTAATACTGCTCCTATTGCACTTCTACTGGCATCACAATCAACTTGAAATACTTTGTTAAAATCTGGTAATTCTAACACTGGTTGCTCTATCACTTTCTGCTTTAATAATTTAAAACTCTTATTTGGTCCTGATGTCCACTTAAAGTCCTTTCTATCACCCCTCATTGTCTCTGTCATAGGTGTGCATACTGAACTAAATTTTTTGATGGACTTCTGATAGAAACTTGCTAATCCATGAAATCATCTTACCTCTCCAATGTTCATAGGTGTTGGCCACTCAACAATTGCTCTAACCTTCTCAGGGTCAATCTTCAATCCTTTAGCAAAAATCACAAATCCCAAATGTACCAATTCTTCCTTCATGAAACTACACTTCTTGATGTTTATCAACAATTTCTCTTCTCTCAATCTCTACAATACTTGTCTAATATGAAACACATGTTCCTCTTTTGTCTTACTGAAAATCAAAATATCATCCAAGTATACAATAACAAACTTACCCAAGAATTTCTTCAAAACCTCATTCATCAACCTCATGAAAGTACTCGGTGCATTAGTCAATCCAAAATGAATCACTAACCATTCATACAATCCCTCATTTTTCTTGAATGCAATCTTCCACTCATCTCCTTCTCTGATCCTGATCTGATGGTATCCACTCTTCAATTCTATCTTTGTGAAATACTTTGCTCCACTCAAACAGTCCATGATGTCATCTATCCTTGGCAATGGAAATCTATACTTAATAGTGAGCTTATTGATTGCTCTAGAATCTGTACACATCCTCCATTCTCCATCTTTCTTCGGTGCTAGTACTGCAGGTACCACACATGGGCTTAAACTTTCTTTGATCAATCCTATCCTCAACAATTATTGTATCTATCTATTTAGATCCACATTCTCTACTGGTGTCATCTGGTGTGCTGCTTTGTTAGGAAAACTAGCTCTAGGTATAAGGTCCATATGATGACTGATACTCTAGATTGGTTGCAATCCTTCAGGTACATTGTCTGATATGATATCTTCATACTCTTTCAAGAATTTAGTTATCTCCTCTAGTAGTGGTTCTTCTTCTTTTTCGGTAACAACCTCTACATTAGGGCTCCGCACTTCTTAGGAATCAAAGAAAAACATAAATTCTCATGTCTCAATCCATCCATAAATTTCCTTCCATCAACCAAACAGATTCTAGCATTCCGACATACTTCACTTTTAGGCTCATCTTCCAAAGGTATCAAGATATGTTTCTTCCCATTTGATGTTATAGTATAAGTATTCTTTCTCCCATCATGTATAGCCTTTCTATCATACTACCATGGTCTACCCAACAATATATGACATACATCCACCATCATAATATCACACAATACCTCATCATTATAAGATCCTATATGAAATTTCACCAAACATTGTTCACTCACTAGTACCTTGTGTTCATCTTGAATCCATGCTATCTTGTAAGGCTTAGGGTGCTTCAATCTCTCCAAGTTCATCTTAGTCACCATCTCCTCTGAAACCAAATTATCAATACTGCCACTATCAATTATAACCTTACAACATTTACCTTTTGACTTGCATCTAGTCCGAAACAAAATTTTCCTTTGCGGTGGTTCCTCAGTTATCTCTTCTTGAAATAATGCTCTCCTCATGGCTAATGATTCTCCTTTCTCTAGTTTTCCAATTGAACTAGGTGATCCAATAGGTTCTTCCTTCACATAAGCTTCTCTTGCACTATTCTTTGTTCTCTTGCTTGTACTTCCCTGATAACATTCAAATGCTCTATGTCCTTCACCTCCACACTTAAAATAAGTTCCTCTAAATGATCTCTTATCAATCCCTCTTTCATCTCTCCTATACCCTTCATTGTAGTAAGAATTATGACTCGCTCTACTATTGCAGTGGAAACTTCTGTCATCTCTCGCTCTGTAGAATGAATTAGTGTCATTTTCTTCCTTCCGATATGGACTACTTTCTTTGTTCTACTTTGTATAAGGTATTTCTCCTCTGGAATATGTTCTACCTCTTTGAAATTTACCTCCTCTACCTCTCTTCTTTTGTTCATGCCTCTTATGCAACTTGTCTTCAACTTTCAATGCAAACTGATATGCTTCCTCTATTATTGTTATCCTTACCAAATATAGTTCTTCTTGAATGTTCATCCTAAATCCATTTATGTATCTTGCCACTTTCTCCTTGCTTTCTTCACTATGTCTAGTCCTTATGATCACCTTATGAAATTCTTCAGTATACTCCTTCAAAGATTTCTCCTTTTGCCTTAGGTTTTGTAGTCTCTTCAACAATTCCAACTCATAGTCAACAGGTATGAACTAATTCTTCAATTTTGTCACCGTCCTATCCCATTTTATTATCTTTTCATTTCCTCTCCTATTTCTATCCAATTGAACTTCCTTCCACCAAATAGCAACATGTCCTTTCAACTTAGTTTTTGTAAATCTCACTCTCTCTGGATCTTCAATTTCTTCATATTCAAAGTATTCTTCCAAGTCATTTATCCAATCAATCAATTTCTCCAGATTCAAATTTCTAGTATATTTGGTACTTCGACTCTAGGTCTCTTACCAATCTTAGAAATAGCTCTCAACATCTTCACCTGATCTGATTCTTCTTCTTCTAGGGCTTCTTCATTTTGTTCAGCTGATTGAAATTCTTCATCACTTTCATCTTCATGTCTAGGGTTTAGTCCTCTTCTTCTATCTTTTTCTACAACATCCAATCTAACTTTCATTTTCCTTATCATCTCTATCATTTCTTCCATTCTTCCATCGACATTGGCCATAGCAGGCATCCTCCTTGGTGGCATCTCTTCCTAGGATCCAATGCAACTACCTCAATTTGGTAATTTGACTACAACGTAGCAATTACCTCAAAATCAATACTTTGTTGACAAACACAAGTAGAATGCCTCAAGTCAATGCTCTGTTCACCACAAGATCTTCTAGAATACCTTCAGTTCCCAAAGGATTCAAAACTTCGCTCTGATACCACTTGGTGCAGTCATGGCCAGAGGGTTCATAGAATGAAATGTCCAATTCATGCAGCTAGAGTAAACACAACGAAAATAACACAAACATAGAATGCAATGGAAGATTCATATATTTAGTATATCAAAGAATCACAATGTTCATATGCTGACAACATGCAGGCTACGATCAAAGGGCTCACATGCCTACTTTCTGGTTTACAACAGATATGAAAGAGATCGCATTGGAGTGCCTTTTCAGAACAAAATATATTTTCTAAACTATCATAATCACTAACTTAAACTACTATCTTTCTAATGCATCTAAGAGATCTATATATATCATCTTCAAGCTCATAGAATCCTCTGTGTCGGACATAAAAGGTTACAAACTCCAATGAAAGATGTAATGTGTAGAAACAAATAGGTCAACCTACAACATATGGTATTGCTCCCCAAATGAATGAAATTTGGTGCAGTCCTCAAGGTCGGTCTATTTGGTCCTTATGTGCCATGTATAATGTTCCATTAAGCTCCACAAGTCATAGAAGTGCTCTGCAAACCTTCTCCTTCAACTGACTATTTGGATGCTCTATTTTGTGAGAATTGATGATTTTCTAATAGCGATAAATTTTTGAAAACAAATCCAAATCACTTGAAATATAAATATGATGTAGATGAGACTATGTAGATGCTAAGACCCACTCCACAAGATTTGATATGAAGATGCGGTACAAAATTATGAAACTACAAATGACTGAACTGAACTAAAAATGAAAGAAAATAAAAGAATGCAAATATTTTTGGTTGATGCAAGATTGCTCTACGACCTAGGATGCTCCTACATCAGTTAGGTTCCCTGATGGTGAAGCTTTCCATGGGAGAAAATCACTAACAAAGAGACAAAGAAAATGAAGGATGACGACGAAGAATGAAGAAAGAGAAAAGGAGTGGCTTCATCAGTAAAAGTGTGAGTTCATGAATAGTTGGGTTCACTGATGATAAGGTTCACTGATGGGACAAACCATTGACAAAGGGAGAGAAAAGAATGAAGTAGTGAAAGAAGAGGAAAGAAGAAATGAAAGGATGGTTCACGCTAGCCAAGTTCACCGATAGGCAAAATTTCTGATGAAGGAGGAAAGCTAATGTGTGAAGGATGGATAAGTGAAGAAAGGAAAGACAAGATAGTTTGTGATAGAGGAAATTTGTTGATAGAAGGCAAAGTGAAAAACAAAAGTAAAAGTCAAAGGAAAATCAAATGCATATGTAAAGCATAATGTAAATGTAATAGTTTAAAATATTTTAAGCCGAGTTTAAAATATTTTAGAATGTTGTAAAGGCTTTACATAGACATATTTTTGGCGGGTTTGTATTTAAAATGCCCATCTACTCCTTGGCCGTCATGAATACATAATTAAAGAGGATGTACAGGTTTTTGGTAGGGTATATCAGATTTGTTGCAGTGAAGAATGGAAGTGGGTGATATTTAATCGTGGTGCATGTGGGCAGGTAATTGACACCCATTTGCTGCATTAACTTTCCCCCCTATATCTGCATGTTTATGAGATATTTTTAGAGGTTGATTCTTTGGTGGTGGCTGGAGGTTGTGTAGATTCAAAAATATTTCTAGGGCTCCAAATCATGCCATGTCCAGTTGCATAAACGTAATGGGGTGGTGTAACAGATGAAAGATAGTGTGCAATAGGGGTTGTACAGAGAATATCTCCATGATTCTTTGTATGTATTTAGGGTTTTCCTTTTATCACATTTGCTGATAAGTTTGCATTAGGCATTTGAAAATGTAACAACATTTTAAATATATTACAAGCCTTGTAATTATCATATGTGCTTTACATTTGAATGGATGCAGTTCTTTTCTGGATTATGATGTATGTTTGAAGCACAAAACCTGCAATTTGATACAATGTATGCTTAGATCAAATTTTCTTTATTTCCTTTCCATTGTTTTCTTTTCTGTCACCTATGACTCTGTAGCCCAATTGGATTGGCAATGGTCTTGGCTTCATTAGACCAATCTCATATCATTTAAACCAAACATTTACCAGTGGTTTAGGGGAAGAACCATCTTTCCTATGCATGAATACTTGCACAATTTGTATTAGCTACATAGGAGATTTGTGACAACCAGTTGTTCTTGGTTCAGTGATAGTCTTGGGGCCAAGACAATGAGTTGGGTTCAGTTCTCCAATTGTTTTTAGTTGTTCATCTGGTTTGAACTCAATACCTGTTAAGGTATACCCATTGGAATATCCCTCTAGAGTCTAGCTGAACTCGAAGTGTAGGGAATGAAACCCACTCCCGTATAGTTGACCTTCAACCCTCCATGTTCTGTTGATGGACTGATTATGCTTACATGATGACAACCCTAGCCTTGTGAATGTGATTCAGTTCTAGGAAGTGGAGCTGTGGTTTTGGGACCCAACAGATTTGTTGGTAAGAGACACTACTTTAGTGTAGACCTGTTGTCATTGATGGCAACAAGGCTTAGAGATCTCTTCAGCATGAGAAGAAGACATAACTCTGGAAGGTCATATTGGAATTCAGGTTTGGTTGGCAGAAATGACTAAGTATGGGCAATATACAGAGTAAGGGACAGTAAGTGGATCAGTGTGCTTCCGTAGATGAAGACTTGGAAATGCAGCGTAGGTACAATGTTCATAATTGTTTGGTGTTGTTATATTCCAGTGATCGTCCTGACTTCCTCCGGAAGTCACTTGGAGAAAATGTCTAAGTTTGGAAGAACAAAAGTATGATAGGAATAATGTACAGTGCAAAGTAAAATGGTCCGCATTCCTCCACAAGTGAATATTTTGTTATGCCGTTATAAGGTGTTGTAAACACTTGTATGAAGTGTCTAAATCTAGAGTTGTGTGATCTGAAGTCCACCGGAAAGTTAGTTGCAAGCTGCTGAGTATCGCTACAGTGTTTGATAGAGTTTGATTGTGACAAAGTCTGAGTTCTGATGGTCTGTATTTTGCTGCAAGTTGATATCATGTTTTGTGGTTTTGAAGGTAAGATTGGGGATGCGTGAAGAGTCTTTGATATGATTCTAGAAGTGTCTTATGGTTCGCAATAAAAGTTGTAGTCTGACAGATGAACTGAACCAGAGGCAATCTGTGTTTGAGGCCGACATGATAGTTTGACTTGTATGTGATAAGTTCTATTGATTGGAACTTTATCCTAAGTAGTACTATAGTTGGATCTGACATATGTGAATGTGTTTCAAATACTAATTGGGTCCGCAAAGTATTTTGGTGAACAAAGTTGGCCGACAAGCTACATGTCTATTAACTACACGCTTTATCTTTATTAGGCCGACCTAATGTAAAGTTTTTAAGTGTTATAGATATATATAAGGGACCGAGTTTGGTGTTTGGAAAGAGGGATGATAATGTGTATGGTATTTGATGCGAGCATGAGAATAGTAGAGCAAAGATAGAAGATCAGTAAGGATAAAGATTGAGGATACAATATTCAGTTGCTAAATGGTTGAACCCTGGCATGCTGATAGATGCTTTTGCAGTATTCATATTTGTTACATAATTTCACTTGTACTTGGCAGTGACCCATCTTCATCAAGGTAGTGAGCCTGACAATAAACAATCATTAGGGTTTAACAACCCTCATTGTAATCTTTCTAGATCTAGGGTTGAGGTAGTGAGCCTGCTAGACCTAGTTGTACTTCATGGCAGTGAGCCAACATGTTCTAGGCTCATGGAGTGACCAAGCTTGAACATCACTATTTGTAAAATATTGCAATATATATTGAGAGATAATCCTCTCCATGGTTTTTCCCTTTCTTGGGTTTTCCACATAAAAATCTAGAGTCTATGTGTCATGTTCGTATGGCTTACGTTTCTATGGTTACTTTGCTTTCTAATTATTAAAGTAGGTATTTGGTTTAATTGTTCAAATTGCAGAATACTAATTCACCCCCCTCTTAGTATTCAACAATTGGTATTAGAGCCTAGGTCCTTGGAAGAATCCTAACAACTCAAGGAAGATTTGGGATAGTGTGATCATGGCAGCAAAAAGATTTGGAAATTATGAAAACAACAAGGAACTAGAAGCAACCCTTATGGATCTTGAAAAATCTAAAGCAGAAGTCAGTGATTTGAAGGAAAACTTGCAACAAGCTCATGAATGTATCTCAAAGCTAAAAGAACAAGTCAAGAAATTCAAAGACAAATACAAATAAGTTAGTGATCAATTAATATCAGCAAATGAAGCCCTGAATGATTTGGAAGTAGAAGTTATAGAAAGAACAAAAGAAAAAGATGATCTAAATTTAATTGTGAAAAGTAGATCAGAAGATTGTGCCAAACTTGAAAATGAAATTGTAAGTCTAAAAATAGACCTGGAAAAGGCCAAGAGCTTTGAAGAAAAATTCAAGATAAGTACTGCAAAGCTTGATGAAATGATTGCTAGCTAGAAAAATGCTGATGGCAAGCAAGGTTTGGGATTTGAGAAAGGAGAAAGTTCAAAATCTGGTCAAACAAACACTGAGTCAAGGCAAAACAGAGGAAACCAGTTCATAAATCAAAGAAGAAGACCCAGAAGACCTCTGGTCAGACAACCAAATGCTCAAAGGTATCCATCTTTCAATGGCCACTATTTTAATTGAAATAAGTTTGGTCATAAAGCTACTCAATGCAGAAGTAGAGTAAATCAGAATGTTCCATCCTTTTCTGGTCAATGTTTCAATTGCAAGAAAATCAGTCACAAATTAAATAAATGCATAAATCTGGTAAGGAATAGTTCCTACAATACTAGGAATAGTCAATCATTCAGTGGAAAGTGTTTTGTATGCATTAGATATGGACACATGGCTAATCAATGAAGATCAAGGATGAATTCTTTCAGAAGAAGGAATCAAGAACAAGAAAATATTGTGTGCTACAATTGTAACAAATTTGGACATGTTGTAAGATTTTGTAGAAGCAAGAATGTAAAGTGAAATTATCATGTAGAAGAAAGAAAAATAGAACAAAGAAATGAGAAGGGAAAAGAAAAAGTTGATCTGATTGAAACTAAGAAAGAAATGGACAAGATCTGGATCACAAAGGAAGTAATTGAAGTTGAGGATAGATCTGCTCCAACATCTGTTGCAGATACTTTCTTCGAAGAGTAACTTAAGAGCTCTGGCTCAGGGGGAGCAGTGTTGAAAATCCAAACTCCTTAGCCAGATAGTTAATGTTGGAATTTGACACGGAGATATATGGTGGAATCTAACAAGACAAATCCTCTCAAAGAAAAACCAGAAGAAAATAAGTCAATGCGAAACATTGCAGAGCAATTTCAAATGACTGTATCTATCAAAGGGAGACAAACATCTTTTTGAGTATGAGCATTTGTGACGATTAGGTCAAGTGTGGGGGATAAAAAGTAAGTCATTTGTCTTCTAATTCAATTTGCATTCGAGCTTCTAGACATCAGAGAGAGATTGAAGCAAGATTTCAAGATGCAACAAAGACTCAAAGAACTCATAGTGATTCAAGTGAAGAAAACCCTAATTCGACATATCAAGGTATTTACCATTGGAACTTTTATTGTGAATATGTTGAATCTTTTCAATGGAGACTCCACAAGTTGTTGATATTACTGAGCGACCATGACCTAAATTCAAGAAATATCCCCACAAAGTAACTGAAGTTGATCTAATGGGTGCATTCTCAAGTATACCATACGGAGTTCTGTATGTCGAGGATGTTAGGACATATATTCATGTTGCCCTAGAAGAACACAGTAGTATTTGTTTGTTAGATTTAAATTTCCAGCATCTAACTGATGACTAGTATGATCTTAAGGAAGAATACAAAGCCCTAAAGGAAAAGAAATTGATTCAATATGTGGATTTCCCTATGTTTGCGGAGAATGAATGGGTCTGGTATGTTCTGAGCTGAATTCATGATGAATTTATGTGGTTGGGACAACCCTTCAAAATCACTAAGGAAGCAATTAGGGTAGTGATAGGGTTAAATTCCACCGAAGGTTTTCCCTTGCTGAAGGCCATGAAGAATCAAACTGTTACAGAGGCCACTAGAGCAAAGTTTGACAAGAGTGCACTAACTATCAATGATATCACAGATCATGGTGTGAGATTTGCCTTAATGGTTTTGGGCTATAAGATCTACTTCTCCAACTGGGAGAACTCTGCTTCAGGGACAACAATTCATATTGCCTATCAAATGATAAAGGAGAATGTCGATTACGACTTATGTGAGCTACTACAAAATCAATTAATAGAAAAATCTAAGGAAGATAAAGGAGAGAAAGAATTACTCCTTCAAATATGGTACAATAGTCATCTATTTATTCTTTTATTTCGTGAATGAGCTACCAAACATGAAGAATTTGATCTGGTTAAGTAGTAAACCAGTGGCTGTTCAAATTAGAAATCATCTAAATAGCATTGGAAGTGTTGATGAACAAAAAACAACCCTGTGGGGGTATTTCAAAAATTTCCAAAGCATGATGTAGTCAAGGGAAAGAATACCTAGGGAAATTGTTGAGAAATACAAAGATAGCATTTGTTTCATGGTCACCAAGGACCAATGCTTGATAGAAGTTGTGGAGCCCAAAACTATATGGGTAATGCCCATGGGCTATAAGGTAGATGGCCTAATATTAGAAAACTATGCTCAACATCTGCTTAGTAAACCTTGGGACACAAAGGAAGAAAGGTTTGGTACATATGAAGAACTATTTGTAAAACTTCACGTTGAATTCAAAAAGCTAGAATCCACTAGGAAGGTGAGAAGAGAAGTAGAAGAAATTGTTGCAAGGTATGGCATCACCAAAGAGCAACTTAAGGAAGGGAAAAAACAGAGAAAGCAGAAGAAAAATAAAAGAGTGAATCGGTACAAGTTTCAGAAGAATCACAGATGAAACAAGACAAGCCTGAAAAAGTTCAGAGGTCTACTAGGAGATCTGCTACCTCCTCTGGTGTCACACAATTAGTAAACATGGAGAAAACTCCAAAGAAACCCTCTGTCAAAGATACAAAGAGGAAGAAGATGAAGGGAAGAAGATTATATATTAGTGTGGATGAAAAGGATGAAGAAGAAACATAATCAGATGAAGAAGTTAAGATGATGAAATTTGAGGCTGTCAAAGCCTCCAGAAGCAATAAAGAAAAGCCCTCCAGAAAGGATAAATCCAGTAAAAGACAGAGAAAAGAAAAGTCTCAGACTGAAAAAGATACACCAACACTAACAGATATAATAAAAGCCATCATAGTGGATGGAAACTTGAAACCCATGATTGAATTCTATGATAGATATAATGATGCTGATAAAAGAATCTTGGAAGAAGCCATAATGAAATACTTAAACATCTTCAACATGGCTCTTATTGAGATCATCTCTGATCTCCCTGGAAGCCTAGCTAATATTTGGACCATCAGAAAAGAGACTGCTAGGGAAAAATATATTGAGCTAAGACAACATGTGATGACTAGATTATGTCTAAAAATTACTATGGAAGAAAAAGACTTAATCTCCAAGAAAACTAAAGAAAAGTTCAAAACCAAAATGAGGATGAATTCATTAATGATGGGTGAGATTGATAAAGTGGTAAAAGAAACAGAGGAAATTGTCTTGGAAGCTCTGAAGAAATACAATCTTCCCACCATATGTGACAATGAAGACAATAATGTTGATGATAATACATCAATTCCAAAAGTCAACATGGAAAAGGAGATAGATAAAGTGGACCAAATAGCTAAAGAAAAGGAGACTCCTGCCTCTGCAGAACATCAAACAATGGACAATATCGTTGGAGAGAAGCCTGTAGAAGAATAATCACCAACTGCACAAACTAGTTCCCCTCTGGCACATCAGATTGAGAAGGATTTAATACAGGATGAACAGAAGAAGGACTCAAACAAGGCCTTGGATATTGATCCTCTGGAATAGGAACATAATGATGTGGTCTCCGGTGCAGCAAGAGACACTGCAGAGGCAGTAAAGGAGTTCTTGGAAAGAGAAGAACTAGTTCTAGATGAGCCTAAGTCAATCCAAGGTCCAATAAACCTGGATACAATGTCTCCTATTCAGATGCTCAAGTTAGCTTCAGTTTCCCAAGCCAAAGCAAGAAAAGAGATATTGAAGTCCCACATTGAGGACAGTGAACTCATAAATGATGCATCCAGTATTTTAGAGAAGCTGGTGCCAACATGTTGTTATATGGAGCCTAATCAAACTCGGAGGTTATATTTACCCCACTTTTATCAGCGCGGTTTTCCCCCAAATTCCTACGGGGTTAAGGGGCAGCGCCCCCAAGACGGGGTCCAGGGGCAGCGCCCCTGGCGTGTTCCCTGTCGCGATACAAGGCAGGGTCGAGGGGCAGTGCCCCCGTGGGGGCTCGAGGGCAACGCCCCCGAAACCTCACACGGTTTTTTATTATTTTATAATGCACCGGGAGTTAATTTTTCATTGACCGACATAAGAAAACCCTATTTTGTAAATGACAAAAAGCTTGATAAAAAGCGGCTAAGGGTTAGGGTTTTGATATTGTATTGTAGCATTTTACAGCGGTATTGAGTTGCAGGGATTGCTGATTGTAATCGGTTTGATTTACTGGATAATAATATTGGACTCTCTGTTTGGTGGATGTAGCCCGAGTTTGGGTGAACCACGTTAAAACTTGTCTCTCGCTATTATTATTTCTGTGTATTTCCATTTCTCTGTTTAATCTTTATTTGCATTTAATTGATATCTTCTGCCGGCTAACCCTAACAAGTGGTATCAGAGCGAGGTTGTGTTCGATTATCATCTGTAGGAAAGTCTCACGGTTGAGTGGGAGCAATGGCGGACGAGGGAAAAATGAAGGTCAATAAATTCAATGGGCAGAACTATCAGTTATGGAAGATGCAGATGGAGGATTACCTCTATCAAAAGGATTTATGGAGGCCGTTGGAAGGAGTAGCCAAGAAACTGGCAACAATGTCTGATGAGGATTGGAATCTTCTTGACAGAAAGGCACTGGGAACCATTCGGTTGTGCCTGGCACCATCGGTGGCATTCAATATAACAGAAGCGAAGACAACAGATGGTCTGATGAAAGCTTTGGCAAAATTATATGAAAACCCTCAGCCTCAAATAAGGTATTTCTCATGAAGCAGTTGTTTAATTTGAAAATGGTTGAAGGTGGATCTGTGACAGGTCATTTAAATGAATTTAATATGATTGTCAGTCAATTGACTTCTGTAAATGTAAAATTTGATGAAGAAGTTAGAGCTCTCTTGATATTATGTTCATTGCCTGAAATCTGGGATAGTTTGGTAATGGCGGTTAGTAACTCTGTTTCTGGTTCAAATACCCTAAAATTTGATGATGTTGTTGGTGTTATTCTGAGTGAGGAAATTCGTAAGAAAAGCTCAGGTGGATCCAAATCAGGCAGTGTTTTGAGTGCAGAAAGTAGGGGCAGATCAAAGGAGAGAGGAAAAGGTTCTAGAGGTCATGGGAAGTCACGAGGAAAATCAAAGGACAAAAGATCCCAAACCAGAGGACAGAAGGATTGCTGGTACTGTGGAAAACCAGGTCATCTGAAGAAAGATTGCTGGTCTCGGAAGAATAAAGAAGGAGACAAACAAGAAGGCAATAAGGAAGCAAATGTGGTAAGCAATAAGTCTGAAGATGATGCTTTGATTCTTTCCCTAGATAATGCTGATGATTCATGGGTTTTAGATTCAGGGGCCTCATTTCATGCTATGCCCCATAGAAGTTATTTCCTTGATTATGTCCAAGGGGATTTTGGGCTAGTTTATTTGGGAGATAATGAACCTTGTCAGATTGTTGGAAAGGGAAGAATCAAAATTAAGTTGCAGAATGGGAATCATTGGCTACTACAAGAGGTAAGGCATGTTCCAAGGCTCAGTAGGAATTTAATTTCAACAGGGCAGCTAACTGAACAAGGTTGCACTATTACATTTACTGATAAAAATTGGAAGGTTTCAAAAGGTGCCTTAGTAGTAGCAAAAGGTGTGAAAGTAGGCACCTTATATCTTTGTACAGGTCATACTGTTCCTTCTACTTTAGTTGTTACAGAGAAAAAACAAATAGGTTCAGGAATAGTTGCTGCAGGTTTGCAGGAAGAGACTGGAAAAGTTGCTGCAGGTTCTGAGACAACACTGTGGCATAACAGACTTGGGCATATGAGTGAAAAAGGTATGAAGGTACTTCATTCTAAGAAAGTTTTACCAGGTTTGAAATGTATTAATATGGATTTCTGTGAAAGTTGTGTGTATGGAAAACAAAAGAGAGTCAGTTTTCTTAAGGATGGGAAGCAAAAGAAAAATGAAAAGTTGGAGCTTGTGCATACAGATGTATGGGGACCAGCTCAGGTATCTTCTCTTGGTGGCTCTCAGTATTATGTTACATTCATAGATGATGCAACTAGGAAGGTCTGGATTTATTTTCTTAGACAGAAATCTGATGTATTTGAAACATTTAAGAAATGGAGAAGCTTGGTTGAGAATGAGACGGGTAAAAGATTAAAATGTCTCAGATCTGATAATGGTGGTGAGTATTGCAGCAAAGAATTTGAAGATTATTGTTCCTTTAATGGAATTCGTAGGCAGAAAACGGTTCCAGGGACTCCACAGGAAAATGGAGTGGCTGAACGCATGAATAGGACAATAATGGAGCATGCAAGGACCATGAGATTGCATGCTGGGCTGCCTTTAAATATGTGGGCAGAGGCTGTCAACACTGCTGTATATTTAATTAACAGAGGTCCTTCAGTTCCTTTGGGCTGTGGTATTCCAGAGGAAGCATGGACAGGCAAGAAGGTGAGTTATTCTTTTCTGAAAACCTTCGGCCGTGAAGCATTTGCACATATAGATTCTGAAAATAGAACCAAGCTGGATGCGAAATTAAAAAAATGTACCTTTGTTGGATATGGCATTGATGAATTTGGTTATAGGCTATGGGATTTTGAAAATCAGAAAATTGTGAGAAGCAGGGATGTTATATTCAATGAGAAGGTGTTGTACAGAGATCAGTTGCAGCAGCATGAGAAGAAATAAAAGGATTATGTGGTGCTGGATGATACTCCAAATAGTGATGTTCCAGTGGTTCCTCATGCTCCGCAACAGCAACCAGAAATACCACAAACTCCAGTGAATGTTAGACGGTCCACAAGGATAAGTAGACCTCCTGAAAGGTTTTCTCCCTCTTTGTATTCTATTTTGTTAACAGATGCTGGTGAACCAGAAGGGTATGATGAAGCTATGCAGGTGGATACACAGGTTCAGTGGGAGCTTGCAATGAAAGAAGAAATGGACTCCTTGCTGAAAAATCAGACTTGGGAATTATGTAATTTACCTGCAGGTAAAAAGGCTTTACCAAATAAATGGGTTTATAGGCTGAAAGAGGAAGATGGAGGTAAGAAAAGATTTAAGGCCAGGTTAGTTGTAAAAGGATTTGCACAGAAAAAGGGCATTGATTTTGATGAGATATTTTCTCCGGTTGTCAAGATGACTTCTATTCGTACTGTTTTAAGTATTGTGGCTGCTGAAGATTTACATTTGGAACAGCTAGATGTTAAAACTGCCCTTCTCCATGGTGATTTGGAGGAGGAGATCTATATGGAACAGCCCCAAGGATTTGAGGTCAAAGGTAAGGAGAAACTAGTGTGCAGATTGAAGAAGAGTTTGTATGGCCTGAAACAAGCACCTCGACAATGGTATTTGAAATTTAACAGTTTTATGGCTGAGCAAGGCTACAGCAGGTGTAATTCTGACCATTGTGTTTATTTTAAGAGGTTAGATAATGACAGCTACGTTATTTTATGTTTATATGTTGATGACATGCTTGTAGCTGGGTCTAACATGGATCACATAAGAGAGTTAAAACAACAATTGGCACAATCATTTGATATGAAGGATTTGGGGGCAGCAAAATAAATCCTTGGTATGAAAATTTGCAGAGATAGGCCGAACAGAAAATTGACTCTATCTCAGGCTGCTTATGTTGAAAAGGTGTTGCAGAGATTCCACATGGAGAATGCAAAAGCTGTCAGCACACCTTTGCCTAGTCATTTGAAATTGACTAAGGACCTGTGTCCTAAGACACAAGAGGAGGAAGAGAAAATGTCCAAGGTCCCATATGCTTCAGCTGTAGGCAGTTTAATGTATGCCATGGTATGCACGAGACCAGATATTGCACATGCTGTAGGAGTCGTTAGCAGGTATATGAGTCATCCCGGATTAAAGCATTGGAATGCGGTGAAATGGATTCTCAGGTATTTGAGAGGTACATCCAATAAACACTTATGTTTTGGGGGCTCTAATACTGATTTAGTAGGTTATGTAGACTCAGATTTGGCAGGAGATATTGATACCAGGCGGAGTACTACAGGTTATGTCTTTACTATAGGTGGAACAACGGTAAGTTGGATTTCTAGGTTGCAAAAGGTGGTTGCTTTATCCACCACAGAGGCAGAATATGTAGCCGCAACAGAGGCAAGCAAGGAGATGATATGGCTGCAATCTTTCATGAATGAATTGGGCACACAACAGGTTAACAGTTATTTGTTTACAGACAGCCAGAGTGCCATACATCTTGCAAAGAATTTTGCCTTGCATTCAAAGACCAAACATATACAGTTGAGGTATCACTTCATTTGGTCGGTGTTGGATGATGGACAGTTACAGCTGGCAAAGATACATACAGATGACAATCCAGCAGATATGTTTACAAAGGCAGTGACAAGGGAGAAGCTGAGCTCCTCTTCAGCTTCGGTTGGTCTTCTAGACTGAACACAACAAAAATAGAACAGCAGAGTCCAGGGTGCTTATTTGCAGTGGGAGCTATAGGGTCAGTGGTGTTATGATCAGTCTCCAAGTGGGAGATGATATGGTGTGGAGTCTGATCAGTCTCCAAGTGGGAGATTGTTGTTATATGGAGCCTAATCAGATTCAGAGGTTATATTTACCCCACTTTTATCGGCGCGGTTTCCCCCCAAATTCCTACAGGGTCAAGGGGCAGCGCCCCTGGCGCGTTCCCTGTCGCGATACAGGGCGGGGTCGAGGGGCAGCGCCCCCGTGGGGGCTTGGGGGCAACGCCCCCGAAACCTCACACGATTTTTTATTATTTTATAATGCACCGGGAGTTAATTTTTCATTGACTGACATAAGAAAACCCTATTTTGTAACCGACAAAAAGCTTGATAAAAAGCGGCTAAGGGTTAGGATTTTGATATTGTATTGTAGCATTTTGCAGCGGTATTGAGTTGCAGGGATTGCTGATTGTAATCGGTTTGATTTACTGGATAATAATATTGGACTCTCTGTTTGGTGGATGTAGCCCGAGTTTGGGTGAACCACGTTAAAACTTGTCTCTTGCTATTATTAATTCTGTGTATTTCCATTTCTCTGTTTAATCTTTATTTGCATTTAATTGATATCTTCTGCCGGCTAACCCTAACACAACATACCGGAAGGATACCTCTCTGTCTTCTTCTTGTCAACTCAAGGGACTCATTTACTCTGTAAGTACACACTTTGAATCTCTTGAAAAATTTGCTGAAACAAAAGTTAGACAAGAGTTTAATGAGAAAATGTTAGATGAGTTGACAATGTTGATAGCCCATGATAAGGCTCAGTTAGATAATGGGATACAAAATATTCAGAGTGCTATTGTAGAAGCTGGTGATGTATAAAAATTTTGTCTATCATGGCCGGAAGTTATAAAGAAGACAGAAGGAAAGATCAAGGAATTGGAAGCAAAACTGATGAATATCTCTAAGACTTTTGATCTAGTACATGAATCAACCAACAATCAAGAAGCTCAAGTCATCAACATCCACAATGACTTGAATGATTTAATAAATCAAATGTATCAAATAAAGAGTAGAATGGGACAATTGAGAAGACTAATCAGTCCTAAACTAGAGTCAATGACCAAGCTTATAGCTGAAGCACATCTTGCTGCACAAACTACCACACCATCAGACCTACAAAAAGCTGAAACTCTAGTTTTTCTACTCAGTGGGCATATACAAATTTTAGATGGTACTAAGAAGAGATGGGATGTTGAGATAGCTCAACTAAAGAACATCTTTAGTGAAATTCTTCAGCATATGTAGAGTACATAAGAATTTTGAAGACTTGACAAATTTTTAGTTTCAGAACACACCCTTTGCCATTGATGTCAAAGGGGGAGAAGAAGATTAGTGAAAAATGGATAAACATCTCAGGGGGAGTAGGAAAATAAAGTGTATATAGTAAGGGGGAGCAGTCAAGGATTTTTCACTAAGTGTTGCCATCAATGCCAAAGGGGGAGATTGTTGGCAAGAGACACTTCTTCAGTGTAGACCTATATGTTGTCATTGATGGCAAAAATGCTCAGAGATCTATTCACCATGACAAGAAGACATAACTCCGGATGGTCATATAGGAATTTAGGTCCGGTTGGTAGAAATGACTAAGTATGGACAATATAGTGTATATAGTAAGGGGGAGCAGTCAAGCATTTTTCACTAAGTGTTGCCATCAATGCCAAAGGGGGAGATTGTTGGCAAGAGACACTTCTTCGGTGTAGACCTGTATGTTGTCATTGATGGCAAAAAGGCTTAGAGATCTCTTCAGCATGACAAGAAGACATAACTCCGGATGGTCATATTGGAATTTAGGTCCGGTTGGCAGAAATGACTATGGACAATATACAAAGTAAGGGACAGTAAGTGGATCAATATGCTTCCACATATGAAGACTTGGAAATGTCACTTAGGTACAATGTTCATAATTGTTTGGTGTTGTTATATGCCAGTGATCAAGTCTTGACTTCCTCCGGAAGTCACTTGGAGAAAATGTGTAAATCTGGAAGAACAAAGGTATGATAGGAACAATGTACAGTGCAAAGTAAAATGGTCCACATTCCTCTGCAAGTGACTATTTTGTTATGCAGTTATAAGGTGTTGTAAACACTTGTATGAAATGTCTAAATCCAGAGTTGTGTGATCTGAAGTCCACTGGAAAGTTAGTTGCAAGCTATTGAGTATCGCTATAGTGTTTGACAGAGTTTGACTGTGACAGAGTCTGAGTTCTTATGGTCCGCATTTTTCCGTGAGTTGATATCATGTTTTGTGGTTCTGAAGGTAAGATTGGGGATGTGTGAAGAGTCTTTGATATGATTCTGGAAGTGTCTTATGGTCCGCAGTAAAAGTTGTAGTTTGACAGATGAATTGAACTAGAGGCAGTATGTGTTTGAGGCTGACATGATAGTTTGACTTGTATGCGGTAAGTTCTATTGATTGGAACTTTATCCTAAGTAGTACTATAGTTGGAGCCAACATATGTGAATGTGTTTCAAATACTAATTAGGTCCACAAAGTATTTTGGTGAACGAAGTTGACCGACAAGCTAGATGTCTATTAACTACACACTTTATCTTTATTAGGCCGACCTAATGTGAAGTTTTTAAGTGTTGTGGATATATATATATATATATATATAAGGGATCAAGTTTGGTGTTTGGAAAGAGTGATGCGAATGTGTATGGTATTTGATGCGATCATGAGAATAGCAAAGAAGAGGTAGAAGATCAGTAAGGATGAAGACTGAGGATACAGTATTCAGTTGCTAAATGGTTGCACCCTAGCATGCTGATAGATGCTTTTGCAGTATTCATATTTCTTACATAATTTCACTTGTACTTGGTAGTGAGCCATTTTCATCAAGGTAGTGAGCCTAGAAGTAAACAATAATTAAGGTTTAACAACCCTCATTGTAATCTTTCTAGATCTAGGGTTGAGGTAGTGAGCCTGCTAGACCTAGTTGTACTTCATGGCAATGAGCCAACATGTTCTAGGCTCATGGAGTGACCAAGTCTGAACATCACTATTTGTAAAAGATTGCAATATATATTGAGAGCTAATCCTCTCCGTGGTTTTTCCCTTTCTTGGGTTTTCCACGTAAAAAATTGCAGTCTATGTGTCATGTTCATATGGCTTACATTTCTATGGTTACTTTTCTTTCTAATTATTAAAGTAGGTATTTGGTTTAATTGTTCAAATTGCAGAATACCGATTCACCCCCCTCTTAGTATTCAACAAGATTGGCACCGTTGTCTAGGATAAAAGTTACTTTAGTTGTTGTTGGGTTTTAGGTAGCTAGAACATTTTTACGCCCCTGTAATATGATTTTGTAGTTATGCATTTTGTTTGGGTAAGTTTGGCCTCCCATCAACTTATGCCAACATATTGATGTTGTTGCCGGGACCGATTATTGCTTGGTTCAGAGGAATTTGATGACTTTGTTGGTTGAAGAACCCAGAATTATTTTGCAGCCTTAAAGATCAGTCACACTTCAAGGATTTCCTCTTTGGAAGAGGTGGCGACTCTTCTATCAAATAATAAAAGTTTGTTACTGCTGCCTCTTGGTTGTTGTTGGTGATTAGAATGCTTCATCTCTGTGTGCAACAACTCTTGAAATAAAGGTACATGGTTTCTTTTCTTCCTACTTTTGGAGATTTTTGTTTTTGCCATGTTGAAGGAACAAATTTGTATACCTCTATTTCCTGCTCAACATTGTAGAATGTTCTAGTCATGGCCAATTGGTATGAACATGGATGTACCCTAGGGATGTTCCTTCCTATCCATCTTCTTATATTGCAGACCCTAGAAACTATCTAGATTTTGACCATCTTGACAATGCATTTTCTATTAGTCATGGCTCTGCATGTTATACAAACCCAAATCTATATGCACCCATGCAAAATTAAGGTGACTTAGCAATGCAAAAATGTGACATTGATAAGACCAAACAACGATTAGAGTCATTGTTGTAGCAAGAAAAAGATACATAAAATTAATTTAGGTTGCTAGAATTTAGGATGTAGTCCAATACATTCCCCGTTTTCCCAAAAAATCAAATTGCTCAGTCCCTTGCTTCTCCATTAGATCCAATATACAACTAGTTAGATCTCTCTTCGGTTGAATACAAAACAATGAGCATGCGAACAGGGGCTTACAACCAGTTGCCCAAGTTTGATGGGTAGAACATATGGGAAGGGGACACACATGTTGATGTATTCTAAGAATTTATGGAAGAACATTAGTTTGAGGATGAGGACATGTGGATGAGGTTCTTTGTTAGGTCCTTGTGTGGAAAGGCAAGAGAATGGTTTTAGAGTTTTCTCAGGTAGACTTTTACCTCATGGAATGAACTTGTGGCAGCATTTGAAAATGAATTTGCCAAAGGTCTTGACCTTGTTGATCTTGTCATAGAGTTGGAAAAAATTGAAAGACAAAAGGGAGAGTCAAGCAAGGATTTTGGTCGCAGGTTTGTTGTTGCCCTTTCCAACATTCCAAATAATTTCAGACCTAGCACTCCCACTTGCATTGATATTTTTTTGAAGCATATGAAACTGGGTTGAGTTATGTGCGGGAAGTTTTCAAAATAATGAGCATGTAGTAGGCATATTTTTCCCTGGACTCCATAGAGAAGATAAGAGATGACTACATAAAGGGTTTGTTATCCACAAGTGCATGTGTTGCTGGTAATCAACATGCTAATATGAACAACAACAATGTGGATACAAACAATTAGATGACTGCAACATTAGAGGAATATGAATATGTGGTTAGAATGGTAAAAAGTGAAAGTGGTGCATTATACAAAAGTGATGCAAATGATGAAAGTAGTGTATGCACCTACCTTAATTTGGATAGCTCATCAAGTGAAAGTGATAACGACAAAACCAATGGTGACTTCCAACCTAATGTTGAGGTCTATGGCTCAATGACAATGAGGAAGGCACGTGCATGAGTGAGCAACAAGTTAAATCAACTTGTAAGGTTGATCATGTTGAGTATGCATAGGTAAGTAAAACATGGTATGAGAAAGAAACTAGTTTCTTGTTTGATTTGATTCTCTCCTTTGTTCCTATTTGTGATGAGGAAGCATTTAGCATTTGCTTGCATGGGGTAGATGTTAAGGTGGATGCACATAATGATAATCGATTAGAGATAGATGTTGGTGTAGCTATGGAGTTTCAATGTGAAGCGCTTTCCCTAGATTGTGAAGATATGGTGATCATGTGGATGCATATGAGAACTTGTTTCTTTGGTGCAAGATATGTTCTCTTCCTCATGTAGAGTGTACTTCATCCAAGCAACTGAGAAATGATAGAGAAATGAATGTGGAAGAAGTGTGTTAGCAGTCTATTTGCAGTAGTGAGTGTGACACAACAAATTGCCAGAGTGGACTTGAAAGAGAGAGACAATTTGAAGAACATGGTTCTTCAAGTTTGAGATGTCTCACAATCTTGATTTGTGTACTAATGGTTTAAATTGCAACCCGATTCAGTATGATTCAGAAGTTGAAGGTTGTAGCAACACATATGAAAGTTCTATTCAAAAGATTGGTGGAGTTGCAAATGAATATGAATGTTTCCGCTTTGATGTGGGATGTCTACCAACTCCTGAATGTGTTGGTTTTGTAATAGAGGTTGAGTATTTTATATGGGACATTGATTCAAATGAGCAACAAGGCATGTGTATGCCTGAGTTTCAACAGATGGCAACCCAACTTGAAGGTATGCTCATCTTCTTTTGTGGGTCAACAGTGTATTCAGGTACAATTCTCCTTGCCATGTGAATTGGAGGTGTTTTCCTTTTCCCTCAATTTGCATGAAGAGGTTAGCAGGTATGATAGCTTGGTATTTGATAATGGAGGTTGGACTTCATTTATTTCTTTTGCTGTTGACCTAGTTCTTGATTTTGCACCCCATGCTGTTATGAAAGTGCATGATATGAATTGGAATAGGTCAAGCACCTTTTTTTCTATGGTTGCCCTGCAATAATGTTTTCATTGGTAGAGCTTGCCTTAGTTACACAAGCGTATGCTGCAGATTGATACATGTAAATGGCATTCTTCAGTTGTTGCAGTTGGGTGAAAAGTGCAGATTTGGTTTGAGGGAGGTTAGCTCCTTCATTCAACTTGTCTTTGATAGAGGCAAGTAGTTTTAGTCATCTTGTGCAGGTTTGACCTGCAACATGTTTAAATTTTAATTACAATCAACCTTCCTTTTGTGCACTCGTGCCTTTGACTGTATGTTGCCTTGTAAATGCGTATTGAGTTGTTTTCCCCCAATTTGTTTTTGCTTTTTGGTCTGCCCAAAGATGTTCTTGATTCTCATTGTGCCACTGCTTGGCACATGTCCCCAATTAGAGCCACTATTGGGACCTAAAAAGCAACCAAGTTCCCAAACATTCATTATTTACCTAAATCCATAAAAAATCCTAGCTTGTGCCTTTGCCTCTTAAACCCATCACTTATATTGGATTAGAGACAATTTCCATGGGTTCCTTTTATAAAAAAATATTTCTAAGTCCCCCCCCGTCTTTTGTTTTCCTTTGAAAATTAAAATTTTTATCTAAGTGTTGATCTTTGTTGATGAATTGTCTAGTTCGTGAACCACCATTTTTGCTGACTAAGGTTCCTTGGTTCTCCTTTTTGATGACTTGCTGAATTGCTGACAAAGTGAAGAATAAGAGGAGGAAGTTTGAAGGGAAGAAAGAAAGAAGCCAAGTCTTTGTCTGCAAAGTTGGAAGTTCACGAACTTCCAACTTCGCTGATAGAGTGAGACACCAAAGAAAGAGAGAAGGCAGAAAGAGAAGAAAAAGCAAGCCTTCATTGGCAAAAGTGTGAGTTCACAAACCGTTAGGTTCACTAATGGTGAAGTTTTCCATGAGAGAAAACCATCGATAAAAGAGAGAAAGAAAATGAAGGATAACGATGAAGAATGATGAAAGAAAAAAGGAGTGGCTTCATCGGCAAAAGTGTGAGTTTGCGAACCATTGGGTTTGCTGATGATAAGGTTCATTGATGGGGTGAACTGCGACAAAGGGAGAGAAAAGAAGGAAGCGGTGAAAGAAGAGGAAAGAGGAAATGAAAGGATGGTTCACGCTGGGTTGAGTTCACTGATAGGAAAAATTACCGATGAATGAGGAAAGCTAATGTACGAAGGATGGATAAGTGAAGAAAGGAAAGACACGATAGTTCATGGTAGAGGAAATTCACTGATAGAAGGCAAAGTGAATAACAGAAGTAAAAGTCAAAGGAAAATCAAATGCATATGTAAAGCATAATGTAAATGTAATAGTTTAAAATATTTTAAATATAGTTTAAAATATTTTAGAATGTTATAAAGGCTTTACACAGACATATTTTGGCGGGTTTGTATTTCAAATGCCCATCTACTCCCTAGCCACCGTGAATGTAGAATTAAAGAGGATGTATAGGTTGTTGGTAGGGTAGATTAGACTTGTTGTAGTGAAGTAATGGAAGTGGGTGGGATTTAATATTGGTGTAGGTGGGTAGGTAATATGCACCCAATTGCTGGATTAACTTTTCCCCTATATATGCATGTTTCAGAGATATTTTTATGGGTTGCAGATTCATAAATATTTCTAGGGATCCAAATCACGCCATGTCTAGTTGTATAAAAGTAATGGGGTGGTGAAATAGATGAAAGATATTGTGCAGTAGGGATTGTGTAGAGAATGTCCCCATGATTGTTTGAATGTATTTAGGGTTTTCCTCTTATCAGCTTTGCTGATAAGTTTGCATTGGGCATTTGAAAATGTGACAAAATTTTAAATATATTACAAGCCTTGTAGTTGTCATCTGTTCTTTACATTTGAATGCATGTAGTTCTTTTCTAGTTTGCGAAGTATGTTTGTAGCACAAAACCTGCAATCTGATACATCATATGCTTAGATCAAATTTTCTTTGCTTCCTTTCCATTGTTTTCTTTTCTATCACCTATGACTCTGTAGCCCAATTGGATTGGCATCAGTCTTGGATCCATCAAATCAATCTCATATCATTTAAACCAGACATTTACCAGTGGTTTAGGGGAAGAACCATCTTTCCTGTGCATGCATTCTTGCATAGTTTGTATCAACTACATAGGGGTTTTGTGACAACCAGTTGTTCTTGGTTCAGTGACAGTCTTTGGGGCCAAGACAACATGTTGGATTTGGTTTTCCATTTGTTTTTAGTTGTTCATCTGGTTTGAAGTCAATACCTATTAAGGTATATCCCTTGGAACATCCCTCTAGAGCCTAGCTGAACTCAAAGTGTAGGCGATGAAACCCACTCTTGTACAGTTGACCTTCAACCCTCCATGTTCTGTTGGCGGATTGAATATGCTTACATGATGATAGCCCTAGCCTTGTGGGTGTGATTCAGTCATAGGAAGTGAAGCTGTGGTTTTGGGACCCAATAGATTGGCACTATTATCAGGGATAAAATTTACTTTAGCCGTTGCCAGGTTTTATGTAGCTGGAACATTTTACGCCCCTATAACAGTGATTTATAGCTATGCCTATTGTTTGGGGAAGTTTGGCCTCCCGTCAAATTATGCCTGTTATGGAGTAAAAAGTGGACACATGCCTTTTTACCTCACAGTTTAGCTCCTAGGTCCCCATGATAACATTATACATACAAAATATTCATCCCGATGGAAAATCCCCCCAAACCCATGACAATTGGGAAGTAGGGGCCCATTTTATGCCTTACCCCAGACCAAAAAGTGCCTTGGGACTTGGCCTCCCATGACCAAGTCCTCCTTGATTGGTTGGGGATAATTTCAAAGCATGTCGGCATAGGATCTTTAAATGGATCTCTCCTTGTCGACTCTTTTGATTTAATTTACAAATGTTAGCGGGAAAGATATATAAGTGTGTTATTGAATTCATTTGTAACCTAGATGGATATTGCGAACTTAGGATCTTGGAGCAAAGAGCATTCAAAGCATTTATTGTGTTATCATTACAAGTTTGTGTTTGTATTGTGTGTTGTTGCAGATTTGGAATCATCATCCATCTTCTAATGAATTAAAGGATCTTCATTCTCCTAAGGGCTTCTCCTCCAAGGTGATATCATTGTTATTTGAATCATTCTATAATTGATCATTCATTTAGCCTCTGTGCTTCTAAGGCACACACTCTCTTTAACAACAATGTTGGGAAGCTTGATTGCTAACCTAGGATTTGACTGAGGCAAATCCCTAAACACCACAACCCCCAAACCCATTTTCTTCTTGTGTGCAGGTCACATGTGTGAAATCTAAAGAGGTGAAGGTACAAGAAGGTTGTGTAAGGGAAAGGGTTTTGAGATCCAAAAGTATTTTCAGAATATTCCTCTATGAAAGACTTGGGCGATTGCCCCATAGTCCTCTTGCTCAAACTTGTACTGGATCCAACATTAGGACACTCTGCGTCATTTCTCTAGTTTCAAGTATCTAAAGATTCATAACTTCTAGACTTGGGCACTCGTCTCGTAGTCCTCTAACTTTCCAGCTTTCGAGACACAGGTTTTGATATCTCTTTGATTCGTCTGGTGAAATTAGTTTCTGAATATCTTCTTTGTATGTCCTATTATGATCAGATCTTTACAAATCTAGGGTTTTGTGCATTAGTTGACCTAGGGCTTAATAAAAGGCCTGATTAAATAATATCTTTCCGCAAAAATATTGAGAACAATACCTATAGCTGAGTCCACCTCCATTTGGTAGTGATTGGGCTTGGTCTTGTCCTTGAATATTTTGTGGAAGAGGGTTTGATTTGGTGTGCATGCTTGTCTCCTTCATCCCCTTTTTCAAACATAACATTTTGGTGAATCCATAGCATCGAGCATTTGCATCTCACTGAGTGTTGAATTCAGATCTTGCATTGATTCATATCATATTTATCATTATTCAATGAAAAATCTTGCATAATCTTGAAAAAAGTGAAAAAATAAGCATTCTAGGCTTGCATAAAGGCGTAGTTTTGCATTATTTTCATTGCAAGATTTGATTTTCTGATTTCTACATCAGATTTGATCTATATTACATCAATTAATCATTTCATGCTATCACATTTTGCATTTGAAGATCTCATTTGTTAGGGTTTTGTTGAAAACTGGCATTTTTTCCTATAACCTAGTCATTTGCAAGGCTAGGGTTTGTAGTCAAAATATTATTTCAGATTTTTCCGCTATCATAAACATTCATTCAAATCTGATTTTGCATTGTAGTGTTGCATCATTTGACATCCTTGCTTTCAAAATTTCAATGTTTGCAATTATATATTGTGTATTTCAACAAGCATAATTACCTTAATCTTATTGATCATACTATTGGTTAGTGCATTGAGTGTTATAGAACTTTGCATGAGTTGTATAACCTATTGCCCTAATACAAACACCTTGGTAAGAAGAAGTTGTAGACTAATTGGTTCTAATGTTATTGATAACAATTGTGTGCAAACATCGAAAAATCCATTACACAACTACTTTATGAAAGGTGAGTCAACACCTTTGCAAGATATCATAAACAAAAAAATTAGAAGAACAAACAATTCCTAATTTTGAAGATATGGGTGACACAGTTACATGTGTGCCTGATGAAAACCTCAAGAAATTGGACAAACAACTAGCTAGTTTTCAATAAGTTGTAGGAGGTGCACATCTAGCTCACAAGATATTACCTATTGTTGAGGGTATAAGAGGATTGTTACAAGAAGGATAAGAAGGTGTTGACATGCTCCATGGATTATCCTACATAGTGGATCATAACATTATGCCAGGCTAGCCACATGAATAACACAGAACATGTGTCATCACTGAAGCATATAAGTTCACAAGTATTAGTACCCATATTGAATACTGGAATATCCATTTTTACATCATCAATTCTCACTACCAATGCACAAGCTTGTAGCAATGCTATCACTAACATGGGAACATCTACCAAAAACAATTACAAAGTCGTGGCATATAATTATCAAAACCTGGCACCTCCTGTATCCATACCCATGAATAATTACTCTAAACCACTTATCACCTCCACTTATTACTAACCACATATCAATTTCATCACTATAGCATTTAATACTCTTGTCTCAAATCTGCAAGCCACATCATCCAATGATGCTCTCCTAAACCAACTTTTGCAAAGTATGTCATCCTTGCAGCAAAAACTGACAAACTTGACTAATGCTTCCTCTCAACCTACTTTACCAACATATCATGCTCATAGTCTTTTATCTTATTCAATTCTAAGAGCTCAAATGCCTAAAAAATTTGAGACTCCTCACTTTGAAAAATACAGTGAAAAATACTCATATGATAGCATTCACAATGATGTGTAGTGATTTCTTCTTTGACGAGGATTTGTTAGCAAAACTCTTTCTTCGATCTCTTAAAGATACAACTTTGGAATGGTTTTTCTCTCTACCTCCTAATTCAATACAATCCTTCTCACAGCTAGTTGATCAATTCTTGCAACATTTCCAAGCAAACATTGGACCTACTGTCTCATTAATTGATTTGGTTCATTGTAAACAAGGTTCGAAAGAGAAATTATCTAAATTCATTAGTCGATATCAAGCTCTCTTTGTGCAAATACAATATCCAATTATAGATGAGGATGTTCAGAAAGTATTAATTATGAATCTACAACCAAACATATGTGATAAAATACTTTTGATGAAGTATAGTTCTTTCCAACATCTATGCACAACTCTCCAAGATTACCAACTATCAACTAGTTAGTATGAGAATCATCCTCATCAGCTCCTGTTGGTCAATCTATAGCTGGAACATCTCAAAATTCATTTAGCAAGATTAATAGGAATTTCATTAAGATCAATGGGCAACATTCAATCAATTTTCAACCACAAGTGTTCACTATTCCAAAGCCTACTCGGACACCATTTCAATTCAAACAATAACAAAGACAATTCACTCCATTATCAGATTCTCTCCATTCAATAATGACCCAGGTATTGAAGCTTCCTCCTACTTGTCCATTTGATAGTAGTAAGATACAAGGACCTTCATTTGATACTAATGCTTATTGTCACTATCACCGCTTGCCAAGACATGCTATCAAAAGATGTATGCATCTTAAACATGAAATTCAAGACCTCACCGATTCTAATGTAATATAGGTTACTAGTGTGAATGACAATGTAAATAAGTTGGTAGCCCCTCTTAATCAAAACTTACAAATCTTCACTGATCCTTTTCCTAAACATAGTGACAACAAAATGGTGGAACAAAATACAATAGAGTTTGAAGATGACTATCTCGACTATGAGGATATAGTTGGTATGCCATAAGTAGATAAGGCAACAAATGAAGATTTACCTCACCCACGAACAAAAGGTATCTACATTGAGGTTCCTCCTCCATTATCCCTCTATGGATCGAGAGGTAACCAAAATGACTCAAGATACACAATTAGAACAACCTACATGTAATCATTTGAAGCAAGAGAAAGTGGCGATGATGAGAAGTATCCCATTTCATCATGAAAGACTCATTCATCAAGAAAAGCAAAATAAGAAAGCAAAAGAAATGAAAAGAACAAGGTGTGAATCATCCGTGGAAAAAGGTATGATTCCCCTCGTAGGTGTCAAAATATTTCAAACATACAAGGTCTTGAGAAACAAGCGTTGCGTGGCCATTCTAGAAATAAACATCAATCAGGTACGAGTTTCTCACACATTTTACCACACTTGATGGAGCACCTCTCTAAGATGCTTACAAGTTTGGTCTCCTCTTAAAATAGATATATTCATATGTTGTGTTGTGTTGTGCTCCCCCATGTCGTGTTAAATGTTTTTTAGGTATCCTTGGATGATCCTTGATACTCTTGTAAGGTCAAGGATACAAGGAGACCACCTCTGTTGTGACACTTATTCTATTTGTGTCTCTTCTATTCTCCTCTCTCTTATTGTAATTGTTGTTTGTGGTGTCTTGGGGGCATAACGTTGTGGAAGTTGTCTTGGGGGCATATTCCCATGTTGTATTCCCAAGTCACTTTTGTTTCCTATCTCATTTTTAGTGTTTCCATTCTTCAGTGGCTCTACTAGTCGGCGGATGACAAAAACAAATAAATACTGATAAGGACCATGCGTCCCTCTTCACTCCATGTTGTGATTCGTATTGTGAAACTTGTTTTAACGAACCTTTGCATTACTCTAAATCTGCTTCTATACACTTTGGATTGTTTTGTATCTCACCTTGTAGCTACACTCAGTTCTGAGATACTTAAAGTATAACCTCACGGCTATACTTGGTTTTGAACCCGCAAGTATAGCCTCGGTCTATCAAGTGATATGTTAGTTGATCTGGTTGTTATCTTAGAATAGATTTTCTAACCAAAGCTTATATGTTGTTGATTATGTTAGCAAAAGATAATGGTGTGTTTGTGGGAACATTCGGTGATTGCAAGCACATGTCACCTTTGGGGGCATGGGCTTTGTGAAAGCTCTTGTTCCCTTGCGTGTTTTCACTTTACCTTAAATGTGTTTGATACTGACAAGCGGGATCAACCACTTTAAGGTGGGGGCATAAATTGTGGTTGATTATTTTAGATATTATTGATGATAAAGCATGTGTGTATGCTACCTTTTCATGATAAGGTGTCTCTGTGATGCAGGCGGGGTTGTGTACCTTTTTTTGTTTACGTATACCTCCTTTTCACTGTAAGGTGTCTCTGTGATGTAGGTGGGGTTTTATACATTGAGCACATGTTTCCTTTTCACCATAAGGCATCTATGAATGCAGGTGGGGTTGCATTTTAAAAGCCCTTATGCAAAAGGTGAGATTGTGTCTTCCCTTGAGCAGTTGCACATCCTTTAAAGAAATCCTTTGCGGAGATGGGGTTGGATCTTGAGTTATTCACCCTTAAGCATGTCTTTGGTGGTTGTGGTAGTGTAGCTCAACTGTCAGGTGTGTTTGGCATGTCTTAGATAGTGGAATGTAGTGATGAGATCCTCCCTATCGCCTGTGTTTACCATGTATACAATGTATAGTGTGTCGATGACATACTATATGGCGCTTGGGTATTCCGTGTGTCTTCCATGTGTTTTATGTGTCTTCCTTGCATGTTTTTTCATGGTCTAAAGGTGCCCAACAATGAGATCCCTCCATGCCATGTGTTTTGTGTGTTTTTGTGTGGTCTAAAGGTGCGTAACGATGAGCTCCCTCCATGTTGTGTGTTTTGTGTTAGGATTATATATAATTGTTTAAATTATGTCTTCTCTATGTATTGCGTGACTGTATTCATGTCTTCTTCGTGTATTTCATGTTTCACTTTCTTCTCTGTGCATTTCATGCTTCCTTTACTATATTCACTGTGTCTTACATGACTATCAAGTGTTTTCTTATGTTTGCCAAAGCTTGGGGGCTAGAAATGGTCCTTCAAACTTAGGGTGTGTTTTCATTCTTGTGTTTGATGTGTTTGATATGCTTCAACTATACTTTAATGCATGTACTGTATAATAAGATCATACACACATTAAAGTGGGGGCTAAATGTTATGGAGTAAAAAGTGGACACATGTCTTTTTACCTCCTAGTTTAGCTCCTAGGTCCTCATGATAACATTATACATACAAAATATTCATCCTGATGCAAAATCCCCTGAAACCCATGACAATTGGGAACTAGGGGCCCATTTTATGCCTTACCCTAGACCAAAAAGGTGCCTTGGGACTTGGGCACCCACACCCAAGTCCTCCCTAATTGGTCGGGGAAAATTTCATAGCATGTCGGCATAGGACCTTTAAATGGTCTCTCCTTGTCGGCTCTTTTGATTTAATTTACGAATGTTAGTGTGAAAGCATATATAAGTGTGTTTTTGAATTCATTTGTAACCTAGATGGGTATTACAAACTTAGGATCTTGGAGCAAAGAGAATTCAAAGCATTCATTGTGTTATCATTGCAGGTTTGTGTTTGTATTGTGTGTATTGTTGTAGATTTGGAATCATCATCCATCTCCTTATGAATTGAAGGATCTTCATTATCCTAAGGGCTTCACCTCCAAGGTGATATCATTGTTATTTGAATCATTCTATCATTGATCATTCATTTAGCCTCTGCTTGCTAGGGTACACACTCTCTTTAACAACAATGTTGGGAAGCTTGAATGCTATCTCGAGATTTGACTGAGGCAAATCCATAAACACCACAACCCCCAAACCCCTTTTCTTCTTGTGTGTAGGTCACAGGTGCAAAATTTGAAGAGGTGAAGGTACAGGAAGGTTGTGTAAGGGAAATGGTTTTGGGATCTGAAAGCATTTTTGGAATATTCCTTTGCAGAAGACTTGGGTGCCTACCTCGTAGTCCTCCTACTCAAACTAGTACTAAATCCAACATTAGGATACTCTGTGACATTTCTCCAGTTTCGAGTATCTGAAGATTCAAAATTTCTAGACTTGGGCACCCGCTTCGTAGTCCTCTAACTTTCCAGCTTCTGATACACAGGTTTTGATATCTCTTTGATTCCTCTAGTGAAATTAGTTTCTGAATATCTTCCTTGTATCTCCTGTTATGATCAAATCTTTACAAATGTAGGGTTTTATGCATTAGTTGACCTGATTAAATCATATCTTATCATAGCACTCTTGAGTACAAGACTTGTAGCTGAGTCCACCTCGATTTAGTAGTGATTTGAATCAGTCTTGTCCTTAAATGTTATTGTGGAAGAGGGTTTCATTTGGTGTGCATGCTTGTCTCCTTCATCCCCTTTTTCATACATAACAACACCAATAGATTGGCACCATTGCCAGGGACCAAATATTTCTTGCTTGAGAAGAGTTTGATGACTCTTCTGGTTGGAGAACCCATAATTATTTTACGGCCTTGAAGATTAGTCACACTTCAAGGATTTCCTATTTGGAAGAGGTGGCAACTCTGCTGTCAAAGAATAGAAGTTTGTTACTACTACCCCTGGTTGTTGTTGGTGATTTGAATGTTTCATCTCTGTGTGTAACAATTGTTGAAATAAAGGTACATGGTTTATTTTCTTCCTACTTTTGGAGATTTTTGTTTCTGTCATGTTGAAGAAACAAATTTGTATACCTCTATTTCCTGCTCAACATTGTAGGATGTTCTAGTCATGGCCAATTGGTATGAACATGGATACCCTAGGGATGCTCCTTCCTATGCATCTTCTTATGTTGCAGACCCTAGAAACTATCTGGATTTTGACCATCCTAACAATGCATTTTCTAGTCATGGCTCTGCATGTTATACAAACCCAAACCTATATGTACCCATGCAAAATCAAGATGACTTAGAAATGCAACAATGTGACATTGATAAGACCAAACAACTATTAGAGTAATTATTGCACCAAGAAAAAGATACAAAAAATTAAATTAGGCTACTAGAGTTTAGGATGTAGTCCAATGCATTCCATTCTACCCCAAAAAAAAAAATTTCTTAGTCCCCTGCTCCTCCCTTAGATCCAATATACAACTAGTTACATCTCTATTGGGTTAATTACAAAACAATGAGCATGCCAACCAAGGTTTACTGGGTATAACATATGGGAAGGGGACACACATGTTGATGTATTCTTAAAATTCATGGAAGAACATCAGTTTGAGGATGAGGACATGTGGATGAGGTTCTTTGTTAGGTCCTTGCATGGAAAGGCAAGAGAATAGTTTTAAAGTTTTCCCGGGCAGTCTTTTACCTCATGGAATGAACTTGTGGCAGCATTTGAAAATGAATTTACCAAAGGTCTTGACCCTGCTGATCTTGTCATAGAGATGGAAAAAAATGAATGACAAGAGGGAGATTCAAGCAAGGATTTTGATCACAGGTTTGTTGTTGCCCTTTCCAACATTCTAAATAATTTCAAACCTAGCACTCCCACTTGCATTGATATTTTTTTGAAGCATATGAAATTGGGTTGAGTTATGTGCAGGAAGTTTTCAAAATAATGAGCATGTAGCAGGCATATTTTTCCCTGTACTCCATGGAGAAGATAAGAGATGACTACATAAAGGGTTTGTTATCCACAAGTGCATGTGTTGCTGGTAATCAACATGCTAATATGAACAACAACAATATGGATATAAACAATTAGATGACTGTAGCATCAGAGGAATATGAATATGTGGTCAAAAGGATAGAAAGTGAAAGTGGTGCATTATATGAAAGTGATGCAGATGATGAAAGCAGTGTATGCACCTACCTTTAGTTGTATAGCTCATCAAGTGAAAGTGATAATGACAAAACCAATGGTGACTTCCAACCTAATGCCAAGGTATATGGCTCAATGAACAATGAGGAAGGCATGTGCATGAGTGAGCAACAAGTTGAATCAACTTGTAAGGGTTATGTTGAGTATGCACAGGTAAGTAAAACATGGGATGAGAAAGAAACTGGTTTCTTGTTTGATTTGATGCCCTCCTTTGTTCCCATTTGTGATGAGGAAGCAGTTAGTATTTGCTTGCATGCGGTAGATATAAAGGTGGCTACACATAATGATAACCAATTAGAGATAGATGTTGGTGCATCCATGGAGATTCAGTGTGAAGAGCTTGTCCTAGATTGTGAAGATGGTGATCATGTGGACACATATGAGAACTTGTTTCTTTGGTGCAAGGTATGTTCTCTTCCTCATGCAGAGTGTACATCATTTGAGCCACTGAGAAATGATAGAGAAAAAAATGTGGAAGAAGAAGTGTGCCAATAGTCTATTTTCAATAGTGAGTGTGACACAACAGATTGCTAGAGTGGAATTGAAATAAAGAGACAGTTTGAAGAACATGGTTCTTCACTTGAGGTGTCTCACAATCTTGATTTGAGTACTGATGGTTTGAATTGCAACCCGAGTCATGAGTATGATTTAGAACTTGAAGGTTGTAGTAACACATGAAAGTTTTGTTTAAAAGATTGGTGGAGTTGTAAATGAATATGAATGTTTCCACTTTGATGTGGGATGTCTACCAACTCATGAATGTGTTGGCATGGGACATTAATGTGAATGAGTAGAAAGGCATGTGTATGCGTGAGTTTCAACAGATGGCAACCCAACTTGAAGGTATACCTGAGATGGATTCTTTCCATTTTGATTTGCAAGAAGAGATGTCTTCTTCTATGGATTAGCAGTGCATTTAGGTACAGTTCTCCTTGCCATGTGAATTGGATGTGTTTTCCTTTTCCCTCAATTTGCATGAAGACGTCAGCAGGTATGATAGCTTGGCATTTGATAATAGAGGTTGGTCTTCATTTATTTCTTTTTTTGTTGATCTGGTTCTTGATTTTGGACCCCATGCTGTTATGAAAGTGCATGATATGGATTGGAATAGGTCAAGCACCTATTTTTTATGGTTTCTC